>CM038145.1:462407178-462927258 GCA_021437245.1 Aegilops speltoides | reverse complement strand
TTGAGCGAAAGAAATACACCAGGGGGCCCACACCCTGTCCAGGAGACAGGAGGGCGCGCTCCCCCCTATAGGGCGTGCCCCTATCTCCTGGGCCCCCTGGTGGGCCTCCTCTGTCCATCTTCTGCTATATCAGAGCTTTTACCCTTGAAAAAATCGTGGGCAAGCTTACGGGATGAAACTCCGCCGCCACGAGGCGGAACCTTGGCGGAACCAATCTAGGGCTCTGGCGGAGCTGTTCTGCCGGGGACACTTCCCTCCGGGAGGGGGAAATCATCACCAACGTCATCACCAACGATCCTCTCATCAAGAGGGGGTTAATCTCCATCAACATCTTCACCAGCACCCTCTCCTCTCAAAACCCTAGTTCATCTCTTGTATCCAATCTTGTATCAAAACCACAAATTGGTACCTGTGGGTTGCTAGTAGTGTTGATTACTCCTTGTAGTTGATGCTAATTGGTTTACTTGGTGGAAGATCATATGTTCAGATCATTTATGCATATTATTACTCCTCTGATTATGAACATGAATATGCTTTGTGAGTATTTACGTTTTTTCCTGAGGACATGGTTGAAGTCTTGCTATTAGTAGTCATGTGAATTTGGTATTCGTTCGATATTTTGATGAGATGTATGTTGTCTTTTCCTCTAGTGGTGTTATGTGAACGTCGACTACATGACACTTCACCATTATTTGGGCCTAGAGGAAGGCATGGGGGAAGTAATAAGTAGATGATGGGTTGCTAGAGTGACAGAAGCTTAAACCCTAGTTTATGCGTTGCTTCGTTAGGGGCTGATTTGGATCCATATGTTTAATGATGTGGTTAGTTTTACCTTAATACTTCTTTTGTAGCTACGAACGCTTGCAATAGGGGTTAATCATAAGTGGGATGCTTGTCCAAGTAAGGGCAGTACCCAAGTACCGGTCCACCCACATATCAAATTATCAAAGTACCGAACGCGAATCATATGAACGTGATGAAAACTAGCTTCACGATAATTCCCATGTGTCCTCGGGAGCTCCTTTCTCATTATTAGAAATTGTCCAGGCTTATCCTTTGCTACATAAAGGATTGGGCCACCTTGCAGCACTTTACTTATTTCATTTACTTATTACTCATTACTATTTATCTTATCACAAAACTATCTATCACCTACAATTTCAGTGCTCGCAGAGAAAACCTTACTGAAAACCGCTTATCATTTCCTTCTGCTCCTCGTTGGGTTCGACACTCTTACTTAACAAAAGGACTACGATTGATCCCCTACACTTGTGGGTCATCAAGACTCTTTTCTGGTGCCGTTGCCGGAGAGTGTAGCGCTTTTGGTGAGTGGAACTTGGTAAGGAAACATTTATATAGTGTGCTGAAATTTTCTGTTACTTGTCACTATGGAAACTAATCCTTTGAGGGGCTTGTTTGGGGTATCTTCACCCCAACCAGAAGAGCAAAGAGTTGCTCCTCAACCTACTGAAATTTATGAAAATATTTACTTTGAGATTCCTTCGGGTATGATAGAGAAACTGCTAGCTAATCCATTTGCAGGAGATGGAACATTGCATCCTGATTTACACCTTATCTTTGTGGATGAAGTTTGTGGATTATTTAAGCTTGCAGGTATTCCCGATGATGTTGTCAAAAGGAAGGTCTTCCCTTTATCTTTGAAGGGAGATGCATTGACATGGTATAGGCTATGTGATGATACGAGATCTTGGAATTATAAGCGATTGAAGTTGGAATTTCACCAGAAGTTCTATCCTATGCATCTTGTTCATCGTGATCGTAATTACATATATAATTTCTGGCCTCGCGAAGGAGAAAGCATCGCTCAAGCTTGGGGAGGCTTAATTCAATGTTATATTCATGCCCCAATCATGAGCTTTCTCGGGAAATGATTATTCAGAACTTTTATGCTCGACTTTCTCTTGATAATCGCAACCTGCTCGATACTTCCTGTGCTGGTTCTGAAGGAAATATGCCCTACAGGCAATAATAAAGTTATTATTTATTTCCTTTTTCATGATAAATGTTTATTATTCATGCTAGAATTGTATTAACCGGAAACATAATACATGTGTGAATACATAGACAAACATAGTGTCACTAGTATGCCTCTACTTGACTAGCTCGTTAATCAAAGATGGTTAAGTTTCCTAACCATAGACATGAGTTGTCATTTGATTAACGGGATCACATCATTAGGAGAATGATGTGATTGACATGACCCATTCCGTTAGCCTAGCACTTGATCGTTTAGTATATTGCTATTGCTTTCTTCATGACTTATACATGTTCCTGTAACTATGAGATTATGCAACTCCCGTTTATCGGAGGAACACTTTGGGTGCTACCAAACGTCACAACATAACTGGGTGATTATAAAGGAGTACTACATGTGTCTCCAAAGGTACATGTTGGGTTGGCGTATTTCGAGATTAGGTTTTGTCATTCCGATTGTTGGAGAGGTATCTCTGGGTCCTCTCGGTAATGCAGATCACTATAAGCCTTGCAAGCAATGTGACCAATGAGTTTGTTACGGGATGATGCATTATGTAACGAGTAAAGAGACTTGCCGGTAACGAGATTGAACTAGGTATTGTATACCGACGATCGAATCTCGGGCAAGTAACATACCGATGACAAAGGGAACAACGTATGTTGTTATGCGGTTTGACCGATAAAGATCTTCGTAGAATATGTAGGAACCAATATGGGCATCCAGGTTCCGCTATTGGTTATTGACTGAGAATAGTTCTAGGCCATGTCTACATAGTTCTCGAACCCGTAGGGTCCGCACGCTTAAGGTTTCGATGACAGTTATATTATGAGTTTATGAGTTTTGATGTACCGAAGGAGTTCGGAGTCCCGGATGAGATCGGGGACATGACGAGGAGTCTCGAAATGGTCGAGACGGAAAGATCAATATATTGGACGACTATATTCGGAGTTCGAAAAGGTTCCGAGTGATTCGGGTATTTTCGGGGGTACCGAGGAGTTACGGGAATACGAGGAAGAAGCAATGATGAGCCAAGTGGTGGAAGAGAGGAGACAGGGCGCGCGGCCCCCCTAGCCCAAACCGAATTGGACTAGGGGGGCGGCCCCCCTTTCCTACTCTTCCTCCCTCTCCTTCCTTCTCCTTCTCCTTCCCTTCCTCCCCCTCTCCTGCTTGGACTAGGAAAGAGGGGGGAATCCTACTGGAGTAGGATTCTCCCCTTAGGGCGCCTCCTCCCTTGGCGGCCCCTCCCCTTGCTCCTTTATATACGGGGCAGGGGGCACCCCATGACACACAAGTTGATCTACGGATCGTTCCTTAGCCGTGCGGTGCGCCCTTCCACCATATTCCACCTCGGTCATATCGTCGTGGAGTTTAGGCGAAGCCTGCGCCGTAGAACATCATCATCGCCACCACGCCGTCAGGTCTTGACGGAACTCATCTCCGGAGCTTTGCTGGATCGGAGGCGGAGATCGTCATCGAGCTGAGCGTGTGCTGAACTCGGAGGCTCCGTGACGTTCGGTGCTTGGATCGGTCGGATCGTGAAGGCGCACGACTACATCAACAGCGTTTTCATAACGCTTCGCTTACGGTCTCACGAGGGTGCGTGGATGAACACTCTCCCTCTCGTTGCTATGCCATCACCATGATCTTGCGTGTGCGTAGGAATTTTTTGAAATTACTGCGTTCCCCATGATGGCATCCGAGCCTAGGTTTTATGTGTTGATGTTATATGCACGAGTAGAACACAAGTGAGTTGTGGGCGATACAAGTCATCTTGCTTACCAGCATGTCATACTTTGGTTAGGCGGTATTGTGAGATGAAGCGGCCTGACCGACATTACGCCAGACGCTTACGCGAGACTGGTTTCACCGTACGAGCACTCGTGCTTAAAGGTGGCTGGCGGGTGTCTGCTCTCTCATTTTAGCTGAATCGAGTGTGGCTACGCTGGTCCTTGCGAAGGTTAAAACAGCACCAACTTGACGAACTATCGTTGTGGTTTTTGATGCGAGGTAAGAACGGTTCTTGCTAAGCCCGTAGCAGCCACGTAAAATTTGCAACAACAAAGTAGAGGACGTCTAACTTGTTTTTGCAGGGCATGTTGTGATGTGATATGGTCAAGACGTGATGCTATATTTTATTGTATGAGATGATCATGTTTTGTAACGAAGTTATCGGCAATGGCGGGAGCCATATGGTTGTCGCTTTATTGTATGAAATGCAACGCATACAGTAATTGCTTTACTTTATCACTAAGCGGTAGCGATAGTCGTAGAAGCAATAGATGGCGTAACGACAATGATGCTATGGTGGAGATCAAGGTGTCGCGCCGGTGACGATGGTGATCATGACAGTGCTTCGAAGATGGAGATCACAAGCACAAGATGATGATGGCCATATCATATCACTTATATTGATTGCATGTGATGTTTATCCTTTATGCATCTTATCTTGCTTTGATTGACGGTAGCATTTTAAGATGATCTCTCACTAATAATCAAGAAGTGTTCTCCCTGAGTATGCACCGTTGCGAAAGTTCTTCGTGCCGAGACACCACGTGATGATCGGGTGTGATAGGCTCTACATTCAAATACAACGGGTGCAAAACAGTTGCACACGCGGAATACTCAGGTCATACTTGATGAGCCTAGCATATACAGATATGGCCTCGGAACACGGAGACCGAAAGGTTGAACGTGAATCATATAGTAGATATGATCAACATAGCGATGTTCACCATTGAAACTACTCCATCTCACGTGATGATCGGACATGGTTTAGTTGATTTGGATCACGTGATCACTTAGATGACTAAGAGAGATGTCTGTCTAAGTGGGAGTTCTTAAGTAATATGATTAATTGAACTTAAATTTATCATGAACCTAGTCCTGGTAGTATTTTGCAAATTATGTTGTAGATCAATAGCTCGCGTTGTTGCTTTCATATGTTTATTTTGATATGTTCCTAGAGTAAATTGTGTTGAAAAATGTTAGTAGCAATGATGCGGATTCGATCCGTGATCTGAGGTTTATCCTCATTGCTGCACGTAAGAATTATGTCCTTAATGCACCGCTAGGTGACGGACCTATTGCGAGAGCGGATGCGGACGTTATGAGCGTCTGGCTAGCTCAATATGATGACTACCGATAGTTTAGTGCACCATGCTTAACGGCTTAGAATCGGGACTTCAAAGGCGTTTTGAGCGTCATGGACCATATGTGATGTTCCAGGAGTTGAAGTTAATATTTCCAGCAAATACCCGAGTTGAGAGATATGAAGTCTCCAACAAGTTCTAGAGCTAAAAGATGGAGGAGAATCGCTCAACCAGTGAGCATGTGCTCAGATTGTCTGGGTACTTCAATCGCTTGAATCAAGTGGGAGTTAATCTTCCATATAAGATAGTGATTGACAGAATTCTCTAGTCACCATCACTAAGTTACTAGAACTTCGTGATGAACTATAGTATGCAAAGGATGACGAAAACGATTCCCGAGCTCTTCATGATGTTGAAATCGATGAAGGTAGAAATCAAGAAAGAGCATCAAGTGTTGATGATTGACAAGACCACTAGTTTCAAGAAAAGGGCAAAGGGAAAGAAAGGGAAACTTCAAGTAGAATGGCAAACAAGTTGTCACTCCCGCGAAGAAGCTCAAAGCTAGACCAAAGCACGAAAGCGAGTGCTTACTTCGCAAAGGAAATGGTCACTGGAAGCGGAAATGCCCTGAATATTTGGTGGATAAGAAGGATGGCAAAGTGAACAAGGGTATATTTGATATACAGGTGTTTGAAGTGTGCCTTACTAGTGTTTATAGTAGCCCCTGAGTATTTGATACTTATTAGGTTGCTAAGATTAGTAACTCGAAACAGGAGTTACAGAATAAACAGAAACTAGTTGAGGGTGAACTGACGATGAGTGTTGGAAATAGTTCCAAGATTGATATGATCATCATCACACACTCCCTATATTTTCGAGATTAGAGTTAAACCTAAATAAATGTTATTTAGCGTTTGCGTTGAGCATGGATATGATTTGATCATGTTTATTGCAATACGGTTATTCATTTAAAGTCAGAGAATAATAGTTGTTCTGTTTAAATGAATAAAACCTTCAATGGTCATACACCCAATTAAAATAGTTTGTTGGATCTCGATCATAGTGATACACATATTCATAATATTGATGCCAAAAGATGCAAAGTTAATAATGATAGTGCAACTTATTTGTGGCTTGCCGTTTGGGTCATATCGATTGTAAAGCGCATGAAGAAACTCCATAAAGATGGATTTTCAGAATCACTTGGTTATGAATCATTTGATGCTTGCGAACCGTGCCTTTTGGGCAAGATGACTAAAACTCCGTTCTTCGGAACAATGAAACGAGCTACTGACTTGTTGGAAATAATACATACTGATGTATGCAGACCAATGAGTATGAAGGCTCGTGGCAAGTATTGTTATTTTCTAACCTTCACAGATGATTTGAGCAGATATGCGTATATCTACTTAATGAAACATAAAGTCTGAAATAGTTGAAAAGTTCAAAGAATTTCAGAGTAAAGTGGAGAATCATCATAACAAGAAAATAAAGTTTCTACGATCTGATCGTGGAGGAGAATATTTGAGTTATGAGTTTGGCCTTCATATAAAACAATGTGGAATAGTTTCACAGCTCACGCCATATGGAACACCACAACGTAATAGTGTGTCCAAACATCGTAACCGCACTTTATTGGATATGGTGCGATCTATGATGTCTCTTACTGATTTACCACTATTGTTTTGGGGTTATGCATTAGAGACAGCTGCATTCATGTTAAAAGGGCACCATCTAAATCCGTTGAGACGACACCATATGAACTGTGGTTTAGCAAGAAACCCAAGTTGTCGTTTCTTAAAGTTTGGGGTTGCAATGCTTATGTGAAATAGTTTCAGCATGATAAGCTCAAACCCAAATCGGAGAAGTGCATCTTCATAGAATACACCTTCTATCACAGATCCGAAGGCAATATCTTTGTTGCTTAATATGGATCCTTTCTAGAGAAGGAGTTTCTCTCGAAAGAAGTGAGTGGGAGGAAATTAAGAGCTTGATAAGGTAATTTGTACCTTCTCCCGAATTGGAAAGTAGTTGATCACAGAAATCAGTTCTAGTGATTCCTACCAATTAGTGAGGAAGCTAATGATGATGATCATGAAACTTCAGATCAAGTTACTATAGAACCTCGTAGGTCTTCCAGAGTACGGTCCACACCAAAGTGGTACGGTAATCCTGTTCTGAAAGTCATGTTACTAGACCATGATAAACCTACGAACTATGAGGAAGCGATGATGAGCCCAGATTCCACGAAATGGTTGGAGGCCATGAAATCTTAGATGGGATCCATGTATGATAACAAAGTGTGGACTTTTGGTGGACTTGCCCGATGATCGGCAAGCCATAGAAAATAAATGGATTTTCAAGAGGAAGACGGACGTTGATAGTAGTGATACTATCTACAAAGCTTGACTTGTCGCAAAAAGGTTTTTCGACAAGTTCAAGGTGTTGAATATAATGAGATTTTCTCACTCGTATTGGTGCGGTCTGTCCGGATCATGTTAGCAATTGCCACATTTTATGAAATCTGGCAAATGGATGTCAAAACTGCATTCCTTAATAGTTTTCTTAAAGAATAGTTGTATATGATGCAACCAGAAAGTTTTTTCAATCCTAAAGGTGCTAACAAAATGTGCAAGCTCCAGCAATCCATCTATGGACTGGTGCAAGCATCTCGGAGTTGGAATATAAGCTTTGATAAGTTGATCAAAGCATATAGTTTTATACAGACTTGCGGTGAAGCCTGTATTTACAAGAAAGTGAGTGGTCGCACTACGGCATTTCTGATAAGTATATGTGGATGACATATTGTTGATTGGAAATAATGTAGAATTATTCTGCAAAGCATAAAGGAGTGTTTGAAAGGAGTTTTTTTCCAAAGAAAGACCTCGGTAAAGCTACTTACATATTGAGCATCAAAATCTATTGAGATTGATCAAGACGCTTGATAAGATTTTCAATGAGTACATACCTTCACAAGATTTTGAAGTAGTTCAAAATGGAACAGTCAAAGAAAGAGTTCTTGCCTGTGTTGCAAAGGTATGAAATCGAGTAAGACTCAAATCCCGACCACGGCAGAAAATAGAAAGAGAATGAAAGTCATTCCCTATGCTTCAGTCATAGGTTTTATAAAAGTATGCCATGCTATGGACCAGACCTATTGTATACTCTGCCCTGTTTTGGCAAGGAGTACAATAGTGATCTAGAAGTAGATCATGGACATTGGTCGAATTATCCTTAGTGGAATAAGGATATGTTTCTCAATTATGGAGGTGACAAAAGGTTCGTCGTAAAAGGTTACGTCGATACAAATTTTGGCACTGATCCAGATGACTCTAAGTCTTAATCTGGATACATATTCAAAGTGGGAGCAATTAGCTAGAGTAGCTCCGTGCAGAGCATTGTAGACATAGAATATTTGCAAAATACATATGGCTCTGAATATGACAGACCCGTTGACTAAGATTCTCTCACGAGCAAAACATGATCACACCTCAGAACTCTTTGGGTGTTAATCACATAGCTATGTGAACTAGATTATTGACTCTAGTAAACCCTTTGGGTGTTGGTCACATGAAGATGTGAACTATGGGTGTTAATCATATACAGATATGAATATTGGTATTAAATCACATGGCGATGTGAACTAGATTATTGACTCTAGTGCAAGTGGGAGACTGAAGGAAATATGCCCTCGAGGCAATAATAAAGTTATTATTTATTTCCTTATTTCATGATAAATGTTTATTATTCATGCTAGAATTGTATTAACCGGAAACATAATACATGTGTGAATACATAGACAAACATAGTGTCACTAGTATGCCTTTACTTGACTAGCTCGTTAATCAAAGATGGTTAAGTTTCCTAACCATAGACATGAGTTGTCATTTGATTAACGGGATCACATCATTAGAAGAATGATGTGATTGACATGACCCATTCCGTTAGCCTAGCACTTGATCGTTTAGTATATTGCTATTGCTTTCTTCATGACTTATACATGTTCCTATAACTATGAGATTATGCAACTCCCGTTTACCGGAGGAACACTTTGGTTGCTACCAAACGTCACAACGTAACTGGGTGATTATAAAGGAGTACTACAGGTGTCTCCAAAGGTACATGTTGGGTTGGCGTATTTCGAGATTAGGTTTTGTCACTCCGATTGTCGGAGAGGTATCTCTGGGCCCTCTCGGTAATGCACATCACTTAAGCCTTGCAAGCATTGTAACTAATGAGTTAGTTGTGGGATAATGTATTACGAAACGAGTAAAGAGACTTGCCGGTAACGAGATTGAACTAGGTATTGGATACCGACGATCGAATCTCGGGCAAGTAACATACCGATGACAAAGGGAACAACGTATGTTGTTATGCGGTTTGACCGATAAAGATCTTCGTAGAATATGTAGGAACCAATATGGGCATCCAGGTTCCGCTATTGGTTATTGACCAAGAATAGTTCTAGGTCATGTCTACATAGTTCTCGAACCCGTAGGGTCTGCACGCTTAAGGTTTCGATGACAGTTATATTATGAGTTTATGAGTTTTGATGTACCGAAGGATTTCAGAGTCCCGGATGAGATCGGGGACATGACGAGGAGTCTCGAAATGGTCGAGACGTAAAGATCGATATATTGGACGACTATATTTGGAGTTCGGAAAGGTTCCGAGTGATTCGGGTATTTTCGGGGATACCGAGGAGTTACGGGAATACGAGGAAGAAGCAATGGGCCTCATGGGCCAAGTGGTGGAAGAGAGGAGGCAGGGTGCGTGGCCCCCCTAGCCCAAACCGAATTGGACTAGGGGGCCAGCCCCCCTTTCCTCCTTTTCCTCCCTCTCCTTCCTTCTCCTTCTCCTTCCCTTCCTTCCCCTCTCCTGCTTGGACTAGGAAAGAGGGGGGAATCCTACTTGGAGTAGGATTCTCCCCCTTAGGGCGCGCCTCCTCCCCTTGGCTGGCCCCCTCCCCCTTGCTCCTTTATATACGGGGGCAGGGGGCGCACCCCATGACACACAAGTTGATCTACAGATCGTTCCTTAGCCGTGTGCGGTGCCCCCCTTCCACCATATTCCACCTCGGTCATATCGTTGCGGAGTTTAGGCGAAGCCCTGCGCCGGTAGAACATCATCATCGTCACCACGCCCTCGTGCTGACGGAACTCATCTTCGGAGCTTTGCTGGATCGGAGGCCGGAGATCGTCATCGAGCTGAACGTGTGCTGAACTCGGAGGCTCCGTACGTTCGGTGCTTGGATCGGTCGGATCGTGAAGACGTACGACTACATCAACCGCGTTGTCATAACGCTTCCACTTACGGTCTACGAGGGTACGTGGACGAACACTCTCCCCTCTCGTTGCTATGCCATCACCATGATCTTGCGTGTGCGTAGGAAATTTTTTGAAATTACTGCGTTCCCCAACAGGTTCTTATATGCTGAAGACTATTGATTTCAAATGGGACTTATTAGAAAGAAATAAATGCAACTCTGAAGATTGGGGTTCTGACAATGGTAAGGAGTCAGGTACGACACCTAAGTTCGATTGTAAATCTTTTATGAATACCGATGCTTTTCGTGGATTTAGCGCTAAGTACGGACTTGACTCTGAGATAGTAGCTACTTTCTGTGAATCTTTTGATACTCACATTGATCTCCCTAAAGAGAAGTGGTTTAAATATAATCCTCCTATTGAAGTGAAAGTAGTTGCACCTATTACAGTCGAAGAAAAGACTATTACCTATAGTGATTGAGGGAGTCCTGGACTAGGGGGTGTCCGGACAGCCGGACTATTGTCGTGTCTGGGGACGAGCACCTATGGGGCAGGGGGGCCCTTCTGGTCTGGCAGGGGGGCGAGGGCCGCACGAAGAGCAGATCAAGGTCACACACGCGGGGGATTTTACCCAGCTTCGGAGCTCTCCGGAGAGATAAAACTCCTACTGCTGCTTTGTGTTGTATTTGTTCCTGCTCGAGAGCGCGAGCGTATTGTGGTGCTGGATGTGTCGAATGGACCGAACCCCTTCTACGTGCGCATGGGCCTCCCTTTTATAGTCTAAGGGGGTCACCGACAGGTGGCAGCGTAGGAAGAGGGGGTAAAAGAGTAAAAACGCAGGTTGGTACAACAGTGTTCAACAGTGTCCCCTACCTAACTCTGACGGCAGGGGACAAAGGCATTTAATGCCCGTCCGGTCGCCCCAACAGTGCAAGGAAACGACCGTTAGGTGCGCCACCGTTCGCCACGATGGCCTCCTTGTCAGCTCCGCTTGCCACCTCGCACCGCATGGCTGCACAGCGCCTCGCCACGTGCTCCTGGGATGGCCCTGGGGTGACACGTCGTTGGATGCGCTGGAGCTTGGGTGCAGGGTGGCAGCCTTACATGCAAGCGCCTTGCATGCCCTTCTCTTGTTGCGCCGCAAGTTTGCGGTCGTCGGGCCTTGCCGGATCTTGCGGGCATCGCGGCAAGTCTTCTGGACGCGCCTTGGTTGGCCTTCCCGGCAAGCTCTTCTTGCTGGGGCCTTGTTCTTCCCAGCAAGCTCCTCTTGCCGGGTCTTTGTCCACTTGGTTGACACTTTGTTCTTGAATGGCAGTAAGTGGAAATGACGGAGGGTCTTGGCGGGCGCCAGGCGAGCCTTGCCGCGGGGTGCTACAACTGCCCGTGCACAAGTTCGGGGTACTAAGGTACCCCTACTTTAGTACACCGACAGGAGCCCCCGGGCCTGGGCCATACGCGGTGCCGAGCGCTGTTGGGCCAGGCCCAAAACAGTGCACGGGCACGCGCGGCCTGGGTCCGCACAAAAACCTACTCCGCTTCCACCGCGTCCCCCCGCAAACGGCACGCGTCGATTGCGGCGTCGTGGGAGGCGTGGGTAGTGCACGCGATTTTCGAGGCGCCCACCCCTGTGATCACGGGGCAGGGTGAGGTCACTTCATCTGCCGCCCCGGCTTCGCCTCCCTGCCACGCGGCTCCCATGCGCGTGGGGTCGTGGGCGGTGAAGGTGGGAAACTGAGCTGTCACGGGCGGAGGTGGTGGGTCGGCCCCGTTCCTCTGCCCTCCCCGTGCTCTGATTGGCTGAGCGGGGCAGCCGAGCCCCCACCCCGCTTCTTAAAAAGGGGCGGAAGGGGAGCGCAAAAATCCCGCACTTCCTCATCTTCTCCCTTCTTCAATTTCTGCTACTCTTCCTCTCATCCGCCATGGAGGAAGGGAACCCTGGTCCTTCATCGGTGGCGGCGAGGGTCGCCACCAGGCAGCGCGCCTCTCCCTATCCCGTGCCAGTGGTGGCGGAGCCAGCCACGAGGGGAAGAGGGAGGGGCGAGGTCACGGACGAGGTCGAGGACGTGGTCGGAGCGCTCGGGGAAGAGGCGGCCGGGGCGGTACGCCACCCTCGCCTCCGCCGGCAGCTCCTCTCCTCGAGGCGGTCCACACCGGGGACGATCCTTGGGAGTTCTTCGTCAAGCTGCGCCGGGCACCTCGTCGTCGCCTCCGGCTTCCGGCTCCGTTTGCGAGCGCGATGGAGCCGGACCCGCCCGAGATGCTGGAATTGCGCATGAGGGGCTGTGGGATCAGCGGCACGCGAGTTAGTGTCGTATCCCCAGCCCCCGGCGTGATGTATTTTGATCGAGGGTGGAAGACGTTCGCCCGCATCCACAGCTTGATGGCGGGGTTCACCCTCCATTTTAAGTTAATGGAGGGCGACCTTCTCGCCGTCAAGGTCTTCGGGGACTCCGGCACCCGGGCGAGATGCTGCGTGGACAGCTCCTCCGATAGCGAAGACTCCCCCTCGAGCGAGAGTGACGAGGAGGAGAGCGACAGCGACGACGAGGGCGGTGGGTCCGACTAGGCGTCGGCCGTCGCCTCGCGCGCCACCGGCGACCCCATCATCCGGGTCGCCGGCCTTCTGAACTCCCCGGGGCCGTCTCCTTGGGCGGGTGGCGTAGGAAGGCTGCGGAAGAGGAAGAGGGGTGGCGGCAAGGCCGTCAAGTCGGAGTACGAGGGCGTGGCGCCCTCGACGGCGTTCTGACGTCCTGCCGCCCCGTCTTCGAGCTCTGCTTCCGGCGCCTCCGCCTCTGCCAAGCCCCTGGCCGGCCCCTGGGATGTTCTCTTGGTGTCTTCTGGCACCCGTAGCTCACCTAGGCGCCCCTTTTGCCCTTCCCGGCAAACTTCTCTTGCCGGGGCCTCCTTGACCTACCTCTTGAAGAGAGAAATAGGAGAGGGATTACGGGCATCTTATCTTTTTAATTTGTAAGCCTTCGGGCCTTAGCTGCATTTAAAATTTGTAATCCTCTCTTTCATGTTTTTCATCCTCTATGGACTTGTACTGGAATGGGATGTTTTTTAATGAAAAAGGGGAATGCTTGCCGGGTTATATCCTTTACTTGATGCTGTGCCTTGTATGTTTTCATCCTACGCTTCGAGGGAACTTGCCGGCGTAAGCACACTTGCTGAGTGCGGAACATCGACAGCCATTGGCGGTGCTGTTTCCGGCAAGAAACCTTGTCGGGTCAGTTGCAGCGCACTTGTATTGTTGAGCGGACTCGGAAACAAATCAAGGGCGCAACTTGGCCGCAATTCGGCTCCTCCGCGCTCGGGTTTTTCATACAAGGCACGCTCGTTCAAGGATGTGGCCTCGCATTCCCCAGTCCATAAGAGGATGCATGATGAGGGATGAAAAACTTATCTGATATCACAGCCCCCGGCAACTCTGGCTTGTCGGAGGTGAATCTTGGTACTTGCCGCTAACGTCGCAGCCCTCGGGGACCCTGGCTTGCCGCAAAGGAATCTTGGTACTCGCAGCCCCCAGCAATGCTGGTTTGCCGGGGCCCAGGTGCCAGTGCGCCCTTCTCTTCTTTCCTTGTCGCTGCTATTTCAGTCATGAGAATCAACTTAGACGGTGCCGCAACGAGTTATTTTTGTAATGTAACTTCATTCTGGGCAATGCTCGCTGTGCTACATCCTTTGTATGTTTTTACCCTACGCTTTTAGGGAACTTGCCGGTGCCTACACACTTGCTGAGTGCGGAACGTCAGCAGCCCGCTGGCGGTGTTGCTCTCGGCAAGAAACCTTGTCGGGCTAGTTGCAGCGCACTTTTATTGTCAAGCGGACTCGAAACAAAGCAAGGGCGCAATGTAGCCGCGAGCTGGTTCCTCCGTGCACAGGTTTTTCATACAAAGCACGTCCCGCGGCGAGGCTTGCTATGTTACATCCTTTACTCCGCCACATCCCTGGTATGTTTTTACCCTACGCTTTCTAGGGAACTTGCCGGCGCAAACACACTTGCTGAGTGCGGAACGTCAGCAGCCCGCTGGCGGTGTTGCTCTTGGCAAGAAACCTTGTCGGGCTAGTTGCAGCACACTTTTATTGTCGAGCGGACTCGAAACAAAGCAAGGGCGCAACGTAGCCACGGGCTGGCTCCTCCGCGCACAGGTTTTTTTTTTCATACAAGGCACGGACGTTCAAGGAATATAACATAAAAATTAGAAACTGATGGTGCTCTGCACTCAAACTTCGGGCAACTTAGCTTTTTCTGTCTTCCGTGCTCCGGCAGGATTGCACTTCTCCCTTGATTCCTTCCCATGTATGTTCTCACCCTTACGCTTTTTAGGGAACTTGCCGGTGTAAGCACACTTGCTGAGTGCGGAACATCAGCAGCCCGCTGGCGGTGCTGTCCCCGGCAAGAAATCTCGTCGGGCTAGTTGCAACGCGCTTTCACTGTTGAGCAAACTCGAAACAGATCAAGGGCGCAACCTAGCCACGATTCGATCCCTTCGCATTCAAGTTTTCCATACAAGGTACTGTCTTTCAAGGAATACGGCTCAAAAGTTTGAAACTGACTGTTTTCTTTGCTCTACTTGCCGGTGGAGCTCGATGGTGTGTCCTCGACGGCGGCGCAGCGCTCCGGGGAGGTGCGCTTGCCGGAGTAGGCACCAGAGCTGTTCCCGCCGGATTTAGCCTTTGATAAAACTGCCTTCACCTTCTTGCACTTGCCGGTGGAGCTCGATGGTGCGTCCTCGACGGCAGCGCAGCGCTCCGGGGAGGTGCGCTTGCCGGAGTGGGCATCAGAGCTACTCTTGCCGGACTTGGTGTTCTTCTTCTTCCCCCGGGGAGCTTCAGCGGCAAGTGGCTTGCCCTCTTCTGCGGCCGCTGCTTCCCGGTAAATCTTGTCGGTACAGATAAGCGTGTCCTTCTTGTCGCCTTGGACAGAAATGACACTTATCGGACCAGGCATCTTGAGCACACTGTAGGCATAGTGAGAGGCTGCCATGAACTTGGCAAGCGCTGGATGGCCGAGTATCCCATTGTAAGGCAATGGGAAGTCAGCGACGTCGAATGTGACTCTCTCTGTTCTGAAATTCAGCTCGCTGCCGAAGGTTACTGGCATTGTGATCTTTCCCTTCGGCTTGCTCCTTCCCTGATTTATCCCTTGAAAGGTACCAGTCTCTTCGAGCTCGCTGTCGGGGATCTGGAGCTTCTTGAGCACTGCGGAGGAGATGAGATTCAGGCCGGCCCCGCCGTCAACCAACATCTTTGTGACCTTGAGGTTGCGGATGGTTGGTGAAACCAACATCGGCAAGCACCCGACCGCAGTGATGCGATCAGGGTGATCCTCAACGTCAAAGACGATGGGCGTGCTGGACCACTTCAGGGGCTTGCGCGCTTCGACTGATGGTTCTGCTGCGTTCACCTCCCGCACCCACTGTTTGAGTTGACGGTGCGAGGTGTGCAGAGAAGCACCATCGTCGACGCACAAAACCTCTGTTGCCTTCTGAAACTCTTGGTCATCAGTCTCATCTTCCTCCATCTCATCATCTTCATCTTCTTCTTCATCCTTGTCGCGGCCCCGGGGAGGTCTATGTCCTTGCCGCTACTTGGGCTTGCCGCGGCGCCCTCCCTGGGCGGGAAGCTTCTTGCCGGATCCTCCGCCACCTTTCTGGGCCTTCTCCTTGTCGCGGCGCTCATATTCAGCTCTTTGTAGCTCCGCCATCTACTCGACTTTCTTGCATGCTTGGAGATCGTGGCCCTTGGTCCGATGGATCTTGCAATATTGCTTGCCGGAGCCGTCCTGCTTGTCGGCGGCCACCACAGCCTCGCCGGAGTCGCTGGCACTGGCCTTGCCGGAACCGCCTTTGTTGCCGGACTGCTCAACGACTAGCACATCCTTAGCCTTTCTCTTTCTATTGTTCCGCCTCCGGTTCTTCCTTGCCGGGGCGGCGTCCTCTTCACTGTCAGATCCTTCTGCTCCTGTTGCCTCTCCGGGGATTCTCCTTCCCTCCTCAGCCCATGCACACTTGTCGGCCAGAGCATAAAGCTCACTGACATCTTTGATATTGCACATCACCATCTCCTCCCTCGTCCTGCGGTTACGCACGTGCTGATGGAACGCGCTAATAACCGCGGCAGGGTGGACGTCTGGGATGTTGCGCTGCACTTGGCTGAATCTCTGTATGTACTTGCGCAGGGGTTCTCCCTCCTTCTGGACGAGCAGATGCAAATCGCTTTCCTAGCCATGTGGTTTGTGGCCGCCCATGAAGGCGCCGACAAACTGGTGGCATAGGTCCGCCCACGAAGAAATGGAGCCGTCCGGCAAGTGCATGAGCCAAGATCTGACGTTGGTTTTGAGCACCAGCGGGAAGTAGTTGGCGAGGATCTTCTCGTCGCGCCCTCCGGCAGCCTGCACCGCGATGGTGTAGATGCTGAGGAACTCCGACGGATGTATCCTGCCATCGTACTTCTCGGGCACGTCGGTCTTGAAGTTCTTGGTACTGGGCCACTGGACTTGCCGCAGCTCACGGGTGAACGCAGGGCAACCTGCCGCGTACGGCAAGTCGCCTGGTTCCCCTGGTGCATGCACATCGACAGTGGGCCCAGCGCTGGTCAGATTGACGCCGCTTCTCTCGCGCTCGGCGCAGTACGAAGCGTCTTCGTGTCGTCGTTCTTGGAGAACTTGGCGTTGATCGCGGCAAGTTCGCGGGTCCGACGACGTAGTGGAGTCGGCGTCGGGGTTGGCCCGGTGAGTCGGCGATCTTGGCCTTCGTGGCGGGGAGTGCATGGAAGCGGCACCCCCAGCGGTCTTGTTGGCATCGGCTTGCGCCTGGGCGCCTTGCCGGGGCTTCGATGTGCTCGGTTGCCGGGGCTTGTCGCCATTGGCGAAGTCGATGAGGCTATAAATGGTCATCCTCCAGTTGTCAATCTTGTGTGGCGCCGGAGGGTAGTCTAGGAGCAGCTGGGCTCGGGCCAGCGCTTCCTCTGCAGTCTTGGGTGGCGGTGGCGACGAGCGGCGCGAGGAACGGGATGTGCTCGGACTCCCAACTGGATTGGAAGGAGCAACACCCCGTCCGGGCGACCGTACTTCACTCGCGCCAGCATGCTGGCGTGCACGCTGGTCTTGAACGCCCCGCGACCCACCAGCTTGGCCTTGTTCCAACGCAAGCACGGTGCTAGGGGCACCGTGGTGTTGTTGATCTTGCACCTCCTGAGAGGGGCGCGGTGGATATCCAGACGCCGAAGCTTGCGGAACCTTGTCTTTGGACCTGGTGACGACGTGAGTGCCGCCACCAGCGCCCGTTCCTCCGCCGGCGTCCGCCCCACCGTCCGCCCCACGGTGGCGATAGGACAGTCGCAAACGGAGCGGCTACCTCCGAAGCCTTCTTCTTCGGTGGCATGTTGACGAAGATGCTAATGTAGCGCGCGCGGAGACCGGATCAGGTTCGCACAACCTCGATGCCCCTACCTGGCGCGCCAAAGATGCCGTGTCTGGGGACGAGCACCTATGGGGCAGGGGGCCCCTTCTGGTCCGGCAGGGGGGCGAGGGCCGCACGAAGAGCAGATCGAGGTCACACACACGGGGGATTTTACCTAGCTTCGGAGCTCTCCGGAGAGATAAAACTCCTACTGCTGCTTTGTGTTGTATTTGTTCCTGCTCGAGAGCGCGAGCGTATTGTGGTGCTGGATGTGTCGAATGGACCGAACCCCTTCTACGTGCGCATGGGCCTCCCTTTTATAGTCTAAGGGGGTCACCGACAGGTGGCAGCGTAGGAAGAGGGGGTAAAAGAGTAAAAACGCAGGTTGGTACAACAGTGTTCAATAGTGTCCCCTACCTAACTCTGACGGCAGGGGACAAAGACATTTAATGCCCGTCCGGTCGCCCCAACAGTGCAAGGAAACGACCGTTAGGTGCGCCACCGTTCGCCACGATGGCCTCCTTGTCAGCTCCGCTTGCCACCTCGCACCGCATGGCTGCACAGCGCCTCGCCACGTGCTCCTGGGATGGCCCTCGGGTGACACATCGTTGGATGCGCTGGACCTTGGGTGCAGGGTGGCAGCCTTGCCGCGGCAAGCGCCTTGCCGCGGCCCTTCTCTTGTTGCGCCGGCAAGCTTGCCGGTCGTCGGGCCTTGCCGGGACGCGCGGGGCGTCGCGGCAAGTCTTCTGGACGCGCCTTGGTTGGCCCTCCCGGCAAGCTCTTCTTGCCGGGGCCTTGTTCTTCCCGGCAAGCTCCTCTTGCCGGGTCTTTGTCCACATGGTTGACACTTTGTTCTTGAATGGCAGTAAGTGGAAATGACGGAGGGTCTTGGCGGGTGCCAGGCGAGCCTTGCCGCGGGGTGCTGCAACTGCCCGTGCACAAGTTCGGGGTACTAAGGTACCCCTACTTTAGTACACCGACAACTATCATCGTCGGCCGGACTCCAAGACTATGAAGATACAAGATTGAAGACTTCGTCCCGTGTCCGGATGGGACTTTTCTTGGCGTGGAAGGCAAGCTTGGCGATACGGATATGTAGATCTCCTACCATTGTAACCGACTCTGTGTAACCCTAGCCCTCTCCGATGTCTATATAAACCGGAGGGTTTTAGTCCGTAGGACGAACAACCATTACAACAATCATACCATAGGCTAGCTTCTAGGGTTTAGCCTCCTTGATCTCATGGTAGATCCACTCTTGTACTACCCATATCATCAATATCAATCAAGCAGGAGTAGAGTTTTACCTCCATCGAGAGGGCCCGAACCTGGGTAAAAATATCGTGTCCCTTGTCTCCTGTTACCATTCGCCTAGACGCACAGTTCGGGACCCCCTACCCGAGATCCGCCGGTTTTGACACCGACATTGGTGCTTTCATTGAGAGTTCCTCTGTGTCGTCACCGATAGGCTTGATGGCTTCTTCAATCAACAACAACACCGTCCTGGGTGAGACCTTTCTCCCCGGACAGATCTTCGTATTCGGCGGCTTCGCACTGCGGGCCAATTCACTTGGCCATCTAGAGCAGATCGAAAGCTACGCCCCTGGCCATCAGGTCAGATTTGGAAGCCTAAAGTTCACGGCGGATATCCGCGGAGACTTGATCTTCGACGGATTCGAGTCACAACCGAGCATGCCGCGCTGTCACGATGGGCATGATTTAGCTATACCGCCAGACAGTGCCCTGGTGGCCGCACACGAATCCGCTCCGACCCATAGTCCGGAGCCGATCGCGCAGATCGAGGATGGGTGGCTGGACGCCGCCTCGGGAGCTGCAACTTCCACGGCGATGGAGCCGAACACTGACCTAGTCCCTTATAAAGCTCGTGACTCCGAGGTGCCGGACTCCGAACCTCCTGCGCCCCTGCCAATCGAATCCGATTCGGCGCCGATCATGGAGTCCACCGCAGCGGACATCTTTCAGCACTCACCCTTTGGCGACATTCTAAATTCGCTAAAGCACCTCTCGCTATCCGGAGAGCCCTGGCCGGACTACGGCCAGGATGGTTGGGATGCGGACGACGAAAAAATTCAAAGCCCACCCACCGCCCACTTTGTAGCCACTATCGACGATCTAACCGACATGCTACACTGTGACTCCGAAAACATTGACGGTATGGACGACGATGCTGGAGACGATCAAGAACCAGCGCTCACTAAGCACTAGAAGGCCACCCCAACACATGATGTATATATGGTGGACACTCCAAAAGGAAGCGGTGACGTGGAACAACGGGGCGCGGCAAAGGACAATCCCGCCGACAAACAGCCAAAACGGCGACGCAGACGCCGCCCTAAGTCCCGCCTCGACAAAAATAGCATTCCTAATAACCCAGCAATAGAGCAGGGCAAACCAGTGGATGACGAACATGCAACCAAGCAACCGTCCGAGCAGGACGAATCGGATAATCAATCCATGCCCGGCGAAACCAACAGTCCAGACGACCTCACGCCAGACACACCACCGGAGCATAAGAGCCTTCACAAAAGACTCGTCGCCGCTGCAAGAAGTCTGAAGAAGGAAAAGTGGAAGCTCAAAACAGCGGAAGGCATACTCAGAATGAGGTGGAGCAAAGTACTCAAGACCGCAGACAAATATGGCAATGGCCACCAAACAAAGAGCTACCCGAAGCGCAAGCTGCTGCCAGAAGTTGACGAGGAAGCCATTGAGGCCCCACAGTCAAAAAACAAAGAGGCCGCCTGGCCGGATAGACAGCCAGATGACAGGCCAAAAGCGACAAGCGGCGCCGCACACAAGCCGACTCACGATCCTGGGAAAACAGATGGCCCAGCCAGGTCCATTTACGGGCCAAAAAAGAGGGCCCCAGGAAGCAACACAACACGCCAAGTGTTCGAAGACAGCGGCACACCCAAATACAGGGGCGCCGCACACCCACTATGTTTCACCGATGAGGTGCTGGATCATGAATTCCCAGCAGGGTTCAAACCCATTAACATAGAGGCATACGACGGAACAACAGACCCTGGAGTCTGGATAGAGGATTACATACTACACATACACATGGCTAGAGGAGATGATCTCCACGCCATAAAATATCTACCCCTCAAGCTCAAAGGGCCAGCTCGGCATTGGCTCAAAAGCCTCCCAGAAAATACTGTTGGAAGTTGGGAAGAGCTTGAGGACGCGTTTAGAGCAAATTTTCAAGGGACTTATGTCCGCCTCGGATGCGCATAATCTAAGTCATATAACTCAACAGCCGGAGAGTCGGTAGCAAATTCTGGAATAGGTTCCTTACAAAAAGAACCAAATAGTCGATTGTCCGGACAACTGAAGCCTTAGCAGCTTTTAAACACAACGTCCGAGACGAATGGCTCGCCAGACACCTCGGCCAAGAGAAGCCAAGAACAATGGCCGCGCTAACAAGCCTCATGACCCGCTTTTGCGCGGGGGAAGATAGCTGGCTAGCAAGATGCAGCACCAGCGACCCGAGTACATTCGAGATTAGAGATGGAAACGGAAAATCACGGCGCAGAAAGGATCAGCGCCGGAACAAAGGAAAAAGCCCAAAGAACACGGCGGTCAACTCCGGATTCAAAAGCTCGCGGCCAAACAATAAAGCACTGCCTCTTAAGGACAACAGTGACGACTTATCCAACTTAAACAAAATTTTGGATCGGATATGTCAAATCCACAGTACCTCCGGAAGGCCTGCCAACCACACCCATTGAGATTGTTGGGTTTTTAAACAGTCCGGCAGACTCAACGCCGAACACAAAGGGCTCGACGCGCCAATCGAGGACAATGACGAACCCCACCGGCAGAGCACCGGAAAACAAAAGACTTTCCCACAAGAAGTCAAAGCAGTAAACTCACTTCATGTGATAGTACGGAAAAACAATGCGGCACCCGCTAAGATAGGTGTCGCACGGTCCACCCCAGCGGAACCTCGGGATTGGATGTCAAAACCAATCACTTTTGACCACCTGGATTATTCCAGAAGTATTCGAAATGCAGGATGGACTGCTCTGATATTGGATCCTATAATCGACGGACTACAATTTACACAAGTCCTGATGGACGGTGGCAGCGATTTAAACCTGCTATATCCGAACACAATCCGCAAGTTGGGGATAGACCTTACTACAATTCGACATAGCCGCACTTCCTTTAAAGGAGTGACGCCAGGCCCTTACGCCAAGTGCACAGGCTCCTTATTACTAGAAGTTGTGTTCAGGTCACCTGACAACTTCCGACGCGAAAAGCTAATCTTTCATGTCGCCCCATTTAAAAGTAGCTATCAAGCACTATTGGGACGTGAAGCTTTTGTCCGCTTTAACGCAATACCACATTACGCGTCCCTTACACTTAAAATGCCCGGTCCACGTGGCATCATTTCATTAAAAGGGTCATTCAAAGACCCCGGACACGGCTGGGCGAGTCCGGAATAAATAAGCTAGGGGCTCCCTAGCCGCACACCCCTTCACAAGGGGCTGTGCATATAAGCAATAATGAGCTAATATAGGCTCTACTTTATCAATTTACTAATATTTCAATTCTTTATTCACTTTTCGCACGATTTCTTTTCAAACTAAGTTCCTCTCTTTTTACAGATGAACAACATGCACACCCGTCCAGGATACAACACAACGGAGACACAGGCGCAGACGTGCAGTAGGGACCCGTTGCAAGGATTCTTTTCAGATTAAGACCCTATATAAACCTTTTTTATTGTCTCTTGTTGCTATAATCCCCTGGTTTCTCATGATAACCAAAGAGGAGACTGACGTTTTGGCATCGGCCGCATCAGAAGAATTCGCCCGTACCTAGACACTAGGGGCTTAGGGCATTGTTCTGCCCGTTATTATAAAGACCGAACACCTTAGGGAGTGTTGGCGCCTCGAAGTTAGGCCTTATATGCATCAGCTCGAATCATGTCTTTGGTCAAATGTTGGGTTTGCCCGGCTCCCGTGTTTTGCTGCCTTACGCTCAGATCATCAGCTAACGCGCACTGTGGAGAACTCTGCGATTGTGCCCCGGTGGCCGGGGCGAGCACCTCAAGAGAGAAAGCCGAAACCGATCGTCATGATATAGCGAGAGACTGGTCAACCACTCGATCGACCAACGGAATGTTTAGAATTCCCCCGCTTTGACGAAAGGACCGTTTCCCGGTCAGGCACATACGCGCCCCGAATTCAGAGAGCGCGGTGCCCCCAGGGGCTATATCGTAGCCCCACCCTCGAACTCCCATGGCTAAGTGAAAGTGATAAAGCATTATAGTTCGGTTGCCTCGTTTGCTACGCTACCACCTCCTTAACAGGACCGAGACGTTGGATTAAGTGTGAAAACGCGCTATTTTTGTGAACACCCCCGCATCTTGTGCATGGGGGCTGAGGCCGACGACTGCCATCTTTCAGGTTATACACACGTATACATAAACGGCCGCATAGGAGACATTTCAATACTTGAACGCACAACTATAAAAAGCGCCTACATCATAAAAATTGTCTTACAAAATAAAACGTTCATTTGAACGTGACATTTTTTGAGCGCTACGACTCTATTACATGAGCACCACGCAGAACTTCCCCAAAATAGTGCTCGGCGGGTAACCGGTTCTTGTCCGAACCCTGGGTCGCAACAGCGGTGGCATCCATCTCTGTCCAATGTGTCTTCACACGAGCGAGTGCCATCTGTGCACCCTCTATGCAGGTCGACCGCTTCATCGCCTTGATATGCGGCACCGCCCCAAGAAACTGCTGCAATAAGCCAAAATAGCTCTTCGGCTTGGGCCTATCCGGCTAGACATGAGTCACGATATCCGTCATGGCAAGCCCGGACAACCTATTCAGCTCAGCCCACTCGGCCAACCGGTCGGTTAGCGGAAGTGAACGCTCCAGACTATGGAATTGAGACCAAAATAGCTCTTCCGTCTTGTGATCCTTCTGGCTCCTGAAGTGCACAACGACATCCTCCGCACTTGCCGCTAAGTCCATATAAGGATCCTCTGGACCCCACAGCTGGCCAAGTTGAGCATACTCTGGATCCGTAAACCTTCGGCGCAGCAGAAAGGGCTTGCCAGCTACAATCCCTCCGGCTTGGCGCAGCTCCTCCTTTATAGCCCGCATTGCAGAACGGGCATCCTTGGCTTCGGCGGTGGCCTTCCCCAGGTCTTCTCGCTCCACTAGGTGCTCCTTTTCAAGAGCCTCACTGCGGTCGGTAGCATCTTTTAACTTCACGGCCATTACGGCCATCTCTTCCCTGCTTCGGCAGTGCGCAGCCCTTTTGGCTTCTAATTCCTCGGCCGCCCTCGAGGCCGCCGCATTACTCCTTCTGGCCTTCTCCTTGGCTTGAGCAAGTTCGGCATAAAGGCTCTCCACAGCAGCAGCACCATCTGCGTCAAGCACAAATACTATAAGAGGTGGGCTTCGGCTCCCTTACTAGGTGACTGCGGAGAAAAAACTTACCTTGCGATTCATCAAGTCGCCTGTTGACTAGCGCGATGTCCGCATCCGCAATGTCGAGTTGCCGCTTTAGTTCAGCAACTCCATCAGTCCGGCTGGCCCCGGACGATCCGCCACCTGCATAGGAACGGCGAAAATTGAAACCTGCGATTTTGATCCTCAGCACGCTATCGCTTTCGACAACCTACCGAGTCTCAGGGGCTACTATCTATACAGGGCGCACTTTATGTGCAAAACTGTCAAAAGGTGTGTCATTTTTACGTACCTCAAACCCCGCCAGCAAACTCCTGACGGCATTATGCAATCCGCTTTCGGCGGACGAAATCCTTCCAATCACCATACTCATCAATGCATGGTGATCTTCGGAGATGGACGCCCTCTCAAGTAGATCCTTCAGCTCACCCGGCCGAACTCTATTCGGCGCCGAACTCTTCGGCTTTGCTGGGCTCGGGATACCCTCTGTGATGACACTTCAGGCTCGTCCGCCCTATCAGACGGCGCAGCAGACGGAGGCGTCTCGCTCTCCACCATCTCCGGACGAAGGTCCCCCGAAGACGAGCTCATCTGAGAAGGTCGGAGATCCGAACTACAAGGTAAAAACTTTGGTTATCCTCAGAAGCACAAATAGGGATGTCTCTTATCACCGAACTCCCTTCTTTCTACTCACGGCTCGCTGGAGGGCTGATTTTTTAGGGGAGACTATGCGGCCGGGACCTCCCCGGGCGCAGGACCCTCTGGTGAAGATTTCTTCCCCCGCTTAGGGGCTTTGTGAAAGCACATTTGCTCCCTGGGTGGTTTTGGTAATTAATGACAACATACTTTGTGGTTGGACTAATGCTTTTATCAAGTATGTTTCAGGAAACTCAATCACATTGGCATGGCAAAAGGACTGAAGAGGTGGACCCCTCAAAATGCTAAGGGAAGCATTGGCAAAAGCTCAAGACTCCATTTTTGGTTTAGTGATCCAAGATCACATTGAGTCCATAGGAAAGCCAATACTATTAAAAGGGGATGAGGTTATGATGATGATCTGGTTGCTCAAGTGCTTAGTGATACATCTCCTAAACTATCATCAACTTTCACTGCCATATACACTCATAAGTAGTCTCGGTCCCACCGATATTCCAAACTCAGTCACACCGAGATGAACCACCTCAGCCATAAGCCAAACCCTAGAAAACTCGGATTTCCCGATTCAGAACTCGGTCTCACCGAAACTTGAGTTGCCAAGCTTCTATAACCTTCTGTCATCAAATCGGTGTCACCGAGATGATGAAGTCGGTCCCACCAAAACTGGCTTGCTCTTGTCATTGCACGAATCGGACAAACCGAGATTGTATTTTTGGTCCCACTGAAAATCCCAACGTTCACATTATTTGAACTTTCGGTCTCACCGAGTTGTCAACTTCGATCCCACCGAGATTGCTCAAATGTGTGTAACGGTTGGATTTTGTGTGGAGGCTATAAATACCCCTCCACCCCCTCTTCATTCGTGGAGAGAGCCATCAGAAAGAACTACCACTCCTACCTTACATTTCTGAGAAGAGAACTACCTACCCTTGTGTTGAGATCAAGTTGCTCCACTCCCACCATATGAAGCTTGATCTCTAGCCTTCCCAAGTTGCTTTCCACTCAATCCTTTTCTTCCACCACAGCCAAATCAGTGAGGAGAGTTGAGTGTTGGGGAGATTATCATTTGAAGCACAAGAGCAAGGAGTTCATCATCATCTACACCATCTATTACCTTTTGGAGGGTGGTGCCTCCTAGATTGGTTAGGTGTCGCTTGGGAGCCTCCACGAGATGTGGAGTTGAACCAAGAAGTTTGTAAGGGCAAGGAGATCGCCTACTTCGTGAAGATCTACCCGAGTAAGGCTAGCCCTCCGTGGGCGAGGCCATGATGGAATAGACAAGGTTGCTTCTTCGTGGACCCTTCGTGGGTGGAGCCCTCCGTGGACTCTCGCAGCCGTTACCCTCCGTGGGTTGAAGTCTCCATCAACGTGGAAGTACGATAGCACCACCTATCGGGACCACGAGAAAAATCACCGCGTCTCCAAATTGCGTTTGATCTTCTCCACTTCTCTTTACTACTTGTGCAATTTACTTTCCGCTGCCCATACTCTAGAATTGCATGTGTAGTGTGCTACTTGACTTGTGTGTTATGCAAAATCTGCCAAAATCTGTTGAAAGTGCAACTAATCCCCGGGTGGTTTTGTAAGTAATAACAACATATATATCATTGAACTAATAGTTTCTTGAGAACATTTCAGAAAGTTCAATGATATGGGTATGGCAATGACTGAAGAAGTGGACCCCTCAAAATGCTAAGGCAAGCATTGGCAAAAGCTCAAGACTCCATTTTTGGTTTAGTGATCCAAGATCACATTGAGTCTATAGGAAAGCCAATACTATTAAAAGGGGATGAGGTTATGTTAATGATCTGGTTGCTCAAAGTGCTTAGTGGTACATCTCCCAAACCATCAGCAATCTTTCACTCCAACATATACTCATAAGTAATCTCGGTCCCACCGATTTCCTAAACTCAGTCACACCGAGATGAACCACCTCAGCCACAAAGCCAAACCCTAGTAATTTCGGATTTTCCGATTCCAAACTCGGTCTCACCGAAACTAGTGTTGCCAAGCTTCTGTAACCTTCTGTCATCAAATCGGTGTCACCGAGATGATAAAGTCGGTCCCACCGAGATTGGCAAACCCTAGTCTTTGGAAGAATCAGACTCACCGAGATTGTATTTTCGGTCCTACCAAAAATCCCAACGTTCACAAGATTTGAACTTTCGGTCTCACCGAGTTGTCAACTTCGGTCTGACCGAGATTGGTCAAATGTGTGTAACGGTTGGATTTTGTGTGGAGGCTATAAATACCCCTCCACCTCCTCTTCATTCGTGGAGAGAGCTATCACTAGTAGAAAAGGGGGCAATGGTCCAGGCCGGTCCAGCCCATTAGTCCCGGTTCAATCCAGAACCGGGACCAATGGGGGCATCGGACCCGGTTCGTGAGCCCGGGGCCGGCCGGGCCACGTGGGCCATTGGTCCCGGTTCGTTCGACCTTTGGTCCGGTTGGTGGGATGAACCGGGACCAATGATCCCCGCTCTGGCCCACAACCATTCGTCCGGTTCGTGGCACGAACCGACCAAAGGAATCCCTTAGTCCCGGTTCGTGCGACCAACCGGGACCAATGGTGGTGCCTATATATACCCCTCAGGCAAGAGCAGAGCACACCGCCTGCTTTTTCCGCCGAGGGGAGAGGGCTTGGTGGTGCTCTAGCTCACCTCATATGCACACAAGGTGTTCGATGGAATGCCCGAGCCACACTACTTAAGGTTTCTCCTCTCCAAGCTCGACCGCCAAGCTCCATTTTCCTCCATATTTGTCTAGGTTTAGCGGTCCGTCACGCCCCATCCCCGTCTTCAACGCCGTCGATCACCCGCACCGATCTCATCGGCGGCACCACCGTGGTGAGCCTCTTGTTCTTATCTTCTTTCCGAAAGGAAAAATATTCTTATTTGTATGTTTAGATAGATATATACTTGTATAATTTTCTTACTTTTATTATTGCATCTTATATAGTGCGATGGTTTTGGTATCCGCCCCGCCGGCCCTCGCCCCATCTATGATTCGGATGTGGTATATATTATCTTTTCATAACTATTGGTTCATTTATTATTTATGACAATTATGCCGACCAACGTGACATAGATTTTATTCATCTAGGAGGTTGTTGAACCGAAATTCCAACCGACCCTATTGTCGAGAGGTTAAATTTAGTTGAAGAAGAAAACAATTTGTTGAAGGAAAAATTAGAAAAATTGAGGAGGAGAAGATGATATTGGAGTTGCATGTTGCGGATGTCGCCGATGATCACAAGATCAAGATGGATGCAATGCGCTTGAAGATTAGAAAGATTAGAAAATATGCCATTCATACCGAGGCTTGGTATCATTATGTCGTTGGATCAGTTGTTACATTGGTTGCGATTATGATCACATTTGTTTTCGCATTGAAATGTTTTACATAGTTTCAAAGTATGGTTTAATTAATTTAGATGCTCGCAGAGCTTTATGTTGTTAGATGAGAACTATGTATGTACTTTGGTTTTAATGTGATGATGAACTTCTATTAATTTGGTCACTTAATTAATTATCTATTCATGATCTCTAATGATTTTTGACACACTTAATTATATATAATGCACAGATGAACCGCAATGGATGTACGGTTCAAGACACACCTCCGAGTACATTAAGGGTGCATAATTTTCTCAAGTGGCTGAGGCAAACAAGCAGAATGGTTTTATGTGTTGTCCATGCCCTATATGTGGGAATCTGAAGTCTTACTCGACCGGAAAATCCTGCACACCCACCGCTTTACAAGGGTTTCATGCCACACTATAATGTTTGGACGAGGCACGGAGAAATAGGGGTTATGATGGAAGACGGCGAAGAAGAAGAGTACGATGACAACTATGTGCCCCTGAATACGGTGATGCTCCGTAAGATCAAGAGGAACCGACGATGTGCACGATGATGCTGCAACGGAGAAGCTGCTGAAGATCAAGAGGAACCAGATGATGTGCCCGATGATGATGATCTCCGCGGGTCATTGTCGATGCAAGGACGCAATGCGAAAGTCAAAAGAGAAGATGAAGTTCGATCGCATGCTAGAGGACCACAAAAAGGGTTGTACCCCAATTGCGAAGATGGCAACACAAAGCTAGGTACCGATCGAATTGCTGCGGTGGAAGGCAGAGAATGTCAGGCTCGATAAAGGATTTGAGAAGCTACTTAAAATATTGAAGAAGAAGCTTCCAAAGGATAACGAATTGCCCGACAAGACATACGCAGCAAAGAAGGTCGATGCCCTCTAGGATTGGAGGTGCGGAAGATACATGCATGCCCTAATGATGCATCCTCTGTCATGGTGCGCATAAGGATCTGAACGCATGCCCAAGTATGCGGTGCATTACGGTATAAGATCGACGAGATGACCTGGTGATGTTGACGGCGAGCCCCCAGAAGAGGGTTCTGCGAAGGTGATGTGGTATGCTCCTATAATACCACGGTTGAAACGTCTGCTTAGAAACGGAGAGCATGCCAAGTTGATGCGATGGCACAGTGAGGACCGTAAGAAAGACGGAAGTTGAGAGCACCCACGACGGGTCGCAGTGGAGAAAAATCGAGAGAAAGTATTGGGATGAGTTTGCAAGTGAGCCAAGGAACGATGGTTTGCTTTAAGCGCGGATGGCATTAATCCTTTCGGGAGCAGAGCAGCAATCACAGCACTGGCCCGTGACTCTATGTATGTATAACCTTCCTCCTTGATGTGCATGAAGCGGAAGTTCATTATGATGCCGTTCTCATCCAAGGCCCTAAGCAACCCGCAATGACATTGATGTGTACCTAAGGCCATTAGTTGAAGAACTTTTACAGCTGTGGAATGGAAACGGTGTACGACGGGATGAGCACAAACAGGAGGAATTTAACCTAAAGGCGTTGTTGTTCGTGACCATCAACGATTGGCCCGCTCTCAAGAACCTTCGTGACAGATAAACAAGGGATACCACGATGCACGCACTTTGTTTACTTGACATCGATAGTATATACCGCAAGCTGCGGGAAGAATGTGTACAGGCCATCGCCGATTTCTTCCGACCAACCATCAATGTCGAAAGAAAGGCAAGCATTTCAAAGGCGAGGCAGATCACCGGAAGAAGCCCGCCATGCGATCGGTGATCACGCACTTGCTATGGTCAATGATTTACACGTAATCTTTGGAAAGGGTCCCGCGGACTAGCTGTTCCGAGTGACGCCGAGGGACACGCACCCATGTGGAAGAAGAAATCTATATTTTGGGACCTACCCTCACCGAAAGACCTAGAGGTCCGCTTCGATCGACGTGATGCACGTGACGAAGAACCTTTGCGTGAACCTGCTAGGCTTCTTGGGGTGTATGGGAAGACAAAAGATACAGGTGAGGCACGAGAGGACCTGCAACGTTTGCACGAAAAAGACGGCATGCCTCCAAAGCAAGATGAAGGTCCCGCCACTATGCTCTTACCAAAGAAGAGAAGGAAATCTTCTTTGAATGCCTGCTTAGTATGAAGGTCCCGACCGCTTCTCGTCGAATATAAAAGGAATAATAAATATGGCAGAGAAAAAGTTTCGAACCTAAAGTCTCATGATCGCCACGTGATTATGACGCAATCGCTTCGGTTGCATTGAGGGGCTTCTACCGAAAACGTCCGATTAGCCATTGTGAAGCTATGTGCATTCCTCAATGCAATATCTCGATGGTGATCGATCCAAACCATACCAAGGCTAAGGAGTGATGTGGTGCAATGTCTTGTCGGGTTTCGAGCTGGTGTTCCCACCATCCTTCTTCAATATCATGACGCACGTTCTTGTTCATCTAGTTGACGAGATTGTCATTACGGGCCCCGTATTTCTACACAATATGTACCCCTTTGAGAGGTTCATGGAGTCCTAAAGAAATATGTCCGTAATCGCGCTAGGCCGAAGGAAGCATCTCCATGGGCCATCAAACAGAGGATGTCATCGGGTTTTGTGTTGACTTCATTCCTGGCCTTAAGAAGATAGGTCTCCCTAAATCGCGGTATGAGGGGAGATCGACCGAAAAGGCACGCTTGGAAAGGACTCAATAATATGCAGGACGGATATTCTTGGTCTCAAGCCCACTACAGCTTCTACGTAACTCTACCTTGGTGACCCGTATGTCGATGAACACAAGAACGATCAAGGCTTCAAACACCCGGAGAAAAGCGACGATTGGATTACATGTGAACACATCAGACTTTCAGCAGTTGGTTGGAAGCACGACGAGGTGACAAGACTGTTTGTGAGGAGTTGTACTTGTTATCCAGGGACCATCTTTGACCGTATTGATTTGGAAAGGATACGAGATAAATGGGAATACATTTTACACGATCGACCAAGATCAAAAGAGCACCAACCAAAACAGCGGTGTCCGCTTTGATGCAACAACCGAGAGGGAAAGGACACATATTATGGTTACATAGTGGACATATGGGAACTTGACTACGGACATGATTTTAAGGTCCCTTTGTTTAAGTGCAAATGGGTCAATCTGTCAGAGGCGAGTGCAGTGTAGACCCACAAGACGGAATGACAACAAAGGATCTAAAAATCTTGGGTACACCGACGAACCGTTCGTCCTAGCCAATGATGTGGCACAGGTTATCTATGTGAAGGACATGTCCAAGAGACCGAGAAAGAGAAAAGATAAGGAAGCAAATACATCATACGATGAGCCAAAGCGCCACATAGTTCTTTTCAGAAAAGGGACATCGTGGGAGTGGAGGACAAGATGACATGTCTCAAGATTATGAAAAGTTTCATGAAATTCCTCCTTTAAAGTCAAGGCTGACCCAAAGATCCCGATAAACGATGAAGATTATCCATGGTTACGCGCAATAAGCAAATGACACAAGCGAAGAAAAAGTGAAGACTTTCTCCGCAACTATTGTTCGCTTATGATACCATTTTTCGTTTTGTACATGCACATGCTATGTGTGGGTCAATTTATGATACCATGCCAACTTTCAACTTTTTCAGAGTTCATTTGAAATGTCTTATGGTTCGCCCTCGTAATAATTAAAAATAGCAACAATAAGTATTTTGTTGTAAGTAGAAACAAAATAAATTAAATAAAGCAAGAAAGAAAACAAAAAAAGTGTTTTCAAATTTGAAAATTAGTAATGGCACTAACAGAAAGTTTATAATTTTCCTAAAACTAGAAGCAAAAAGATTTAAAAATAGAGCAAAAACAAAAGAAAATAAATAATGCAGAAAACAAAACAAAAACAACAATAAGTATTTTGTTGTAAGTAGAAACAAAATAAATTAAATAAAGCAAGAAAGAAAACAAAAAAAGTGTTTTCAAATTTGAAAATTAGTAATGGCACTAACAGAAAGTTTATAATTTTCCTAAAACTAGAAGCAAAAAGATTTAAAAAATAGAGCAAAAAACAAAAGAAAATAAATAATGCAGAAAACAAAACAAAAAACAACAATAAGTATTTTGTTCTAAGTAGAAACAAAATAAATTAAATAAAGCAAGAAAGAAAACAAAAAAAAGTGTTTTCAAATTTGAAAATTAGTAATGGCACTAACAGAAAGTTTATAATTTTCCTAAAACTAGAAGCAAAAAGATTTAAAAATAGAGCAAAAACAAAAGAAAATAAATAATGCAGAAAACAAAACAAAAAACAACAATAAGTATTTTGTTGTAAGTAGAAACAAAATAAATTAAATAAAGCAAGAAAAAAAATGCCACCCATCGGGCCGCCACGGCCTGAATACGATCGGTATCCCTATTTGGGCCAGATTCAGCCCCAGAAGGCCTGAAGGTCCAACAGCAACGAAGGAGCAAGTAGGCCCATAAGCCTGCAGTTCAAAGGAGTTCAAGAGGGAGCGGTGGGGCTTATAAACCATCGCGCCCCTCTCAACTAGCGAGTGGGATTAAACTTTGGCCCCGACGCGGCAGCTGAGGCCTTTGGTCCCGGTTGAGGCACCAACCGACTAAAGAGAGCTTTAGTCCGGTTGTAGCCACCAACCGACCATAGGTCGCAGCTTCCGCCCTTTGGGCTGCCGAATTGAGAGTGGTCCGGTTGGTGGCTCCAACCGACTAAAGGTGGATTAGTCACGGTTGGTGCCACCAACCGACCAATGCGCTTGTATATAAGTGGCACTTTGCGTTTTGCGTTCATCGCCACATTGCCCCCGACGACGCCGAACGATCGACGCCGCCAGTTGCCCCGACGCCGCCCGCCGCTCCCTCGCCGTCGCCGTCGCCGCCGCTGCCCGCCGCGTCGTCGCCGTCTGCCGCTGCCCTCCCCGAGCGTCGCCGCCTGTCGAGCTCTGCCGCTGGCTGCCGCCGCAGTGGCTCGCCTTGTCATCGCCGCCTCATGGGCCTCAAGCGCTCGCCCGTCGCTGTCCGTCGCCGCGCCCGCCAGCGCTCCGCCACTGCTGTGAGCCGCCGCCGCACCGCCAGGCTCTTTTTTTTTTCATTTTATTATTTTAGTTTTTTTCTGTTCATATAATGCATATATATGTGTATGTGTATGTATATATGTTCATATATGTTATGTATATGTTTCATTTTATTAGTTTTTTTTTCTGTTCATATAATGCATATATGTATGTGTATGTATATGTTCATATATGTTATGTATATGTTTCATTTTATTAGTTTTTTTTCTGTTCATATAATGCATATATGTGTATGTGTATGTATATATGTTCATATATGTTATGTATATGTTTCATTTTATTAGTTTTTTTTCTGTTCATATATGTGTATGTATATATATGCTCTGTTCATATGTGGCTATATATATGCAAAAGATAGATTTTAGAAAAGTTCGTTTTTTTTCTGTTCACAGATTTTTTTGTTGATATTAATTATTGTAGAATATGCAAATGTTTGTATATTCATATGAACAATGCATTAGGCAAAACCTTTGTTTTTTTCGAAATTTTCTATTTGAACTTTTTTTTAAAACAAGCAATACTAAAAGAATGAGAGGAAAAAGGAAAATAAAAGAGGAAGAAAGGAGAAAAAGAGGAGAGGAAGAAGAGGAGAAATAAATAAGAAGAGGAAAAAGAAGAAGAAGAAGAGGAGAAGAAGAAAGGAATAGAGGAGAAAGGAGAAATTCTATTTTTTCTTCTTCTCCTCTATTCCTTTCTTCTTCTCCTCTTTTTTTTCTTCTTTACTTCTTCTTCTTCTTCCTTCTTCCTTCTTCCTCTTTTCTTCCTTTTCCTTAATTATTTTCCTTTCTCGAGGGAGAAGAAGAAAAAGAAGAGGAGAAGAAGAAAGAAAGGAAAGGAGAAAGAAGAAACTTAAACACGAGGGGGTGGTACCGATACCCCCTCCCCGATATGTATATGTATGTCGCGTCGTTGTCGATATAATTAACCCCCTCTAGATACAACTGCAGCAGCCCCCTCGGCCCTCTCGCTCGGCCAAAACTCTCGAGGACACCCAAACCCTAGAGAGAAAACGATGTTGAATAATAATTGACATGTTGTCAATATTTGCAGAAACTATGGAGCACTCCCGAGACGAAGAAACGAAGCGATGTTGGGGAAATAATCGCAAATGGAAGTGATGATGTTGCGTCATTTCTCATCGACACCGCTGGTCGATGGATGAAGAAGAGGGCTATGATTATGATGGCTTCACTCATTAATGCCGGTACAAGAGGAGGACTATGTTCATGATGGCTCCGGTGACACAATGGAGGTACAAGACGAAGGAGACCGTGCGAGCCGAGTCACCGAACCGAGTCCGCCAGGTATATATATATTAGTTAAGCCCGTCTTGACAAGTTAATTGATGCATCCATTGTTTTGGTATATGTACACATATTAAGTAATCGTCGTCTTTCTTCCTTATAATTTCTAGCCCTCCGGATCGAGCACAACTTCGCACGGAGACGAGGCCCAAGAAAAGTTGAGCTCGGATGAAAAGTTTGAGATCATAGAAATCGCTACCGACGGCGAACCGATTGAACCCAACCGGACAAAGAAGGCATTTTACGCTCGGTCGCGGGGTTCTTGTTAGGGACAGATCCCGATCAAGATCCAGCAATGGTATAAGCCTGCTAAGGATGAAGACGCTGAGGTGTCTTATGTCAATGATATGCGTAAAGAAGATCTTTGGAATGAGCTGAAGGCAAATTTCACCCTACCGCCAGAGGAGGATCCGGAGAAGCCGTTAAAGAGCAATTAATCAAGTCTTGTGCTCTTAAGAAGATGGCTGGCCTAATGAGGAGGTGGAGGAAAGAGCTGAACCAGTTTGTCAAGAAAAAGAGACACCAGAATTCATCGGCAAATATGAGAAGATCAAAGATCATCGCCCGCATTTGTGGCCCACATGACATCGGAAAAGAGTAAGAAGATGTCGGAGACAAACAAGAAAAATGCTGCGAAGAAGACGCTTCACCATCGCACGGGTCGTGGCTACCTCAAAGCCCGCCTAAGTGGTCCAAGGCTGAGCATGATCTGCTTGAAAAAGGATCGAACGAGAGGCGATCTGCCGGCGGACCGTTGCGGACTTGGTTCTTCGGGCTGGCGGAACCTTGACCCTATGTGAGGCGGTGTCGATGGACTAACGAGCAACTCGCAAACACCAGTCAAGAAACTTCGACAATATATTGATGTTGCAAGCGAGGGACGTTCCTTCCAAACAGGAGAAGGACGAGCTCACAATGGCCCTTGGGAATCCCGAGCACCCCGGACGGACACGAGGCACGCCAGGCTCGCTCGTGGAAGGTTGGTTTTCCGGACGCAGGGGTTACAAAACCCACGAGAGGAGGAAGAAAGTGGAGCATGACCAAATGCAGCGCTGCTTGGAAGGGTAATGGGGCTAGAGGATCGAGAAGAGGAACGAGAAGCAGCAGATCGCAACAAACGACATGCGAAGCTTCCCGGTTACCCCGCCATCTCAGTAGCAGAAGCAGCGTTGCTTCCACCGAGCTGCTTCAGCGGAGCATGTCTTGACGGCCTCGCCAGCTATCCCGTGGATGGTATCACGAGTCTCAAAATTGCCACATTATGGCGCGATGCATGAATTTGAAGGTCAAGGCGGCTGTTGGCCAAGTTTATCCTAGTGGACCCGCACAACTTATCACCGCCACCGATTCGGAAGGATTTGCTAAGGTGATGGTGGATGAAATAACGGAGGATTTGAGGACCTCGAGCTTGAGCACCCTACGGTGAAGGGAGACTAGGCTGGGTTCGCTCAAGACTCCATGCCTATGGCGGAAGGAGCTCATCGACCTTTCGAACTGGACGCCCCGCCTCCTCCTCATCCGCGAGTCAGGCACTCCGCCTCCTCCACCGCCTCCTCCTCCGCGAGTGACGATCAGGCACGATGGCGGCACTCCGCCTCCACCGCCTCCTCCCGCGAGTGAAGATCAGGCACGCGTGGCGGCACTCCGCCCCTTCTCCGGCGTGGCGGCACTCCGCCTCCTCCTTCTCCGCCTCGCCCAGCAAGGGCGGAAGAGACCCGCCCGCCCGGCTGCTCCGACGCGTCAGTAGTCCTTCTCCTCCGCCTCGTAAGCAAGCACGAAGGAAGACAGACGCCCGCAGCCGCCACGCCTGCTCCGGCGTCTAGCAGACAAGAAGAGAGAGGCAATACAGATACGGTCCACCTCTAAAGCCTGTAGAGAAGTTACTGTATGAGAGGAGCAAGGAGGAAAACGATACGATCGTGCAGACCCAAGTGAAGGAGTTCTTTGAAGGGTTAAAGCAAAGATACATCCACCTCCGGAGGAGAAGGTCGATCCGTGAAAGCAAAGCGCACTCTCAATGCCCCGAGGAAACCACCAAAGTCTCCGCCGAGAACCAACTATGAGCGACATGAGCAGACATATCTCCAAGCCAAGCGGTGGGAACTACTATCACCGATAAAAGGTTAAAAGAACAACGGGCAAAGGGGAAAAAATTGCCCAGCTCGGCGAACAAGCACAGCAATCGTGCCCCCGCTGAATGTGTCTAATCCTCCGGGACGGTGGCGGTTATGGCAATCTTGAAGATTACCGCTGACGATGCACTTCCTGATTTCATGGAGGTGGACTTATTCAGATCTGAGTACGGAAGCCTCTCGTCAAAGATGAAAAGTCTCGACAACAATGATGCTAAGATTCCACAGTTGGTACATGAAAACCTGCAGAGAGTCCGAGGGGACGAACACTTTGTATCTGAATATTAAAGAGGAGCACGACCTCGCTTCAAATGATCTGTTGTCTATTCCATTTGAGGAGTTCTTCGAGTTCTTCAATCAAAAGGCCCTCGATAAATTAATGGTCTTTTGCTACTGCTGTAAGTACTATTTCGTCATTAGTCTTTATATATAGCTCGGCTCTTTCATTGCATGTATTTATAATTAATTATCCTCAATATATTATGCAGATTGAAGATCGTCGAGTGCGAAAAAAAAATGAAATCTATGATATTGGGTTCATTAACACAAATATCATAGATGTTTTCTCGTTGAAAAGCACGCCAAGAGGCCGAGGACAACTTGCTACAATCATTGATCAAAAATCAAAACAAAGATACCATACTCTTTCCTTACCACGGCCCGTGAGTGTTCTTGTCGTGTGCATATTCGGTTTTCCTTATTACTCGAGCGAGGTTAATGTAATTGATGAGTTATGCTTGCGTGTAGGTACCACTATATTCTTCGGAGATTAAGCTTGAGCGTGGACTAGTAACCGTCTTAGACTCGAGACGGAAAGATCCCAACACCTATGCGGACATGACTGAAATGCTCGGCAAGTAAGTTCAATCGATCATTATCGCACCATATCGGCAACTTTTTGTTCATTTCTTGATATCTCAAGTAATAACAAATATTTTCTTTGTCTTGCAGGGTTTGGAAACAGTTCACCGCACAAGCTCCGGACTGCCAAGGAGCTGCGATATACATACCGAAAGTAAGTACTATCATGCGCGCATCTCCCGCTGATTCTATAGCTATACTTTCATCAATGCCATTTATATAATGCTTCATTATCAGTTTGATTGACCTCTATTTCTCGTAAAGTGCTTGTGGCAGGAGGAAGGAATGATTTACGTGGATACTACGTGTGCGAGTTCATCCACAACGCGACATTGAAAAACAAGCGGGGCTACTCTAGAAGACAATATGAAGTGCGTAAGCAATAATATTCGCAATTTCATTTTATTACACCATCATTTCTGTTGAGTTTCATTCATATATATGTATTAATTAACCCCTTCTTCAAATTAATTAGACTTGGCAGATGCGGATGAACTCCTACCACCAGATCGCATGAAAGCAATTCAAGAGGAATTGGCGGGATTCTTTCTTGAACACGCCATCAAGAAAGCCGGAGAATACCATGTGGAACTTGAATTCAAATGCTAGTGGTTTGTAATTAAGAGATCTTATATAGATTGTACATGTATGTAGCCAGTAAAACTTGTTGTTCGACCAATCTCTCGAGAAGGAGAGGTCGATCGATCACTTCTCTCGGTATGCATGACTTAACTTCAGATGAATGGTTCTCTCGATCACTTATGTATATTTACTACGAAGCGCCGAGCAAGCACGGACATAATTAAGAGAGGACACTTCTCTCTATTAATTAGCTAGCTAACGAAACACCTAAATTAACCCCCAAAACCCCCAACCCCCTCCTTTCAAAAAAAAACAAAAACCAGGCCATCGAATGCAGACACGGGCGCCTTTTGGTCCCGGTTGGAGCCACCAACCGGGACCAAAGGCCCCCGACCGGCTCGGTGCACGGGGCCACGTGGAGGCTCATTGGTCCCGGTTCGTGTTTGAACCGGGACTAATGGGTTGAGGTATTAGTAACGACCCATTAGTCCCGGTTCCCGAACCGGGACTAAAGGCCCTTACGAACCGGGACTGATTGGTGGTTTTCTACTAGTGTATTAGAAAGAATTACCACTCCTACCTTACATTTCTGAGAAGAAAACTACCTACCCTTGTGTTGAGATCAAGTTGCTCCACTCCCACCATATGAAACTTGATTTCTAGCCTTCCCAAGTTGCTTTCCACTCAATCCTTTCTTCCACCACAGCCAAATCAGTGAGGAGAGTTGAGTGTTGGGGAGATTATCATTTGAAGCACAAGAGCAAGGAGTTCATCATCATCAACACCATCTATTACCTTTTGGAGGGTTGTGCCTCCTAGATTGGTTAGGTGTTGCTTGGGAGCCTCCGTCAAGATGTGGAGTTGAACCAAGAAGTTTGTAAGGGCAAGGAGATCGCTTACTGTGAAGATCTACCCCAGTAAGGCTAGTCCTCCGTGGACGATGCCATGATGGCATAGACAAGGTTGCTTCTTCATGGACCCTTCGTGGGTGGAGCCCTCCGTGGACTCTCGCAGCCGTTACCCTCCGTGGGTTGAAGTCTCCATCAACGTGGATTGACGATAGCACCACCTATCGGAACCACGAGAAAAATCTCCGTGTCTCCAAATTGCATTTGCTCTTCTCCACCTCTCTTTACTACATGTGCAATTTACTTTCCGCTGCCAATACTCTAGAATTGCATGTGTAGGGTGATACTTGACTTGATCATCATCGTGAACTTGCCAAAAACTTGTCTTAATCAAAAGGCTAAATTTTTATATTGTCAAGTAGTCTAATCACCCCCTCTAGACATACTTTCGATCCTACAAGTGGTATCAGAGCTTTGGTCTCCATTGTATTGGTTTCCATTGCATTGGACTCCATAAGCTTGGTTTCACAACCTAGGAGAGTATGGCGTCTAGTGAGGATAATTTTCGTAGAGGTCCTTACTTTGATGGTTCAAACTTTGCTAGTTGGAAGCATAAAATGAAAATGCATATTCTTGGACATAACCCTGCCGCATGGGGCATTATTTGTGTTGGCTTGCAAGGTGAATTCTTCGAGGAAGGAAAAGTTCGGATCGTGAAGCTACTGACGGATGAACTGCGGATGTTGCAAAACAACGCTCAAGCTTGTGACATTCTCTTCAATGCTTTGTGTCCCGAGGAGTTCAACAAAATCAGCCGTCTTGAGAATGCAAAAGAGATTTGGGATACTTTGGTCGAAATGCACGAAGGTACCGAGTCCATGAAGGAATCAAAGCTAGATGTTCTTCAAGGTCAACTTGACAAGTTCAAGATGAAGGAAGGTGAAGGAGTCGCTGAGATGTACTCTAGGCTTGCTCTCATCACAAATGAGATTGCCGGCTTAGGAAGCGAAGAAATGACCGACCGATTCATCATCAAGAAGATTCTCAGAGCTTTGGATGGAAAGTATGACACCGTGTGCACTTTGATCCAAATGATGCCAAACTACAAGAATCTCAAGCCTACCGAAGTCATTGGAAGAATTGTTGCTCATGAGATGACACTTAAAGATAAGGAAGAGCTTCACAACAAGTCAAGTGGTGCTTATAAAGCTACAAGTGATGCTCCTACAACCTCAAGTGACAAGCTAGTTTCCAATGAAGAGATAAGCCTAATGGTGAAGAACTTCAACAAATTCTACAAGAGTAGAAGCAAGGAAAGAAGCTCAAAGTCTAGATCATATGATGAAAAGAGATCTTCTAGTCGTGATCGAAACTGCTACAATTGTGGAAGACCCGGACACTACTCAAATGAGTGCTCGGCTCCCCACAAGAGAAGAGAAGAATCTCCAAGAAGAAGAAGCTCAAGAGAAGAGTCACCTCGGAAAGAGAGAAGGAGTAGAGATGATCGTTATGAACGAAGATCCTCTCGGAGAAGCAAGGATTCGGAAAGGAAAGACAAGTCATCAAGGAGCTACACAAGAAGGAAACATCAAGCTCATATAGGTGAATGGGTCTCCGGCTCCAACTCCGACAATCACTCCGAAAGAAGCTATCACTCCAACTCCGAATACAGTCAAGATGAAGGTGTTGCCGGACTTTCTCTCGTGTCCTCCAACTCCAACTCCTATGACATATTTGATTCACCAAATGAGGGAATTGGAAGATGCTTCATGGCTAAAAGCCCCAAGGTATCACACCCTGAATTCATTGACTTTGATAGTGATGAGGATGACTTGCTTGGTGAAGATGAGCTTTTACATGACAAATCTAGTGAGCCTAGTAATGATGAACATGCTAGTAGTCTTTATAGTCGAGAAGAGTCGAATGACAATGCTATGAAGGAGATTGAGCGTTTAACTAAAGAACTAAACACTCTTAAGTTAGCTCATGAAACAACTCAAGAAGATCATAGAGAGCTCCTAAGATCTCATGAGAAGCTACGCTTCGAGAAGCTCAATCTAGAGCAAGAACATGAGTTTCTAAAAGCTATCAATGACGATCTTCGAAAGAAGAGTTCTTCATATCTTGCCAAACGACTTCTCTTGTCTAATTTCTTTCCACCTATTAAAACTAAGCATGACAAGCATAAGAAAAATTCTTCATCTAGTAGTAACAATAACCATGCTAAATCTAATGTTGTTACTTCTAGTAGTTCTCTTGATTCCACTAACAATGTTTCAAGCCAAGTTACACTTGAGCAAGAAAATAGTTTATTGAAAGGGATTATAGAGAAAGGTGTCTACAAGAGCCTTGCCGGAAGCAAGAACTTTGAGGAAATTGTTCGCAAGCAAGGAAGGCACCGGAAGAATCAAGGAATTGGTTTTGAGCGAAAGTTCAACGCCGAGGGTGTTGAATGGGAAGAAGGTCAATATCCCACTCCAAAGTTTGTTTCTCAAAAGGAGAAGTATGATCCTACTTCTTCCAATGTGGAACAAGCACAAGATGACCTTCCACCACAAGACCACAAGCTAAAAGGCAAGGACAAGCTTCAAGAGGAGATTGATGCATTTATTGAAGCACCTAAGGCCATGGTGTCGGTGTACTAAGGTAGGGGTACCTCAGTACCCCAACTTGTGCACGGGCAGTTGCAGCTCCCCGCGGCAGGATCCACCATGTGCTTGCCGGAGACCATTCCCACTCCATATCAAGCCATTCAAGAACAAAGTGTACAAGATAGAAGATCAAGGCCCCGGCAAGAGGAGCTTGCCGGGAAGGCCGCTCTGTGCTCAAGATTACGTCACTCACGCAAGGCCCGGGCGAGAGGAGCTCGCCGGGGAGACTAGAAGACTATATCATAGAAGACATGCCTTGGCGCTATACGCGTCTCGGCAAGGGCCCGGGGAGCAGCAAGTTACAGAGCCCGACAAGCTCCCGGGCCCGGCAAGATCAAGACCCCGGCAAGGTGCTTGCCGGGAGAGCCGCGCTGTGTACCCGCACTCCAGCTCATCCGCCCATGCGCCGCCTTAAGCCATCTCCAGAGACGCGTGGCGGATGGCTGTGCTGCATGAGGGGTGCGGTGGCACTCCACGGTGGTGGCTCCATCACCGTGGCAAACGGAGACGCAAGGGCGGGAGCTTTTGGGGCGACGGCGACGGGCATTTAATGCTCTTGTCCCCCTCTGTCAAAAGTAGGTAGAATCCTTTGCTCAAGCTAATCAGAGCTGCTTTGTTCCCGCGACTGCTCCAACTACCACCTCTTTTACGTTTTACCCTCTCTCCCACGCTGACACCGCCGGTGACCCTTGCCCTATAAAAGGAGGCCCATGCACAACGTAGAGGAGGTTCGGACCATTCGCTACTCTCGCGAGGTTCAGATCCTGGGCAACTCTAGCGCCTGGGGTTCGTCTGGATTAACCCATTCAACTCACCACACCACCATACGCTCGTATTTTCTCGAGCAAGATCAAATACAACACAAGGCAGCAGTAGGGTTTTACGCGACCATCGCGGCCCGAAGCTGGGTAAAAATCCCCCGCGTGCATCGCCTCGATCTGCTCTCCGCGCATCCTCCGCCCTCGTACCGAACTCACGAAGGGGCCTCGCCCGGCCCCATAGGTGTCCCGGCCCCATCGCGGCGCCCCCGACATCTTTGGCGCGCCAGGTAGGGGGAATGGAGGTTGTGCGGACCTGATCCGGCGTTCGCGCGGCCGCGTTCTTCTTCAACCTCTCCAGTTTCGTCAGCGACTTCATCGACAACTGTGCTATGGCCCCGAAGACGAGGGCCTCAAGGGTTGCAGACCCGTCTGCGTCTCACCCGCCGCCACCGGAGCCAGCGGTGGGCGGAGGAGGCGCCGTCGAAAGGGTGGACACCGGCGAGGGCACTCGCGGCGCCACCAGATCCAGGGATCGGACGGATGACCGCGCCTCGGTCTCCGTGGATCCACGTCCATCTCAGCGCACGACGACCCAGCAACGCCATACCACGGGAGGTGGTATCCGTTTTTTGGAGCAGGACGCACCGAGGTCGGGATGTTCGGACCCCGTCCGGACACGTAAAGCGAAGGTGCCGGGGCAGGACCAACTCCTTCTAACACCGCGAAGTCCGGCGCGCCCCACTCTCGCACCGCCGCTTCGCTCCGCTTCTTCCACTTCTGCGAAGCGCCACAAGAGCGCAATGCTCCTCGACTTCCCCAAAGCAGCGGACAAGGCCGAGGGCGGAGGGCTACCATCCGAGCCTGATCGCCTTCGCCAACAACGACCGTCCACGGCAGCCAATGGCTTCACAGCCGCGGCAAGTCGAGAAAACGAAGGCCGGCGGCGACAAGACCGCTGGGGGCGCAACCACCGTGCACTCCCCGCCGCGGAAGCGAAAGACGCCGCCCCGCCGGAACAATGCCGACGACGGCTCCACGGCGTCGTCGGACCCGCGGACTCGTCGGGATCAACGCCAGGTCCTCGACGAGCGGCGACAAGAAGACGCCCGAACCACGATCGAGCGCCGCCGAGAGACTCGGCGACAATCAGACCAGAGAGCTGGGAGCACTGTCGACGTCGCGCCGCCCGCGAGCCAGCGACTTGTCAGACGTGTAGGCTGCCCCTGCGTTCACCCGGGAGCTACGGCGCGTCCAGTGGCCCAGCATGAAGAATTTCAAGCCCGACGTACCGGAGAAGTACGACGGCAAGACGCACCCCTCGGAGTTTCTCAGTATCTACACCATCGCGGTGCAGGCTGCCGGGGGGCGCGACGAGAAGATTCTGGCAAACTACTTCCCGCTCGTGCTTAGGCCGAACGTTCGTTCTTGGCTTATGCACTTGCCGGAGGGCTCCATTTCTTCTTGGGCGGATCTTTGCCATCAGTTTGTTGGTGCCTTCACTGGCGGCCACAAACCCCACGGCCAGAGAGTGATCTCCACATTTTGGCCCGAAGGAAGGAGAATCCTGCGCAAGTACATCCAACGCTTCACCGTGTGCAGCACAATATCCTCGATGTCCACCTGCCGCGGTTATCGGCGCGTTCCACCGAACGCGCGTAACGCCAGATGCGTGAAGAGATGGCGATGACCAAGATCCGGGATGTCGCGAGCTTTATGCTCGGTTGATAAATCGCGCGCGCGGAAGAGGGAGGCGGCTCTCGGGAGGATGTTTGGCGCAGAGGAAGCGACTCGACGACACCGCCCGGCAAAGAAGCGCCGCGGCAGATCTTCGAGAAAAAGAACAAGCAACGGTGCTTGCCGTCGAAAAGTCCGGCAAGGAGCTCCCGCCAAGCAAACACAGGTGGCAACTCCGCAAGGAGCTTGCCCCTGTGGCGGCAGCCGACAAGCAGGGCGGTCCCGGCAAGCAATACTGCAAAATCCACCGCACCAAGGGCCACGACCTCTACAACTGCAAGCGCGTCGATTATCTCGTCGAGCAGCAAAAAGCTGAGTACGAGAGGCGCGACAAGGAGAGGGCCCAAGGTGGCGGAGGAGAACCGAGCAAGAAGCGGCCGTTCAATGGTCGGGGAGGACCCCCCGGCAAGGCCAAGCGGCGACAAGGTGATCGACCTTCCCGGAGCCGCGATAAGGATGAAGAAGACGGCGAAGAGGACATGGAGGATGAGGATGACAGTGAACAGGAGTTCCAGAAGGCCACGGAGGTCCTGTGCGTCGACGGTGGTGCCTCGTTACACACCTCCCACCGCCAACTAAAGCAGTGGGCACGTGAGGTGAATGCAGCAGAGCCGCCCATAGAGTCGCGCAGGCTCCTCAAATGGTCTAGCACGCCCATCATTTTTGATCTTGAGGATCACCCCGACCGCACCACCGTGGTCGGGTGTTTGCCGATGCTGGTCTCACCCACCATCCGCAACCTCAAGGTCACCAAGATGTTGGTTGACGGCGGGGCCGGGCTGAACTTGATCTCCTCTGCTGTGATCAAGAAACTCCAAATTCCAGATGGCGAGCTCGAAGAGACCGGTTCTTTCCAAGGAATCAACCCGGGAAGGAGCAAGCCCAAAGGGAAGATCACTCTGCCGGTGACCTTTGGCGGGGAGCTCAACTTCAGGACCGAGCGCGTCACTTTCGACGTCGCCGATATTCCGTTACCATACAACGGAATACTCGGCCGTCCTGCTCTCGCCAAGTTCATGGCGGCTTCCCATTATGCTTACAACGTGCTCAAGATGCCGAGGCCGTTAAGCGTCATCAGTGTCCACGGCGACAAGAAAGATGCGCTTATCTGCACCGACAAGATCTACCGGGACGCGGCAGCAGCGGCCGGCAAGGATACACTTGCCGCTGAAGCTCCCGGGGGGAAGAAGACAAAGACCAAGTCCGGCAAGCGCTCCGGGGCCCACTCCGGCAACTGCACCTCTTCGGAGTATTGCGCTGCTGTCGAGGACGCCCCGTCGGGCTCCACCGGCAAGGATAAAAAGGGAATGACTGCTCCGCCGGCAACCAAGAAGGTGCCCGCCAAGGAGGACGGCACTGGTGGTACCTTCACCATCAGTGCCACGCTTGACGACAAATAGGAAAGCGCGCTCGTTGCTTTCCTGCGGGCGAATGTCGATGTGTTTGCATGGCAACCATCTGACATCCCCGGTGTTCCCAGGAAGGTAATTGAGCACAAGCTTGCCGTTTGCCCTCATGCGCGGCCCGTCAAGCAAAAAGTAAGGAAGCAAGCCGTGGAGCGCCAAGAATTCATCAGCGAAGAAATCAAGAAGCTAGAGGCAGCAGGCCTAGTCAGGGGCGTGATCCATCCGACGTGGTTAGCAAACCCAGTCGTCGTGCGCAAGGCCAACGGGAAATGGAGGCTGTGTATAGACTTCACCGATGTGAATAAAGCATGTCCCAAAGATCCATTCCCGCTGCGCGATCGACCAGATTGTTGATTCCATCACGGATGTGAGCTACTCGCTTTCTTGATGCATACTGGCTATCACCAGATCTTCATGGCCAAAGAGGATGAAGAGAAGACTGCGTTTATCACTCCATGTGGCACCTATTGCTTCATACGCATGCCATTTGGACTGAAGAATGCAGGATCAACATTTGCAAGGGTAGTGTATACTGCTTTTGAGCCACAGATCCACAGAAATGTAGAGGCTTACATGGATGATATCGTGGTGAAGAGCAAGAGCAAGGACACGCTGATCCAAGATTTGGAAGAGACATTTCAGAACCTGCGCAAGATACAGCTTAAGTTGAACCCCGAGAAGTGCGTCTTTGGAGTGCCCTCCGGCAAGCTTCTCGGGTTCTTTGTGTCGCAGAGGGGGATCGAAGCCAACCCCGACAAGATTAAAGCCATTGAGCAGATTGAAGCCCCGAAGCGGGTCAAGGATGTCAGAAGACTCGCGGGTTGCGTGGCTGCCCTCAGTAGGTTCATTTCAAAGTCTGCAGAGCGCGCCCTACCTTTCTTCAAAATCTTGAAGAAGGCAGGCCCCATGAAATGGACTCCAGAAGCGGAAGCAGCGCTGCAAGACTTGAAACGATACCTATCCTCCACCCCAATACTTGTCGCACCTAGACCACAGGAGAAGTTGCTGCTATACCTAGCGGCAACCAACCAAGTGGTTAGTGCTGCACTAGTAGCGGAGAGGGAGTCCGACGAGGAGGCTGCACCACCAGCAAGCCAGCCCATCGACAAGCAGGGGGCTGCTCCGACAAGCTCTGGCCCCGACAAGGACAACTCTGCGCAGGAACAAGATGAGGTGCGGAAAAAGATGGTGCAGCGTCCAGTGTATTTTGTAAGCTCCCTTCTCCAGGGAGCTAGATCAAGATACTCTGGTGTGCAAAAGTTGCTTTTCGGCCTCCTCATGGCCTCAAGAAAGCTGCGCCATTACTTCCAAGCACACGAGATAACAGTGGTCACTCGCTTCCCGCTGAAGAGGATATTGCACAACCCAGAAGCAACAGGCAGGATCGTTGAGTGGGCACTGGAGTTGTCGAGCTTCGGACTCAAGTTTGAAAGTACTTCAACCATACAGAGCCGGGCTTTGGCAGAATTCATAGCAGAGTGGACCCCAACACCTGATGAAGAAGTTCAAGAAACGAGTACACCCACACAAGAAGCGACGAGTGAATGGGTAATGTACTTTGATGGTGCCTTCTCGCTACAAAGGCGCCGGTGCGGCGTCAGACTCATCGCTACCACCGGAGAACACCTCAAGTATGTCATCCAGATGCACTTCCCAAGAGAGCAAGCGACAAACAACACTGCTGAATATGAGGGTTTGCTTGCCGGCCTCAGGATTGCGGCCGAACTTGGGATCAAGAAGCTGATTGTGCGGGGAGATTCTCAGTTGGTGGTCCGGCAAGTTAACAAGAGCTATCAGAGCCCTTTGATGGAAGCTTATGTAGATGAAGTGAGGAAGCTTGAGGAGTACTTTGAAGGCCTGCAGATGGAGCACATTCCGAGAGCTCAGAATGAAATCGCAGATGGCCTTTCAAAGTGTGCTTCGATGAAGTTACCTGTGGAACCAGGGACCTTTTTGCTCAAGCTGACTCAACCCTCCGTCGCACCATCAATTGGGCAGTCCAAGAAGAGAAAGTTGGTCTCCGGCGACTACTTGCCGGCGGATCTCCCTGAGGCCGCCACCAAAGTCCCCAGGATCAACGGCCGTAACGCCGAGGAACATCTGCTCCTGCGATCCTCGGATCCAGGCGATCGGCGAGTGTTCCCGACAAGCCTTGCCCGGCAAGCTTGCCGGGACCTTCAGCCCGGCAGAGCAGAGATCCTTGCCATAGAAGCCGAGGTTCCGCAGCGCCATCATGCCTTTAGTCCTTGCCGCCGAGCCCCAAGCTCGGCATGGGCACAACAGATCGTTCGTTTTCAGAACCGGAGAACTTCCGACGACCGGAAGAAATAGAAAAGATAACCAGACAGTCAAGTATGTACCAGTTCGTGGACAACAAGCTGTATGAAGAAGGCTCAATGGTGTCGATCAAGTGCATCTCCGGGGAAGATGGATGAAGCTGTTGGCGAGATACACGGAGGCATCTGCGGCCACCACATTGGCGCAAGGGCACTTGCCGAAAGCTTTCGGCAAGGGTTCTTTGGCAAGAAGCCCTCCAAGATGCAATCGCACTAGTAACCAAGTGTGAAGCGTGCGGCCCATGCAAAGCAAATTCATCACCAGCTCAAGCTCTCCAAACAATCCCTTTATCCTGGCCCTTCTCGGTGCTGGGGCTCGATATCCTCGGCCCTTTCCCCAGTCTGTTGTCGGGGCTTTGAGTACTTATGCGTAGTAATCGACAAGTTCACAAAGTGGCGAAGTGGAGCCGATGAGGAAGGTGACAGACGGTCGGCGGTCAAGTTCTTCAGTCGATTGTGTGCCGTTTCGGGATCCCTAGCAGGATTATCACCGACAACGGTACACAATTCACTAGCCGCACCTTCATGCAGTACGTCCAAGACCTTGGCGCCAAGGTCTGTTTCGCTTTTGTTGCTCACCCAAGGAGCAACGGTCAGCGTAAAGGGCCACGCTGAAGTGCTGCGCGGACTCAAGACAAGAACTTTCGACAAGCTGCGCAAGTGCGGAAGAAATTGATAGAGGAGCTGCCGCGGCTCTTTGGTCAATCGAACGACACCAAATCGAGCCACCGGCAGACACCCTTTGCTCTAGTCTATGGAGCGAAGCAGTTCTCCCCACGGAACTCAGATACGGATCTCCTCGAGTGCTCGCTATGATGAGCTTGAGCAAGAGCAAGCTGCGACAAGATGACTCATTGCTCCTCGAGGAGGGACGTCTCGAACTGTTTGACGAGCTGCTCGATACCAGCAAGCCTTGCGCCGCTACCATAGCCGCAAGGTCAAAGCCAGGAGTCTCGAGGAAGGCGACCTTGTTCTTCGGCGTGTTCAGTCCGCCAAGAATTCCAACAAGTTGACGCCAAAGTGGGAAGGCCCTTATCGGGTGAGACAAGTCACGAGGCCCGGCGCTGTCCGTCTTGAGACCGAAGAAGGCTTGCCAGTGAGTAACTCCTGGAACATAGAGCATCTTCGCAAGTTTTACCCATAAGGCGCGGTTGCCGTGATCCGCTCCGGCAACCACCTTTTGTACAAAAGCTTTGCCGCCGTTGCATGTAACCCTTTGTACAAAGCCGGGCGCAGACCCCGTGCAGCAATAAAAGTTCCCGTGTTTTGCGTTATTTGCCTTTTCCCATGCTCTTCTTTGCTATTTGCATGAGTTATTTGGCATCTTTCGTACGGCACGCATATCCGGCAAGCAATAGCACGCCGAAAGGCCATATACTTTTTCCTTCTTCTCTTTCCTTGTCTCTTAAGCAAAAGAAACATTCCTCGTGCACAAGTTTGCCGGGGGGGAAGGAAGTGGAGGATGAACCAAGTGCTGTTCAAGAAAGAGAAGCTTGCCGGAGAGCAGCTCAAAGTTTTAAAATTTTTAAGTTGCCTTCCCTGAACAACCACACTTCGTATGGAAAACTTGTGCTCGGAGGAACCTACCCGTGGATAGCCACACCCTTATCTTGTTTTCGAGCATGCTCAACGATCTAAGTGAGCTGCGACAAAGTGTTGCGCCCTTGTTTCGTTTCGAGTCCACTCAGCAAGCTAGGTGTGTTGCAGCAAGCCATAGCAAGGTTGCTTGCCGGTAAGACCTTGTCTAGCGGGCTGCTTCGAGTTTGACACTCAGCACTTGCGACAAGGGCTCCTTGCCGGCAAAACTCCTAGAAGCATAAAGTTGAAGCATGCGAAGTTGAGGATCAAAACAAGGGAAGTAACACCGCATCTGCCGATCAAAATAAAGGTAATATCTTACAAGGAATAACTCGTCATGATGACTAATGAGTTCATAGCAACCTATGCAGCAACAAAAGAGAAAGATAAAGAACAAGGAGGCCTAGTCTACGCGGTCGCCCTCCATCCTGGGGATTTTGTTCACCTTGGCGATGATGTGGGCGACCTGCTCCTTTAGAGCCTCTATGTTCGCGTCGGCCGGCAAGCTGCGAAGAACGTTGGCAAGGTTTATGCCGGGGTTCCGGTATACGATCTTCGTCAGCACGCGCTCCATGGTTCCCGCGCACATCCGGCGAGTCTCCTCGGCAAGTTGCGCGGGGATCTTCTCCCGCAGATTTGCAAGGGCCGGCGCGATCCCCCTGAAGAAGAGACTGAGCTTGGCGCTGTGGGCGAGGTTTGGATCCGGGGAATAGATGAGATGCTCCAGCTTCAGCGCCAGCAGCTCCTGGTCAATGGCGGACGCAGAAGATACCAAATCCTCGGTCCATATCTCGACGATGCGACGGAAATCCTCGGCTGCTTTGTTGGCGCCGGCCACTAAGGATCGCTCCTCGCAGAGCTCCTCCTTCAGCTTGGTTTCCCGGTCCCGGGCAGCGTCGAGCGAGTCCTTCAACGCAGAAATTTTCTGCTCAAGATCCTCGACGGAGTCTTTGGCGGCTTTCAGCTCGTCGCCCTTCTCAGAAAGACGCGCCTGGAGCTCTGAGTTGGTGTGGGCGTACTTATCGCGCTCCGTGATGAGCGCGGCGATCTTCTCCGCGTCCACCTTCAACAGCTCCTCCAGTTGCGCGACCTTGGCGGCAAGATCTTTCTTGGCGGTCTCCGCGGCCGCCGCGGCGTCCTTCGCCTCCTTCAATTCCCCGCCAAGGGCCTGCTCCCGAGCGGCAAGGTCTTCCTCGTGGGCGTCAAGGTCAACCTTCCGCTGGTTGAGCTCTCCTTCTCGCCGGGACAGCTCCACTCCGGCGAGCCGTTGCTGCTCTTCGGCCTCGGCCTTCTCCAGCAGCCACTCTTCATACTGCCCGGCGAGCTGCTCGCGCCTCTCCGCCACCGCGCGGAGAGCAGCCTGATTGGCGGCGCTGAGCTCCGCCGCGCGCTTCTCCATCTCGGCGGCCTTGGCGGCAAGGGCCTCCGGAAGCGAAGCTACCGTCTGCCCGGTAAAGGGCCAGGAGCTGGTGAAGCAGCTTCTCCTCATCGAGCCCGCCGCTCCCGCCGCCCTCGACGACCTTCAAACCCGCTGGAGGCGAGGATCTCCCGTCAAGGCCTCGCCCGCAGAGTCGCGACGAGGAACCCCACGGCATCTGGATGAAGACGCCGTTGGGGGCTTCCAAGTAGTAGCCGGGCCGTTCTTCTCCGGCGGAGGGGTCGGTGACCGGCGCAGCACTTGACGCTCCCGCAGCCTCCGGGCCAGTGGTGCGGTCGCCGTCCCCCTCTCCGGCCGCTGCGTCTGCAGCCGAAGCAGCCTCCGGCACGTATGGCTCGGCGGCTCCCGCCGCGTCCTCGACGACAGGGGCGTCGTCACCGCCACCCTGCCCGTCCTCCTCTTCCTCAATGACGACCTCCGTCTCCATCTGCTCGGGGGGAGGAGGAGGATCTTGAAGAAGAAGCAATGAAAGCGATGGAGGGGAACCGCGCCTGCTTCCTCTGTTTTTATGGGGAAGTGGGGGGGGGGGCGTTCCGCTCTTCCCATTAAGGGACGTGGGCACGTCCCATCCCACGACGCCGCAATCGACGCATGCTGTTGCACGGGGAGGCGGCAGAGGCGGAAGTGGAGTCGGCACGCCATGGGCCTCGTGTGCCCGTGCACTGTCTTGGGCCTGGCCCAACAGCGCTCGGCACCGCGTATGGCCCAGGCCCGGGGGCTCCTGTCGGTGTACTAAGGTAGGGGTACCTCAGTACCCCAACTTGTGCACGGGCGATTCAGCTCAGCTGGCGCAGATCCACCATGTGCTTGCCGGAGACCATTCCCACTCCATATCAAGCCATTCAAGAACAAAGTGTACAAGATAGAAGATCAAGGCCCCGGCAAGAGGAGCTTGCCGGGAAGGCCGTTCCAGGCTCAAGATTACGTCACTCACGCAAGGCCCGGGCGAGAGGAGCTCGCCGGGGAGACTAGAAGACTATATCATAGAAGACATGCCTTGGCGCTATACGCGTCTCGGCAAGGGCCCGGGGAGCAGCAAGTTACAGAGCCCGACAAGCTCCCGGGCCCGGCAAGATCAAGACCCCGGCAAGGTGCTTGCCGGGAGAGCCGCGCTGTGTACCCGCACTCCAGCTCATCCGCCCACGCGCCGCCTCAAGCCATCTCCAGAGACGCGTGGCGGATGGCTGTGCTGCATGAGGGGTGCGGTGGCACTCCACGGTGGTGGCTCCATCACCGTGGCAAACGGAGACGCAAGGGCGGGAGCTTTTGGGGCGACGGCGACGGGCATTTAATGCTCTTGTCCCCCTCTGTCAAAAGTAGGTAGAATCCTTTGTTCAATCTTTGTAGCTGCCTTGTTCCCAAGACCTATTCCAACTACCACCTCTTTTACGTTTTTACCCTCTCTCCTACGTTGACACCTGTCGGTGACCCCTTGCCCTATAAAAGGAGGCCCATGCACAACGTAGAGGAGGTTCGGACCATTCGCTACTCTCGCGAGGTTCGGATCCTGGGAAACTCTAGCGCCTGGGGTTCGTCTGGATTAACCCATTCAACTCACCACACCACCATACGCTCGTATTTTCTCGAGCAAGATCAAATACAACACAAGGCAGCAGTAGGGTTTTACGCGACCATCGCGGCCCGAAGCTGGGTAAAAATCCCCCGCGTGCATCGCCTCGATCTGCTCTCCGCGCATCCTCCGCCCTCGTACCGAACTCATGAAGGGGCCTCGCCCGGCCCCATCGCGGCGCCCCCGACACATGGTCAAGTGGGTTCCCAAGGAAACGTCAAGTTCTACTTCGTCAAGCTCAACTACTACCCCAAGGATTCCCATCAAGATGATGTGGATCCCGAAGAAGAAGAACTAGAGAGTTCTTGAGGGTGACTCCGCCAACATACTTCACTCACATTCATTTTGGCAAGAACTTGTGCAATCAACTTCCACATCTTGCACTAGTTCATGGAGTCACAAACCCTCTTGTTGGTAAGTCAAGGACAAGGTAATCATTGCTTTCATGGACATCATCTATTGTGAACTTCAATCTATGTCCATGGATATCCTTGTTTGTTCCTTGTGGGACTAACCCATGTAGGTATTGAAAGTGCCCGAATCCAAAGGATTGCTCCCAACTCTTGATGATCTTCATCAACATTGAGCATCCACATCTTCAACATCTACATGAAGTCTTCTACGACAACCCAAGGTTAGTTTGACCCTTTTAAAGGGGTTCTCACATCAAGGGGGAGCTTTGCTCTAAAGAATTGAGCTAAAGCATCTTCAAATGATGTGAACACATTAATGCTTTATGTAAAAGTGGTAACCCCACTTGTGCTTATACGATGAGTATGACCTATGATCAAATGTTCTCATTTGACTCCTAAGTCAATATACTCATATATAGATGACCTAGTCATCGACAAATTGTGTGATAGTAGCTAGTGTTTTGTTTGTGCATGTTTGACACATATTTCATTTGCTATCTTATTGTGTGAGCATGTTGGATGCATAATTTTATCCATTCGTGGACATCCATTTGTTGCTTTGGACTTTTTGGATTTTTCTGACCAAATGGATGGACAAGAATGCCTAAGTTCCTCCCCTAGCTATCTATGCTTTCTTGTCTCAAATTATATTCATGCTTATATCACAAACTTTGATCAAGTCATTTTCGGACCCACCGAGTGAGGAGCACTCGGAGCCACCGATCCGTCTAAGACTAAACTTCCAAAACCTTCTATGTATTTTCGGTCAGACCAACCCACTCAACTCGGACAGACCGAAAGCACTTGGATTGATCTAGGTTTTCACCTCGGTGAAACCGAGTTGCAAATTTCGGCGTGACCGAAGTGAGTAACTGCTTGCAGTTATCCATCTCGGTGCCACCGAGTTTTACAACTCGGTCCCACCGACAGCTAAAGGGTATATATACCTGAGGGCAGCGCGCATTGATTCCTTCTTCAAAACGCCTCGCCCCCAAACCCTTTGCTGCCGTCGCCGTGGTCTCCGGATCATCTCCGTCATCGTCTGTGCGCCCTCGCCGCAGGTCTCCATCGCCGTCAACGGACATTCTCTCCGTGCCGTTGCCGCCGTAGAGGAACTCCACCAAGTTAGGGTGAGTTTCGATCCCTCTCGTGCTTCAACCTCCGATTCAATGCACGATTGGTTTGCCTAGCATCTTGCCACGTTTGAGATCTTCCTATCCAGCAGATTAGTTCGTTAGAACGAAATTCGAGTGAAAGTTTTAGGGTTAGGTTTCCGCCGAACACATCTCGGTGAGACCGATTCTACATTCTCGGTATGACCGATTTGGCCTCTGGCCATTGCACTGCACTTTTCGGTCCAACCGAGTTGTGCAAATCGGTGCGACCGAAATGAGGATTTAGTGAAACCCTAGTGTTTTCGGCAAGACCGAAACCCATTTCGGTCCAACCGAAAGTGGTGTGAATGGTTCTGTTAGAACACTTCGGATTCACCGAATTTTAGACTCGGTTTGACCGAAATGCATTCTGTGAAAACCTAAAACTGAAATTTGAACTCATTCTTTTTGCAAAATCTTCTGCAGTTTGTGATAACTCTTCTTCTCTGCCTATACCTAATCTATTCACAGGTTGTCAGCCATGTCAGATGCCAGTGACAGCCAGAACAGGTCTGAATCTCCAATTGCTGAAATTCCAGAGGCAGGCACTAGTCCTGAGGCCAGCAGCTTTTCTGATGATGGTGAGAGGAGCACACCAAGTGGTTTGCCTCCTGCTGCCACCAAGGCCAGAAAGAAGAAGAATTCTGATGAAGAAGACTCTGATTTCATTGCTGAGGAAGAGATCTCCTCTAAGCCTAAGAGGAAAGTTGTTGCCAAAGAGCATCAAGGGCAACAAACCAAGAAAGGCACCAGTAAAGTGAAGAAGTCCACTGTTGCCAAGAAGCTGAGCATGGAAGAGGAAACCTCGAGCAAGGTGAAGAAAACTTCCAAGAGGAAAAGGATTGTGCATGATGAAGCAGATGATGATGATGATGAGGAAGCACCCCAGCCTCCTCCTCAGAAGCCTAAGTTCATGGGCGATGCCATCAGGGCAGGAGCACCTTCAAAGTCTAAGCCATCTGCTCCAGCAAAGGCAGCTCAAGCCAAGCCTGCTGCCAAGCCCAAGAAAACTGTCAGAAACATTCCTGCTTCAGAGAAGAAGAAAGACAATGTGCCACCAGCTGAGTCAGATGATGAGGCACCTGTATTGCTGAAACTCCGTCAGAAACTGCCAATTCACAATGATGCTCATCCTCGAGCTGAAAACATGAAGGAAAGAAAGGACAGAGGTCTCAGGCTATGGAGACAAGCTGATCCATATCTTTGTGAGGAGAAGGACTGCTTTTGACCCAAGATTCCACACCGAGAGCAAAGCAGGATTTCTATGAGATGTGCTTATGGACAAGAAGCCCATTATTGCAGACACTCGCTATGTTGATTGGGCATATATTGTGATGAAGAGCACAGAGACTTCTTTCCACATGTGCATGAGAGCTTTCTGCATGTGGTGTTGCTGATTTCGTTGGTCGGAAGTCGATGATTGGAATGATGAGATGATCATGCAATTCTATGCCACTGACTCATTTCTATCCAGATGGCAGGATTGTATGGATGACTGAAGGTCAGAGATTCTCTTCAATTATTGAAGAATGGGCAGCACTGCTGAATGCTCCAGTGCAGAGAGAGGATGATATTGATGTCTATGGAATTCCCAAGAAAAACCACGAGTCTATGAAAATATGTACAATGAGGTACCAGCTAAGGATGTGGAAATCTGGAAGCTCGGCTCAGTGTATCATCTCTAGGCAGGTCTCCCTACCACAAACACAATTCTGAGGCATACCTTGATGCCCAAGTCTGGAGATCATCGCATGATAAGAGGCTATTCTATCAACATGCTGCATATACTTGATCAGAAGGCACCTTTCAAGGTGATGGCCCTGATAGTTGAGACTATCAAGAGGACTGCAGCAGACCAGAAGAGGTCGTGTGGATTTGCCCCGCACATTCAGATGCTTATCAATGCCAAGTTTGGCACGGGCACCTACTTGTTGGAACGACCACACTTGCCACTACAGCCTGAGCATGAGGACAATGAAGTTGTGATGACTGAGGATGATCCCACGTCTGTTGAAGGTCAAGCAAAGAGTGAAGCTGCCAAACAAGCCAAAGCTGAGAAGGAAGCAGCAGCAGCAGCAGCTAAACCCAAGAGTATTGGAGAGCAGCTCCTTGAAGCTACCCAGAGGATTGAACAACGCCTGGCCAGCATTGTGCAGTCTCAGGAGAGTCTTGAGAGGATAGTTGAAGACAAGATCCATGCTCTGGATGTCAAGCTGACTGAAGTGCAAGTCACTGTCAACAAGCTTGAGGCAGATATCGAGGAAGCTAAGAGGGAGAAGGAAGAGCTCATGCGAGAGATGCAAGATGATCTAGTCCAGGATGATTATGAACAGCCTGCTCAGGTTCCTACCAGACCCCGATCAGCTGCTATTCCAAAGGATGAGACACGAGGCTACAAAGATCAAGCACCTCCACAGGTCCATCAGTTCCAGCCCCAGCTCCAGTGACCACTCCTCCAGCTCCACAGACTTCAGCTGAAGCCTTTGCAGATGCAGCCATCTCAACTCCATCAACCCAGACAGGAGCCGCCAGCAGAGTCCCCAGTGACGTTTAGCTCTATACCTTTCGAACTTTTTGGTAACTTGTTGCCAAAGGGGGAGAAATTGTATAGATCATAGGACTTCGAGAGAGAGAGTGCTCGCTTTTGCTCTTTCGTTTCTTTTGCGGTCTTTTTGAGATACTTTTGAGGTTTTCGAGACATTCTGTGTGTTTGATACTACGTCTGCTCTACTTTGATGAGTGCTTGGTCGTACTATGTCTTAATGTGTGCTTAATGCTTATCATATGCTATTCATATCTTGTATGACCATTTACTCATGTCTTGGTGATTGGGTGCATGCTATTCATTCTTATCATTTTGTGCGCTCCACCAAGATGTATGTGACATGGAAGAGTGACCCATGATCCTAATCGATTGTCCATTTGCATTCAAACGCAAATCTTAAATAATGCACAAATTTAGGGGGAGCTCTTGCTTATCACATACTTCTCAAAGCGACGATATTATTCATTGATTATATCATTTGTCGAAGCTTTGATCTATATGTTGTCATCAATTACCAAAAAGGGGGAGATTGAAAGTGCAACTAATCCCCGGGTGGTTTTGGTAATTAATAACAACATATATATCATTGAACTAATAGTTTCTTGAGAACATTTCAGAAAGTTCAATGATATGGGTATGGCAATGACTGAAGAAGTGGACCCCTCAAAATGCTAAGGCAAGCGTTGGCAAAAGCTCAAGACTCCATTTTTGGTTTAGTGATCCAAGATCACATTGAGTCTATAGGAAAGCCAATACTATTAAAAGGGGATGAGGTTATGTTAATGATCTGGTTGCTCAAAGTGCTTAGTGGTACATCTCCCAAACCATTAGCAATCTTTCACTCCAACATATACTCATAAGTAATCTCGGTCCCACCGATTTCCTAAACTCAGTCACACCAAGATGAACCACCTCAGCCACAAAGCCAAACCCTAGTAATTTCGGATTTTCCGATTCCAAACTCGGTCTCACCGAAACTAGTGTTGCCAAGCTTCTGTAACCTTCTGTCATCAAATCGGTGTCACCGAGATGATAAAGTCGGTCCCACCGAGATTGGCAAACCCTAGTCTTTGGAAGAATCGGACTCACCGAGATTGTATTTTCGGTCCCACCGAAAATCCCAACGTTCACAAGATTTGAACTTTCGGTCTCACCGAGTTGTCAACTTCGGTCTGACCGAGATTGGTCAAATGTGTGTAACGGTTGGATTTTGTGTGGAGGCTATAAATACCCCTCCACCTCCTCTTCATTCGTGGAGAGAGCTATCGAAAGAACTACCACTCCTACCTTACATTTCGAGAAGAAAACTACCTACCCTTGTGTTGAGATCAAGTTGCTCCACTCCCACCATATGAAACTTGATTTCTAGCCTTCCCAAGTTGCTTTCCACTCAATCCTTTCTTCCACCACAGCCAAATAAGTGAGGAGAGTTGAGTGTTGGGGAGATTATCATTTGAAGCACAAGAGCAAGGAGTTCATCATCATCAACACCATCTATTACCTTTTGGAGGGTGGTGCCTCCTAGATTGGTTAGGTGTCGCTTGGGAGCCTCCGTCAAGATGTGGAGTTGAACCAAGAAGTTTGTAAGGGCAAGGAGATCGCCTACTTTGTGAAGATCTACCCCGAGTAAGGCTAGTCCTCCGTGGACGTATGCCATGATGGCATAGACAAGGTTGCTTCTTCGTGGACCCTTCGTGGGTGGAGCCCTCCATGGACTCTCGCAGCCGTTACCCTCCGTGGGTTGAAGTCTCCATCAACGTGGATTGACGATAGCACCACCTATCGGAACCACGAGAAAAATCTCCGTGTCTCCAAATTGCGTTTGCTCTTCTCCACCTCTCTTTACTACATGTGCAATTTACTTTCCGCTGCCAATACTCTAGAATTGCATGTGTAGGGTGATACTTGACTTGATCATCATCGTGAACTTGCCAAAAACTTGTCTTAATCAAAAGGCTAAATTTTTATATTGTCAAGTAGTCTAATCACCCCCCCTCTAGACATACTTTCGATCCTACATCTGTCCTTGATAAAAGACAGAATTTTTATCTTGTCGAGTAGTCTAATCACCCCCCCTCTAGACACTCTCACCTTCTTCGATCCCTCAATTGGTATCAGAGCCTTGGTCTCCATTGCTTTGGTTTACACACCATTGGAGGAAGATGGACGTGTCTACGTTTGGGAGTGTTAGCCATAGAGTGCCTATTCTTAATGGAGTGTCCTATAACTCGTGGAGGATTGAAATGCTTATTATCTTTAAGACATACAACTTGCGCAAATATGTTGAGACCCCCTATGTGCCTCCATTTGACCCCTTGCACCCTACCATGGATGAAGAGCTTGATTTGCTTCGTAACCTTAGGACTGTAAATCTTGTCATTAGAGGGTTACCCGATAACTTGCTTAAGCTCGTTACAAACTTTGAGTGCGCCTATGCTATGTGGAAGTTCTTGGAAGAACTTTATCCGGACTACTCTTTGAGAGGTCTTGATGAAATTCTATACAAGACTATTGAATTTGATATGATGCGCCCAATGATCCCAACTTTGATAAATGCTTCTTTGAGCTTCGTGATCTTATGAAAAGAAGGGTGATCCGGTCTTATCAATGTTCTAATTAGAAATGCTCTTGTATTGCATTCCGATGATTATTGTCACATTGACAAAACTAATGCAAGTAGTTATCAAATTGACCTAGGTGTTGATGATGAACTATCTATGGGTCAATATGATGATGAGCATGAGCATGATGATGATTACTCCGATTCGGACACCAAGCTAGACAAGATCATGAAGAGTCTCAATCTTATGGCAAATCTGAGAGACTACATATCCGGCGGAAAAGAGTGGATTCTTGATAGTGGATGCACCGATCACATGACCGGAGACGAAGACATGTTTTGAGAGCTTGCAAAGAACGATGGTCCACGCAAGTATGTGACTTTTGGAGACAACTCCAAGGGTAAGGTACTTGGCCTTGGTAAGGTGGCCATATCTCATGATAGCTCTATTCAAAATGTCATGCTTGTAGAATCACTTGGATACAATTTACTTTCCGTGTCCAGATTAGCTGACTTTGGATTCAATGTGCTATTCACCAAAGTAGATTGCCAAGTCTTTCATCGTGACAATCATAACATGGCATTTACCGGTATCCGTAGAGGTGATCTATATATTGTTGATTTCACTAAGAAAGCCCAACCTAGAACTTGCTTTATTGCTAAATCCGCTAAAGGTTGGTTATGGCATAGAAGGCTTGGACATGTTGGTATGCGTAATCTAGACAAGCTAATCAAAGGTGATCATATTCTTGGCGTTAAAGATGTTCTCTTTGACAAAGATAGACTTTGTAGTGCTTGTCGAGCAGGAAAACAAGTAGGTGGAAGTCATCCCGTGAAGAACATCATGACCACAAGGAGACCGCTTGAGCTTCTCCACATGGATCTCTTCGGTCCCAATGCTTACAAAAGCCTTGGTGGTAACTCCTTTGGTCTAGTTATAGTTGATGATTATTCCAGGTTTACGTGGGTATTTTTCCTTGATGACAAATCACAGGTTCAGAGAATCTTCAAAACCTTTGCCAGAAAGGCCCAAAATCAATTTGAGGTGAAGATCAAGAAAGTTCGGAGTGACAATGGAACGGAGTTCAAGAACGCCAATGTAGACTCTTTTCTCGATGAGGAAGGGATTCTACATGAGTTCTCGGCTACGTAAACTCCTCAACAAAATGGAGTTCTTGAGAGGAAGAACCGAACGCTCATAGAGATGGCGAGAACGATGCTTGATGAATACAAGACACCGAAGCACTTTTGGGGGGAAGCGGTCGAGACAGCTTGTCATGCTATCAACAGGCTTTATCTTCATAAGCTCCTCGGCAAGACATCATCTGAGCTCCTCACCGTAACAAACCCCAAGTGGGATACTTTCGTGTCTTTGGTTCAAAATGCTATATCCTTGATAAGCATCGTCGGTCTAAATTTGCTCCTAAAACTCATGAAGGCTTTTTTCTTGGTTATGGATCAAACTCCCACACCTACCGTGTCTACAATAATTTCACCCGAAAGGTTGAAGAGACGGTAGACGTGAAGTTTGATGAATCTAATGGCTCGCAAGTAGAGCGAATTCCTATTGATGTAGGAGACAAGGACCCATCGGAAGCCATCCAAGATTTATCTATTGGAAAGATCCGTCCCATGGAAGTGAAGGAGAGTACCTCATCTACATATGTGGAGCCCCCTACCTCACGGCAAGATGAACCTCAAGGCAACATGGAGGCCTCCACAAGTGGAACTCACCAAGATGAGGAAGTGCAACAAGAAGATCCACCACAACCTCCTTCTCCACCGCCTCAAGACAACACCAACAACAATGAAGAAGAAGAAGAGGAAGATGAAGATGATGAGGAAGCTCAGCCACAACCACAACAAAAGCTATCCCGATTCTGAGAAAGAGTCAAGAAAAATCATCCCGTGGAACAAATGATCAATGACATCAACTCCGGGAGAATTACTCGCTCTAAAACTCGCTTAGCTAACTTTTGTGAGCATTACTCATTTATCTCTAGTATTGAACCTATGAAGGTAGAAGAAGCACTTGAAGACCCGGATTGGGTGAACGCTATGCACGAAGAGCTACACAACTTTGGTAGGAACAAGGTATGGACTTTGGTAGAGAAGCCCAAGGATGATCAAAACGTCATTGGAACCAAATGGGTGTTTCGGAACAAGCAAGATGAAGATGGACAAGTCATCCGCAACAAGGCTCGTCTCGTAGCTCAAGGTTACACACAAGTCGAAGGTATGGACTATGGTGAGACCTATGCCCCCGTTGCTAGACTTGAGTCCATTCGCATTCTTCTTGCTTATGCCAATCACCATGATATTACTCTCTATCGAATGGATATCAAAAGTGCTTTCCTAAATGGTGAAATAGAGGAGGAAGTATTTGTGAAACAACCTCCCGGATTTGTGAATCCCAAAAAGCCTAATCATGTTTACAAGTTGCACAAAGCTCTTTATGGTCTTAAACAAGCTCCTATAGCTTGGTACAAATGCTTGACTAGCTTTCTTCTTGAAAAAGGGTTTGAGATTGGAAAAATAGACTCAACGCTATTCACGAAAAGGGTTGATGGTGAACTATTTGTGTGCCAAATATATGTTGATGATATTATCTTTGGTTCAACTAACCCTCATTTTAGCGAGAAGTTTGGAAAGCTCATGTCGGAGAAGTATGAGATGTCCATGATGAGTGAACTCAAATTCTTCCTTGGGTTGCAAATCAAGCAATCTAAGGAAGGTACCTTTGTCTCACAAACAAAGTACACCAAGGATCTCTTCAAGAAGTTCAACATGCAAGAAAGCAAAGGTATGAGAACCCCCATGCCTACAAGTGGACATAATGACTTGACAAAAGATGGAGAACCCGTTGATCAAAAGGTTTACCGATCTATGATTGGTTCTCTACTATATCTTTGTGCTTCTCGTCCTGACATAATGTTGAGTTTATGCATGTGTGCTCGATATCAAGCAGCCCCTAAAGAATGTCATCTTAAGGCTGTTAAAAGGATTGTGAGATATTTGATACACACACCAAACTTTGGCATTTGGTATCCTAAGAGGGCCTCTTTCGACCTTGTTGGCTATTTCGACTCGGACTATGCTGGTGACAGGGTTGATAGAAAGTCAACTTCGGGTACGTGTCAATTCCTTGGTCGATCCCTTGTATCTTGGTCCTCCAAGAAACAAAATTCGTATCATTATCCTTGCCAAGCGGAATATATTGCTGCTGGTTCGTGTTGTGCTCAATTGCTATGGATGACACAAACACTTAAGGATTATGGGATACATGTGAGACATGTTCCTTACTTTGTGACAATGAGAGTGCGATTAAAATTGGACATAATCCGTGCAACACTCTCGAAGCGAAACATATTGAAGTTCGTCACCATTTTATTCGTGATCACATTGCCAAGGGTGACATCAATCTTAAGCATGTTCGTACTGACAAACAACTCGCTGATATCTTTAAAGTAACCTCTTGATGAGAAGGTGTTTTGTCGCTAAGGAGTGAGTTGAACATCATTGATGCTTCAAACTTGGAGTGAGAACTCCATTGATGCATGCAAGGCATGAGCCTACTTGACTAATCCTTGATATTTCTCTTATGATGATGATCATATGTCTTGGACACATTTGCCTCCTTGTATTGCATCTAACTCCTTGCAGGTACTTGGATGATCTACATTTCACAAGATTACCACACACTCAAATCAAGAGTAATCTTGTCATTGACCAAGTATCTAGCCCTTTGGGATGTTGAGTTCAAGGAACAAAATTCCACATATCCTTTTTGACATCTTATACATCTAGTATTTCACTCGTGTCATCTTGGATATCCTTGAGTATTTCCTTGCTTGCCTAACCCATGTAGGAAGATGAACTACACAAGTGGAAATGGTGCTCCAACTTCACATTCAATGAGCACCTACATCAAGTTCACCTACATGAGCAAAGCAACAACAAGCCCAAGGTATGTTCTTCACATCTTTAAGGAGCTTTGCTCAAAGTCATGAGTACAAGCAGCTTCATAAGATGTGATCACATCGAATGCTTAATCGAAAAATGGCAACCCCATTTTGTGCTTAAACGATGAGTATGACCTATGATCAAATGTTCTCATTTGACTCCTAAGTCAATATACTCAAACATAGGTGACCTTGTGCATGACCCTATCTAGATGAAGTACATATGTTTTGGAATCTTTCTATTTTCTCTTATGTTCTCTCATTGAGTTTTCATTTAAAAAAACTTCATCTAGGAATCTTTTTCATTTCTATTCTTACGTCTTTGTGAATATCCTTCGGCTCGATCAATTCCTCGAAAATCATTCACAAATTCATTGCAAATCCTTTGAAACATTCCTCGCAAAGTGAGCTGAATTATTTTGTATTTCCTTGGAATTAAACTCAAGGTCACCGATTTAAATATTTCGGTCTAACGAAAAGGATCTACCCTAAGTCACGACTTTCGGACCCACCGATCCACCTTAATTCGTGTCACCGATTTATTTCTTCAGGATATCATCTTCTGCAGCTCCACTGTTTTTATTGCCCTGTTGTGATTCTTAAGGATCCCACTTCTTTCTTTCCATCTTCCCTGACCTTCCTAGTTTGCTGTCCTTTTCGCACTTGATGTCAAAGGGGAGAAGACTTAGGGGAGAAGAGAAGATTTAGGGGGAGAAGAAGAGCAATCTTACCTTAAGGGGGAGAGAATCACATCAAAGCTTCAAAGTTTTTCCTTATAAGAGAATTTCTTGCCGTGTTTCACATTGGACATTACAATTGGCGTCATTCTCATTTGGCACCATTCTTTTGATTTTGCTCTTTCCATCAAACCCTTGATCCGAGAAAACTCAAAGGAGAGGAATCTTCACAATTGATATCTTATGGAAAGCAAAATCTCTCAGAGTTCATTGAAAATCTTTTAGTTTCGGAGACATGTTTGCTGATTCAAGCTTGTGCTCAATATGAGACACTCTTTACACATGTCATCCCTGGCTTGGTTCTCTTGATGTTCTTGCAGTTGGTTGAAGAAATACTCTTGTGTTATCTAACCTTGTTTTCCCAAGTTTATCTCTTCAGGTACAATGCCAAGGAACCTCAAGGTAAGTATATGCACCTTGCAGAATGTGCATGATGGTGACTTGCTTGTGAGTACTTGTTTGCAAGAAATCACCATGCACATATGCATTATCACTCACTTCTTTTCATCTCTCTCGATGCATATAGCCAAGCTGCATGTAGCACATCTTGCTTTTCTCTCTTGTGTGCTTGTGGTAGTCCAAAACCATAATTTATGAAAATCTTGCACACTTGTAGGGGAGCCTGTACTACATGTTTGTCAAAGCTTTCGTGATAATTCTGTCTTTCTTTCAATAAGCTTTGATGTCTTGTTTAGTGTGTTGCCATCAATTACCAAAAAGGGGAGATTGAAAGCACATTTGCTCCTGGGTGGTTTTGGTAATTAATGACAACATACTTTGTGGTTGGACTAATGCTTTTATCAAGTATGTTTCAGAAATTCAATCACATTGGCATGGCAAAAGGATCAAGAGGTGGATCCCTCAAAATGCTAAGGGAAGCATTGGCAAAAGCTCAAGACTCCATTTTGGTTTAGTGATCCAAGATCACATTGAGTCCATAGGAAAGCCAATACTATTAAAAGGGATGAGGTTATGATGATGATCTGGTTGCTCAAGTGCTTAGTGATACATCTCCTAAACTATCAGCAACTTTCACCGCCATATACACTCATAAGTAGTCTCGGTCCCACCGATATTCCAAACTCACCACACCGAGATGAACCACCTCAGCCATAAGCCAAACCCTAGAAAACTCGGATTTTCCGATTCGAACTCGGTCTCAACGAACTTGAGTTGCCAAGCTTCTGTAACCTTCTGTCATCAAATCGGTGTCACCGAGATGATGAAGTCGGTCCCACCGAAACTGGCTTGCTCTTGTCATTGCACGAATCGGACTAACCGAGATTGTATTTTCGGTCCCACCGAAAATCCCAACGTTCACATTATTTGAACTTTCGGTCTCACCGAGTTGTCAACTTCGGGCCCACCGAGATTGCTCAAATGTGTGTAACGGTTGGATTTTGTGTGGAGGCTATAAATACCCCTCCACCCCTCTTCATTCGTGGAGAGAGCCATCGAAAGAACTACCACTCCTACCTTACATTTACGAGAAGAGAACTACCTACCCTTGTGTTGAGATCAAGTTGCTCCACTCCCACCATATGAAGCTTGATCTCTAGCCTTCCCAAGTTGCTTTCCACTCAATCCTTTTCTTCCACCACAGCCAAATCAGTGAGGAGAGTTGAGTGTTGGGGAGATTATCATTTGAAGCACAAGAGCAAGGAGTTCCTCACCATCTACACCATCTATTACCTTTTGGAGGGTGGTGCCTCCTAGATTGGTTAGGTCTCGCTTGGGAGCCTCCGTCGAGATGTGGAGTTGAACCAAGAAGTTTGTAAGGGCAAGGAGATCGCCTACTTCGTGAAGATCTACCCCGAGTAAGGCTAGCCCTCCGTGGGCGTAGGCCATGATGGAATAGACAAGGTTGCTTCTTCGTGGACCCTTCGTGGGTGGAGCCCTCCGTGGACTCTCGCAGCCGTTACCCTCCGTGGGTTGAAGTCTCCATCAACGTGGAAATACGATAGCACCACCTATCGGAACCACGAGAAAAATCACGCGTCTCCAAATTGCATTTGATCTTCTCCACTTCTCTTTACTACTTGTGCAATTTACTTTCCGCTGCCCATACTCTAGAATTGCATGTGTAGTGTGCTACTTGACTTGTGTGTTATGCAAAATCTGCCAAAATCTGTCCTTGATAAAAGACAGAATTTTTATCTTGTCGAGTAGTCTAATCACCCCCCTCTAGACACTCTCACCTTCTTGATCCCTCAATTGGTATCGAGCCTTGGTCTCCATTGCTTTGGTTTACACACCATTGGAGGAAGATGGACGTGTCTACGTTTGGGAGTGTTAGCCATAGAGTGCCTATTCTTAATGGAGTGTCCTATAACTCGTGGAGGATTGAAATGCTTATTATCTTTAAGACATACAACTTATGCAAATATGTTGAGACCCCTATGTGCCTCCATTTGACCCCTTGCACCCTACCATGGATGAAGAGCTTGATTTGCTTCGTAACCTTAGGACTGTAAATCTTGTCATTAGAGGGTTACCCGATAACTTGCTTAAGCTCGTTACAAACTTTGAGTGCGCCTATGCTATGTGGAAGTTCTTGGAAGAACTTTATCCGGACTACTCTTTGAGAGGTCTTGATGAAATTCTATACAAGACTATTGAATTTGATATGATGCGCCCCAATGATCCCAACTTTGATAAATGCTTCTTTGAGCTTCGTGATCTTATGAAAAAGAAGGGTGATCCCGGTCTTATCAATGTTCTAATTAGAAATGCTCTTGTATTGCATTCCGATGATTATTGTCACATTGACAAAACTAATGCAAGTAGTTATCAAATTGACCTAGGTGTTGATGACGAACTATCTATGGGTCAATATGATGATGAGCATGAGCATGATGATGATTACTCCGATTCGGACACCGAGCTAGACAAGATCATGAAGAGTCTCAATCTTATGGCAAATCTGAGAGACTACATATCCGGCGGAAAAGAGTGGATTCTTGATAGTGGATGCACCGATCACATGACCGGAGACGAAGACATGTTTCGAGAGCTTGCAAAGAACGATGGTCCACGCAAGTATGTGCCATTTGGAGACAACTCCAAGGGTAAGGTACTTGGCCTTGGTAAGGTGGCCATATCTCATGATAGCTCTATTCAAAATGTCATGCTTGTAGAATCACTTGGATACAATTTACTTTCCGTGTCCAGATCAGCTGACTTTGGATTCAATGTGCTATTCACCGAAGTAGATTGCCAAGTCTTTCGTCGTGACAATCATAACATGGCATTTACCGGTATCCGTAGAGGTGATCTATATATTGTTGATTTCACTAAGAAAGCCCAACCTAGAACTTGCTTTATTGCTAAATCCGCTAAAGGTTGGTTATGGCATAGAAGGCTTGGACATGTTGGTATCGTAATCTAGACAAGCTAACCAAAGGTGATCATATTCTTGGCGTTAAAGATGTTCTCTTTGACAAAGATAGACTTTGTAGTGCTTGTCAGGCAGGAAAACAAGTAGGTGGAAGTCATCCCGTGAAGAACATCATGACCACAAGGAGACCGCTTGAGCTTCTCCACATGGATCTCTTCGGTCCCAATGCTTACAAAAGCCTTGGTGGTAACTCCTTTGGTCTAGTTATAGTTGATGATTATTCCAGGTTTACGTGGGTATTTTTCCTTGATGACAAATCGCAGGTTCAGAGAATCTTCAAAACCTTTGCCAGAAAGGCCCAAAATCAATTTGAGGTGAAGATCAAGAAAGTTCGGAATGACAATGGAACGGAGTTCAAGAACGCCAATGTAGACTCTTTTCTCGATGAGGAAGGGATTCTACATGAGTTCTCGGCTACGTACACTCCTCAACAAAATGGAGTTGTTGAGAGGAAGAACCGAGAAGCTCATAGAGATGGCGAGAACGATGCTTGATGAATACAAGACACCGAAGCACTTTTGGGGGGAAGCGGTCGAGACAGCTTGTCATGCTATCAACAGGCTTTATCTTCATAAGCTCCTCGGCAAGACATCATACGAGCTCCTCACCGGTAACAAACCCCAAGTGGGATACTTTCGTGTCTTTGGTTCAAAATGCTATATCCTTGATAAGCATCGTCGGTCTAAATTTGCTCCTAAAACACATAAAGGCTTTTTTCTTGGTTATGGATCAAACTCCCACACCTACCGTGTCTACAATAATTTCACCCGAAAGGTTGAAGAGACGATAGACGTGAAGTTTGATGAATCTAATGGCTCGCAAGTAGAGCAAATGCCTATTGATGTAGGAGACAAGGACCCATCGGAAGCCATCCAAGATTTATCTATTGGAAAGATCCATCCCATGGAAGTGAAGGAGAGTACCTCATCTACATATGTGGAGCCCCCTACCTCACGGCAAGATGAACCTCAAGGCAACATGGAGGCCTCCACAAGTGGAACTCACCAAGATGAGGAAGTGCAACAAGAAGATCCACCACAACCTCCTTCTCCACCGCCTCAAGACAACACCAACAACAATGAAGAAGAAGAAGAGGAAGATGAAGATGATGAGGAAGCTCAGCCACAACCACAACAAAAGCTATCCCGATTCTGAGAAAGAGTCAAGAAAAATCATCCCGTGGAACAAATGATCAATGACATCAACTCCGGGAGAATTACTCGCTCTAAAACTCGCTTAGCTAACTTTTGTGAGCATTACTCATTTATCTCTAGTATTGAACCTATGAAGGTAGAAGAAGCACTTGAAGACCCGGATTGGGTGAACGCTATGCACGAAGAGCTACACAACTTTGATAGGAACAAGGTATGGACTTTGGTAGAGAAGCCCAAGGATGATCAAAACGTCATTGGAACCAAATGGGTGTTTCGGAACAAGCAAGATGAAGATGGACAAGTCATCCGCAACAAGGCTCATCTCGTAGCTCAAGGTTACACACAAGCCGAAGGTATGGACTATGGTGAGACCTATGCCCCCGTTGCTAGACTTGAGTCCATTCGCATTTTTCTTGCTTATGCCAATCACCATGATATTACTCTCTATCAAATGGATATCAAAAGTGCTTTCCTAAATGGTGAAATAGAGGAGGAAGTATTTGTGAAACAACCTCCGGATTTGTGAATCCCAAAAGCCTAATCATGTTTACAAGTTGCACAAAGCTCTTTATGGTCTTAAACAAGCTCCTAGAGCTTGGTACAAATCTTGACTAGCTTTCTTCTTGAAAAAGGGTTTGAGATTGGAAAAATAGACTCAACGCTATTCACGAAAAGGGTTGATGGTGAACTATTTGTGTGCCAAATATATGTTGATGATATTATCTTTGGTTCATCTAACCCTCATTTTAGCGAGAAGTTTGGAAAGCTCATGTCGGAGAAGTATGAGATGTCCATGATGAGTGAACTCAAATTCTTCCTTGGGTTGCAAATCAAGCAATCTAAGGAAGGTACCTTTGTCTCACAAACAAAGTACACCAAGGATCTCTTCAAGAAGTTCAACATGCAAGAAAGAAGGTATGAGAACCCCATGCCTACAAGTGGACATAATGACTTGACAAAAGATGGAGAACCCGTTGATCAAAAGGTTTACCGATCTATGATTGGTTCTCTACTATATCTTTGTGCTTCTCGTCCTGACATAATGTTGAGTGTATGCATGTGTGCTCGATATCAAGCAGCCCCTAAAGAATGTCATCTTAAGGCTGTTAAAAGGATTGTGAGATATTTGATACACACACCAAACTTTGGCATTTGGTATCCTAAGAGGGCCTCTTTCGACCTTGTTGGCTATTCCGACTCGGACTATCTTTGGTGACAGGTTGATAGAAAGTCAACTTCGGTGCGTGTCAATTCCTTGGTCGATCCCTTGTATCTTGGTCCTCCAAGAAACAAAATTGATATCATTATCCTTTGCCGAAGCGGAATATATTGCTGCTGGTTCGTGTTGTGCTCAATTGCTATGGATGACACAAACACTTAAGGATTATGGGATACATGTGAGACATGTTCCCTTGCTTTGTGACAATGAGAGTGCGATTAAAATTGGACATAATCCCGTGCAACACTCTCGAACGAAACATATTGAAGTTCGTCACCATTTTATTCGTGATCACATTGCCAAGGGTGACATCAATCTTAAGCATGTTCGTACTGACAAACAACTCGCTGATATCTTTACAAAACCTCTTGATGAGAAGGTGTTTTGTCGCTTAAGGAGTGAGTTGAACATCATTGATGCTTCAAACTTGGAGTGAGAACTCCATTGATGCATGCAAGGCATGAGCCTACTTGACTAATCCTTGATATTTCTCTTATGATGATGATCATATGTCTTGGACACATTTGCCTCCTTGTATTGCATCTAACTCCTTGCAGGTACTTGGATGATCTACATTTCACAAGATTACCACACACTCAAATCATGAGTAATCTTGTCATTGACCAAGTATCTAGCCCTTTGGGATGTTGAGTTCAAGGAACAAAATTCCACATATCCTTTTTGACATCTTATACATCTAGTATTTCACTCGTGTCATCTTGGATATCCTTGAGTATTTCCTTGCTTGCCTAACCCATGTAGGAAGATGAACTACACAAGTGGAAATGGCGCTCCAACTTCACATTCAATGAGCACCTACATCAAGTTCACCTACATGAGCAAAGCAACAACAAGCCCAAGGTATGTTCTTCACATCTTTAAGGAGCTTTGCTCAAAGTCATGAGTACAAGCAGCTTCATAAGATGTGATCACATCGAATGCTTAATCGAAAAATGGCAACCCCATTTTGTGCTTAAACGATGAGTATGACCTATGATCAAATGTTCTCATTTGACTCCTAAGTCAATATACTCAAACATAGGTGACCTTGTCGCCGACCCCTATCTAGATGAAGTACATATGTTTTTGGAATCTTTCTATTTTCTCTTATGTTCTCTCATTGAGTTTTAATTTAAAAAAAACTTCATCTAGGAATCTTTTTTCATTTCTATTCTTCTGTCTTTGTGAATATCCTTCTGGCTCTGATCAATTCCTCGAAAATCATTCACAAATTCATTGCAAATCCTTTGAAACATTCCTCGCAAAGTGAGCTGAATTATTTTTGTATTTCCTTGGAATTAAACTCGGCGTCACCGATTTAAATATTTCGGTCTAACAGAAAAGGATCTACCCTAAGTCCCTGACTTTCGGACCCACCGATCCACCTTAATTCGGTGTCACCGATTTATTTCTTTCAGGATATCATCTTCTGCAGCTCCACTGTTTTTATTGCCCTGTTGTGATTCTTAAGGATCCCACTTCTTTCTTTCCATCTTCCCTGACCTTCCTAGTTTGCTGTCCTTTTCGGCACTTGATGTCAAAGGGGGAGAAGACTTAGGGGGAGAAGAGAAGATTTAGGGGGAGAAGAAGAGCAATCTTACCTTAAGGGGGAGAGAATCACATCAAAGCTTCAAAGTTTTTCCTTATAAGAGAATTTCTTGCCGTGTTTCACATTGGACATTACAATTGGCGTCATTCTCATTTGGCATCATTCTTTTGATTTTGCTCTTTCCATCAAACCCCTTTGTCGCGGGCGATGGGGCCACGACACCTATGGGGCCGCCGGGGACGGCCCCTTCGTGTGTTCGGTACGAGGGCGGAGGATGCGCGGAGAGCAGATCGAGGCGATCTGCTGGGCGAGGAATTTTACCCAGCCGGGCGCGGTGGTCGCGTAAAACCCTCTTGCTGCTTTGTGTTGTATTCGCTTCGGGAGCTCGAAGAGCTACAGCAGTAGCTACCCGAGCGTGAGAGTTGCAAATGAGTCGAACCTCAGGCGCTAGAGTTGCCCAGGGTTCGAACCCCCTCTACGTTGTGCATGGGCCTCCTTTTATAGGGCAAAGGGGTCACCGACAGGTGTCAACGTAGGAGAGAGGGGTAAAAATGTAAAAGAGGTGGTAGTTGGAACAGTGCGGGAACAGTGCAGCTACAGTGCTTGAACAGTGGATTCTACCTACTTTTTTGAGAGGGGACAAGAGCATTAAATGCCCGTCGCCGTCGCCCCAAAAGCTCCCGCCCTTGCGTCTCCGTTTGCCACGGCGATGGAGCCACCACCGTGGAGGGCCACCGCACCCTTCATGCAGCACAGCCATCCGCCACGCGTCTCTGGAGAGGGCTGAGGGCGACGCGTGGGCAGATGAGCTGGAGTGCGGGCACGTATCGCAGCTCTCCCGGCAAGTACCTTGCCGGGGTCTTGATCTTGCCGGGCCTGGGAGCTTGTCGGGCTTGAAACTTGTCGCTCCCCGGGCCCTCGCCGGGACGCGTATAGTGCCGAGGCGTGTCTTCTATGATGTGATCTTCTAGTCTCCCCGGCGAGCTCCTCTTGCCAGGGACTTGCATGAGTGATATGATCTTGAGCCTGGAACGGCCTTCCCGGCAAGCTCCTCTTGCCGGGGCCTTGATCTTTTGTCTTGTACACTTTGTTCTTGAATGGCTTGGTATGGAGCAGGAATGGTCTCCGGCAAGCATTTGGTGGACCCAACTACGGAAGCTGCATCGCCCGTGCACAAGTTGGGGTACTGAGGTACCCCTACCTTAGTACACCGACAGGAGCCCCCGGGCCTGGGCCATACACGGTGCCGAGCGCTGTTGGGCCAGGCCCAAGACAGTGCACGGGCACACGAAGCCCATGGCGCGTCGAATCTGCTTCTGCATCCGCCGCTTCCCCCGAAACGGCACGCGTCGATTGCGGCGTCGTGGGAGACGTGGGCGGCGCATGCAGCCTTTAAGGCATCCACCCCGTGATCGTGGCGCAGAGCGGGGTCGCTTCACCCGTCGCTCCGGCTCCGCTTTTTCGCCACGCGGCCCTCATGCATGGGGGTCGTGGGCGGCGAAGGTGGGAGGCCGAGCCGTCACGGGGCGGAGAGGGCGAGTCGGCCCCGCTCCTCTGGCCTCCTCGCTTTCTGATTGGTTGAGCGGGGCGGTTGAGCCCCCACCTCGCCCCTTTAAAAGGGGCGGAAGGGGAGCACAATGGCCACACTCACCCACTTCCCCTTTCATCTTCATCTTCTGTTCTTCTTGCCGCCATGGAAGGAGGGAATCCCGGCTCTTCAACGGTGGCGGCGAGGGTCGCTTCCAGGCAGCGCACCACTCCCCATCCTGCTCCCGTGGCGACGGAGCCGGCTCCGAGAGGGAGAGGAAGGGGGCGTGGCCGTGGACGAGGCCGAGGGCGTGGCCGAGGCGGTCGGGGGAGAGGCGGCCGTGGCGATGTGCCCCCTCCGTCTCCCCCGGCGTCTCCTGACCACGGTGCGGTCCACACCGGAGATGACCCCTGGGAGTTCTTCATCAAGCTTCGCCGGGCGCCTCGTCGTCGCCTCCGGCTGCCGGTCCCGTTTGCGGATGCGATGGGACCGGATCCACCCGACGTGATGGAGTTGCGCATGAGGGGCTGCGGGATCAGCGGCACTCGGGTGAGTGTCGTGTCCCCAGCCCCCGGCGTGATGTTCTTCGACCGAGGGTGGAAGACATTCGCCCGGATCCATAGCTTGACGGCGGGGTTCACCCTCCATTTCAAGTTAATGGATGGTGACCTCCTCGCCGTCAAGGTCTTCGGCGACTATGGAACCCGGGTGCGCTGCTGTGTGGACAGCTCCTCGGATAGCGAAGGCCCCTCCTCGAGCGAGAGTGACGAGGAGGAGAGCGACAGCGGCGACGAGGGGGATGGCGGGCCCGACTAGGCGTCGGACACCGCTGCCTCGTGCGCCACCGGCAACCCCATCTTCTGGGTTGCCGGCCTCCTGAACTCCCCGGGGCCGTCTCCTTGGCGGCTGGCGTAGAGAGGCAGCAGAAGAGGAAGAGGGGGACGGCGGCAAGGCCGTTAAGTCGGAGTACGAGGGCGAGGTGCCCTCGCCTGCCGATGTCCCATCACCCCGTCTTCAAGCTCTGCCTCCGACGCCTCCGTCTCCGCCAAGCTCCTGGCCGGCCCCCGGGGTGTTCTCTTGGGGTCTTCTGGCGCCCGAGGCTCTCCGGGCATCGTTCCCCATGCCCGTCACCTTGCGCAGCTCTGGGCACGGCGGCGCCACCGCCACGCCTCCTAAGCGCTCCTTTCGCCCTTCTCCGACAAGTTCCTCTTGCGGGGCCTCCTTCCCAGCAGGCTCATCTTGCCGGGGCTCCTTGACCTACCTCCTCTCCCTGAGCAGAGAAACAGGAGAGGGATCACGGGCACCTTATCTTTTTAAATCTGTAAGCCCTCGGGCATTAGCTGCATTCAAAAACTTGTAATCCTCTCTATCATGTTTTTCATCCTCTATGGACTTGTACTAAACTGGATGTTTTTAATGAAAAGAGGGGAAGCTTGCCGGACTGAGTCTTTTACTTGACTGCGTGCCTTGTGTGTTCTTACGCTATCGGGGAGCTTGCCGGGGCGAACACGCTTGCCGATCACGGGACAGCCCGCTGGCGGTGTCGCTTCCGGCAAGCAACCTTGCCGGGTCAGTTGCGACGCTTAACTTGCTGAGCAGGCTCGAAAGCAAGATAAGGGTGCAGCGGCACACTTGTGTTTGTTGAGCGGACTCGGAAACAAACCAAGTACGCAACTGGGCCACGACTCGGTTCCTCCACGTACGGGTTTTTACAAGACACGCTCGTTCAAAGACGCAGCCCCGCATCTCCCGGTCCATGAGAGGATGCATGACGAGGGATGAAAAACTTATCTGATACGGCAGCCCCCAGCAACTCTGGCTTGCCGGAGACGAAACTTGGTGCTCGCAGCCCCCAGCGAGGCGGGCTCGCCGAGGAAGAATTTTGGCACCCGCAGCCCCCGGCGACCCTGGCTTGCCGGGCCCCAGGTGCTGGTGTGATCTTTCGGTTCCTCCTTGTCGCTGCAATTTCAGTCATGAAAACAGCTGAGGTAGATATGCAATTGCTTCACGTATATGTATGTGTATGTAGATCTCGACTATTCAATACGATGTCGTGTCTTGCCCTTCGTATGTTTGTACTCTACGCTCTCGGGGAGCTTGTCGGGGCGAACACGCTTGCCGCGGGACAGCCCGCTGGCGGTGTTGCTTCCGGCAAACAACCTCGCCGGGCCAGTTGCGATGCTTAACTTGCTGAGCAGGCTCGAAAGCAAGATAAGGGTGCAGCAGCACACTTGTGTTTGTTGAGCGGACTCGGAAACAAAACAAGCACGCAACTGGGCCACGACTTGGCTCCTCTCGCGCACAAGCCTCTCATACGAAGGACACCTCACGGCAGGGCTTGCCACGTTACACCCTCTACTTTACGCCCTTTGTGCGCTTTCACCCTACGCTTCTAGGGAACTTGCCGGCGCTTAACGCGCTTGCTGAGTACGGGACATCAGCAGCCCGCTGGCTGGCGTCGCTTCCGGCAAGCAACCTTGCCGCGTCTAGCTCGCGACGCACTTAACTTGCTGAGCAGACTCGAAACGAAACAAGGGCGCGAAGCTGGTCGCGGCTCACTTTTTACTCGTTGAGTGTGTTCGAAGCAAAGTAAGGGTGCGGCTATTCACAAGCAGGCTCCTCAGCGCACAGGTTTTGTGCACAAACGACGAACGCGAGAGGGACATAACGAATAAAAGCGTGGAATTAAAGGAGTGCTCTGCACGAAGGCTCGAGCGACTTAGCTTTTCTTTTTCTTACTTCTTTGCACTTGCTGGTAGAACTCAATGGCGCGTCCTCGACGACAGCGCAGCACTCCGGGGAGGTGCGTTTGCCGGAACGAGCACCAGTGCTGTCTTTGCCGGGCTTATAGCGTCCCAAGGAACTGCGCTTGCCGGAGTGAGCGCCAGAGCCGTCCTCGCTGGACTTAGAGCTCGATGGCGCGTCCTCGACGACAGCGTAGCGCTCCAGGGAGATGCGCTTGCCGTCACGGAGGGGAGCGGGAGCGAGCGGCGCGAGGAACAGGACATGCTCGGACTCCTAGTAGCGATAGGAGGAGCAAGGCCCTGCTCCGGCACTTTCGCTTTGCTCGTGCCTGGGCAGCAGCCCGGGGCATCCCGCGAGCCTCCGGCCTATTCTCGCCCCAGCAGGCGGATACCACTTCTCGTGGTATGGCGCTGTTGGGTCGTCGTGTGCTGAGATGGACGTGGATCTGCGGAGACCGAGGCGCGGTCCTCCGTCCTGTCCCTGGATCTGGTGGCGCCGCGAGTGCCCTCGCCGGTGTCCACCCTTCCACCGGCGTCTCCTCCGCCCACCGTTGGCTCCGGTGGCGGCGGGGAAGACGGAGATGGGTCTGCGACCCTCGAAGCTCTCGCCTTCGGGGCCATGGCGCAGTTGTCGATGATTCTTGTGACGGCTGGAGAGGTTGATGAAAAAACGCAGCAGCTGAACGCCGGATCAGGTCCGCGACAACCTCGACGCCTTACCTGGCGCGCGCGAGAGATGTCATGGCGATGGGGCCACGACACCTATGGGGCCGCGGGGACGGCCCTTCGTGTGTTGACGAGGGCGGAGGAGGATGCGCTGAGAGCAGATCGAGGCGATGCGCGCGGGGCGAGGAATTTTTACCCAGCTTCGGGCCGCGGTGGTCGCGTAAAACCCTACTGCTGCTTTGTGTTGTATTCTGCTTCGGGAGCTCGAAGAGCTACAGCAGTAGCTACCCGAGCGTGAGAGTTGCAAATGAGTCGAACCTCAGGCACTAGAGTTGCCCAGGGTTCGAACCCCCTCTACGTTGTGCATGGGCCTCCTTTTATAGGGCAAGGGGTCACCGACAGGTGTCAATGTAGGAGAGAGGGGTAAAAATGTAAAAGAGGTGGTAGTTGGAACAGTGCGGGAACAGTGCAGCTACAGTGCTTGAACAGTGGATTCTACCTACTTTTGACAGAGGGGGACAAGAGCATTAAATGCCCGTCGCCGTCGCCCCAAAAGCTCCCGCCCTTGCGTCTCCGTTTGCCACGGCGATGGAGCCACCACCGTGGAGGGCCACCGCACCCTTCATGCAGCACAGCCATCCGCCACGCGTCTCTGGAGAGGGCTGAGGGCGACGCGTGGGCAGATGAGCTGGAGTGCGGGCACGTATCGCAGCTCTCCCGGCAAGTACCTTGCCGGGGTCTTGATCTTGCCGGGCCTGGGAGCTTGTCGGGCTTGAAACTTGTCGCTCCCCGGGCCCTCGCCGGGACGCGTATAGCGCCGAGGCGTGTCTTCTATGATGTGATCTTCTAGTCTCCCCGGCGAGCTCCTCTTGCCAGGGACTTGCATGAGTGATATGATCTTGAGCCTGGAACGGCCTTCCCGGCAAGCTCCTCTTGCCGGGGCCTTGATCTTTTGTCTTGTACACTTTGTTCTTGAATGGCTTGGTATGGAGCAGGAATGGTCTCCGGCAAGCATTTGGTGGACCCAGCTACGGGAAGCTGCGACTGCCCGTGCACAAGTTGGGGTACTGAGGTACCCCTACCTTAGTACACCGACACCCTTGATCTGAGAAAACTCAAAGGGAGAGGAATCTTCACAATTGATATCTTATGGAAAGCAAAATCTCTCAGAGTTCATTGAAAATCTTTTAGTTTCGGAGACATGTTTGCTGATTCAAGCTTGTGCTCAATATGAGACACTCTTTACACATGTCATCCCTGGCTTGGTTCTCTTGATGTTCTTGCAGTTGGTTGAAGAAATACTCTTGTGTTATCTAACCTTGTTTTCCCAAGTTTATCTCTTGGTATAAAATGCCAAGGAACCTCAGTAAGTATATATGCACCTTGCAGAATGTGCATGATGGTGACTTGCTTGTGAATACTTGTTTGCAAGAAATCACCATGCACATATGCATTATCACTCACTTCTTTTCATCTCGCTTTCGATGCATATAGCCAAGCTGCGTGTAGCACATCTTGCTTTTCTCTCTTGTGTGCTTGTGGTAGTCCAAAACCATAATTTATGAAAATCTTGCACACTTGTAGGGGAGCTGTGTACTACATGTTTGTCAAAGCTTTCGTGATAATTCTGTCTTTCTTTCAGTAAGCTTTGATGTCTTGTTTAGTGTGTTGCCATCAATTACCAAAAATGGGGAGATTGAAAGCACATTTGCTCCCCGGGTGGTTTTGGTAATTAATGACAACATACTTTGTGGTTGGACTAATGCTTTTATCAAGTATGTTTCAGGAAATTCAATCACATTGGCATGGCAAAAGGATCAAGAGGTGGATCCTCAAAATGCTAAGGGAAGCATTGGCAAAAGCTCAAGACTCCATTTTGGTTTAGTGATCCAAGATCACATTGAGTCCATAGGAAAGCCAATACTATTAAAAGGGATGAGGTTATGATGATGATCTGGTTGCTCAAGTGCTTAGTGATACATCTCCTAAACTATCAAGAACTTTCACCGCCATATACACTCATAAGTAGTCTCGGTACCACCGATATTCCAAACTCACCACACCGAGATGAACCACCTCAGCCATAAGCCAAACCCTAGAAAACTCGGATTTTCCGATTTCGAACTCGGTCTCAACGAACTTGAGTTGCCAAGCTTCAGAACCTTCATCATCAAATCGGTGTCACCGAGATGATGAAGTCGGTCCCACCGAAACTGGCTTGCTCTTGTCATTGCACGAATCGGACTAACCGAGATTGTATTTTCGGTCCCACCGAAAATCCCAACATTCACATTATTTGAACTTTCGGTCTCACCGAGTTGTCAACTTCGGTCCCACCGAGATTGCTCAAATGTGTGTAACGGTTGGATTTTGTGTGGAGGCTATAAATACCCTCCACCCCTCTTCATTCGTGGAGAGAGCCATCGAAAGAACTACCACTCCTACCTTACATTTTCGAGAAGAGAACTACCTACCCTTGTGTTGAGATCAAGTTGCTCCACTCCCACCATATGAAGCTTGATCTCTAGCCTTCCCAAGTTGCTTTCCACTCAATCCTTTTCTTCCACCACAGCCAAATCAGTGAGGAGAGTTGAGTGTTGGGGAGATTATCATTTGAAGCACAAGAGCAAGGAGTTCATCACCATCTACACCATCTATTACCTTTTGGAGGTGGTGCCTCCTAGATTGGTTAGGTGTCGCTTGGGAGCCTCCGTCGAGATGTGGAGTTGAACCAAGAAGTTTGTAAGGGCAAGGAGATCGCCTACTTCGTGAAGATCTACCCCGAGTAAGGCTAGCCCTCCGTGGGCGTAGGCCATGATGGAATAGACAAGGTTGCTTCTTCGTGGACCCTTCGTGGGTGGAGCCCTCCGTGGACTCTCGCAGCCGTTACCCTCCGTGGGTTGAAGTCTCCATCAACGTGGAAGTACGATAGCACCACCTATCGGAACCACGAGAAAAATCACCGCGTCTCCAAATTGCGTTTGATCTTCTCCACTTCTCTTTACTACTTGTGCAATTTACTTTCCGCTGCCCATACTCTAGAATTGCATGTGTAGTGTGCTACTTGACTTGTGTGTTATGCAAAATCTGCCAAAATCTGTCCTTGATAAAAGACAGAATTTTTATCTTGTCGAGTAGTCTAATCACCCCCCTCTAGACACTCTCACCTTCTTCGATCCCTCAATTGGTATCAGAGCCTTGGTCTCCATTGCTTTGGTTTACACACCATTGGAGGAAGATGGACGTGTCTACGTTTGGGAGTGTTAGCCATAGAGTGCCTATTCTTAATGGAGTGTCCTATAACTCGTGGAGGATTGAAATGCTTATTATCTTTAAGACATACAACTTATGCAAATATGTTGAGACCCCTATGTGCCTCCATTTGACCCCTTGCACCCTACCATGGATGAAGAGCTTGATTTGCTTCAGAACCTTAGGACTGTAAATCTTGTCATTAGAGGGTTACCCGATAACTTGCTTAAGCTCGTTACAAACTTTGAGTGCGCCTATGCTATGTGGAAGTTCTTGGAAGAACTTTATCGGACTACTCTTTGAGAGGTCTTGATGAAATTCTATACAAGACTATTGAATTTGATATGATGCGCCCAATGATCCCAACTTTGATAAATGCTTCTTTGAGCTTCGTGATCTTATGAAAAAGAAGGGTGATCCCGGTCTTATCAATGTTCTAATTAGAAATGCTCTTGTATTGCATTCCGATGATTATTGTCACATTGACAAAACTAATGCAAGTAGTTATCAAATTGACCTAGGTGTTGATGATGAACTATCTATGGGTCAATATGATGATGAGCATGAGCATGATGATGATTACTCCGATTCGGACACCGAGCTAGACAAGATCATGAAGAGTCTCAATCTTATGGCAAATCGAGAGACTACATATCCGCGGAAAAGAGTGGATTCTTGATAGTGGATGCACCGATCACATGACCGGAGACGAAGACATGTTTCGAGAGCTTGCAAAGAACGATGGTCCACGCAAGTATGTGACATTTGGAGACAACTCCAAGGGTAAGGTACTTGGCCTTGGTAAGGTGGCCATATCTCATGATAGCTCTATTCAAAATGTCATGCTTGTAGAATCACTTGGATACAATTTACTTTCCGTGTCCAGATCAGCTGACTTTGGATTCAATGTGCTATTCACCGAAGTAGATTGCCAAGTCTTTCGTCGTGACAATCATAACATGGCATTTACCGTATCCGTAGAGGTGATCTATATATTGTTGATTTCACTAAGAAAGCCCAACCTAGAACTTGCTTTATTGCTAAATCCGCTAAAGGTTGGTTATGGCATAGAAGGCTTGGACATGTTGGTATGCGTAATCTAGACAAGCTAATCAAAGGTGATCATATTCTTGGCGTTAAAGATGTTCTCTTTGACAAAGATAGACTTTGTAGTGCTTGTCAGGCAGGAAAACAAGTAGGTGGAAGTCATCCCGTGAAGAACATCATGACCACAAGGAGACCGCTTGAGCTTCTCCACATGGATCTCTTCGGTCCCAATGCTTACAAAAGCCTTGGTGGTAACTCCTTTGGTCTAGTTATAGTTGATGATTATTCCAGGTTTACGTGGGTATTTTTCCTTGATGACAAATCGCAGGTTCAGAGAATCTTCAAAACCTTTGCCAGAAAGGCCCAAAATCAATTTGAGGTGAAGATCAAGAAAGTTCGGAGTGACAATGGAACGGAGTTCAAGAACGCCAATGTAGACTCTTTTCTCGATGAGGAAGGGATTCTACATGAGTTCTCGACTACGATACACTCCTCAACAAAATGGAGTTGTTGAGAGGAAGAACCGAACGCTCATAGAGATGGCGAGAACGATGCTTGATGAATACAAGACATCAAGCACTTTTGGGGAAGCGGTCGAGACAGCTTGTCATGCTATCAACAGGCTTTATCTTCATAAGCTCCTCGGCAAGACATCATACGAGCTCCTCACCGTAACAAACCCCAAGTGGGATACTTTCGTGTCTTTGGTTGAAATGCTATATCCTTGATAAGCATCGTCGGTCTAAATTTGCTCCTAAAACTCATGAAGGCTTTTTCTTGGTTATGGATCAAACTCCCACACCTACCGTGTCTACAATAATTTCACCGAAAGGTTGAAGAGACGGTAGACGTGAAGTTTGATGAATCTAATGGCTCATAAGTAGAGCAAATGCCTATTGATGTAGGAGACAAGGACCCATCGAAGCCATCCAAGATTTATCTATTGGAAAGATCCGTCCCATGGAAGTGAAGGAGAGTACCTCATCTACATATGTGGAGCCCCCTACCTAACGGCAAGATGAACCTCAAGGCAACATGGAGGCCTCCACAAGTGGAACTCACCAAGATGAGGAAGTGCAACAAGAAGATCCACCACAACCTCCTTCTGCACCGCCTCAAGACAACACCAACAACAATGAAGAAGAAGAAGAGGAAGATGAAGATGATGAGGAAGCTCAGCCACAACCACAACAAAAGCTATCCCGAGTCCGAGCAAGAGTCAAGAAAAATCATCCCGTGGAACAAATGATCAATGACATCAACTCCGGGAGAATTACTCGCTCTAAAACTCGCTTAGCTAACTTTTGTGAGCATTACTCATTTATCTCTAGTATTGAACCTATGAAGGTAGAAGAAGCACTTGAAGACCCGGATTGGGTGAACGCTATGCACGAAGAGCTACACAACTTCGATAGGAACAAGGTATGGACTTTGGTAGAGAAGCCCAAGGATGATCAAAACGTCATTGGAACCAAATGGGTGTTTCGGAACAAGCAAGATGAAGATGGACAAGTCATCCGCAACAAGGCTCGTCTCGTAGCTCAAGGTTACACACAAGTCGAAGGTATGGACTATGGTGAGACCTATGCCCCCGTTGCTAGACTTGATTCCATTCGCATTCTTCTTGCTTATGCCAATCACCATGATATTACTCTCTATCAAATGGATATCAAAAGTGCTTTCCTAAATGGTGAAATAGAGGAGGAAGTATTTGTGAAACAACCTCCCGGATTTGTGAATCCCAAAAAGCCTAATCATGTTTACAAGTTGCACAAAGCTCTTTATGGTCTTAAACAAGCTCCTAGAGCTTGGTACAAATGCTTGACTAGCTTTCTTCTTGAAAAAGGGTTTGAGATTGGAAAAATAGACTCAACGCTATTCACAAAAAGGATTGATGGTGAACTATTTGTGTGCCAAATATATGTTGATGATATTATCTTTGGTTCAACGAACCCTCATTTTAGCGAGAAGTTTGGAAAGCTCATGTCGGAGAAGTATGAGATGTCCATGATGAGTGAACTCAAATTCTTCCTTGGGTTGCAAATCAAGCAATCTAAGGAAGGTACCTTTGTCTCACAAACAAAGTACACCAAGGATCTCTTCAAGAAGTTCAACATGCAAGAAAGCAAAGGTATGAGAACCCCCATGCCTACAAGTGGACATAATGACTTGACAAAAGATGGAGAACCCGTTGATCAAAAGGTTTACCGATCTATGATTGGTTCTCTACTATATCTTTGTGCTTCTCGTCCTGACATAATGTTTAGTGTATGCATGTGTGCTCGATATCAAGCAGCCCCTAAAGAATGTCATCTTAAGGCTGTTAAAAGGATTGTGAGATATTTGATACACACACCAAACTTTGGCATTTGGTATCCTAAGAGGGCCTCTTTCGACCTTGTTGGCTATTCCGACTCGGACTATGCTGGTGACAGGGTTGATAGAAAGTCAACTTCGGGTACGTGTCAATTCCTTGGTCGATCCCTTGTATCTTGGTCCTCCAAGAAACAAAATTCGGTATCATTATCCACTGCCGAAGCGGAATATATTGCTGCTGGTTCGTGTTGTGCTCAATTGCTATGGATGACACAAACACTTAAGGATTATGGGATACATGTGAGACATGTTCCCTTGCTTTGTGACAATGAGAGTGCGATTAAAATTGGACATAATCCCGTGCAACACTCTCGAAGCGAAACATATTGAAGTTCGTCACCATTTTATTCGTGATCACATTGCCAAGGGTGACATCAATCTTAAGCATGTTCGTCTCGACAAACAACTCGCTGATATCTTTACAAAACCTCTTGATGAGAAGGTGTTTTGTCGCTAAGGAGTGAGTTGAACATCATTGATGCTTCAAACTTGGAGTGAGAACTCCATTGATGCATGCAAGGCATGAGCCTACTTGACTAATCCTTGATATTTCTCTTATGATGATGATCATATGTCTTGGACACATTTGCCTCCTTGTATTGCATCTAACTCCTTGCGGTACTTGGATGATCTACATTTCACAAGATTACCACACACTCAAATCATGAGTAATCTTGTCATTGACCAAGTATCTAGCCCTTTGGGATGTTGAGTTCAAGGAACAAAATTCCACATATCCTTTTTGACATCTTATACATCTAGTATTTCACTCGTGTCATCTTGGATATCCTTGAGTATTTCCTTGCTTGCCTAACCCATGTAGGAAGATGAACTACACAAGTGGAAATGGCGCCCAACTTCACATTCAATGAGCACCTACATCAAGTTCACCTACATGAGCAAAGCAACAACAAGCCCAAGGTATGTTCTTCACATCTTTAAGGAGCTTTGCTCAAAGTCATGAGTACAAGCAGCTTCATAAGATGTGATCACATCGAATGCTTAATCGAAAAATGGCAACCCCATTTTGTGCTTAAACGATGAGTATGACCTATGATCAAATGTTCTCATTTGACTCCTAAGTCAATATACTCAAACATAGGTGACCTTGTCGCCAACCCTATCTAGATGAAGTACATATGTTTTGGAATCTTTCTATTTTCTCTTATGTTCTCTCATTGAGTTTTCATTTAAAAAACTTCATCTAGGAATCTTTTTCATTTCTATTCTTCGTCTTTGTGAATATCCTTCGGCTCGATCAATTCCTCGAAAATCATTCACAAATTCATTGCAAATCCTTTGAAACATTCCTCGCAAAGTGAGCTGAATTATTTCAGTATTTCCTTGAATTAAACTCAAGGTCACCGATTTAAATATTTCGGTCTAACCGAAAAGGATCTACCCTAAGTCCACGACTTTCGGACCCACCGATCCACCTTAATTCGTGTCACCGATTTATTTCTTTCAGGATATCATCTTTCGCAGCTCCACTTGTTTTTATTGCCTGTTGTGATTCTTAAGGATCCCACTTCTTTCTTTCCATCTTCCCCGACCTTCCTAGTTTGCTGTCCTTTTCGCACTTGATGTCAAAGGGGAGAAGACTTAGGGGGAGAAGAGAAGATTTAGGGGGAGAAGAAGAGCAATCTTACCTTAAGGGGGAGAGAATCACATCAAAGCTTCAAAGTTTTTCCTTATAAGAGAATTTCTTGCCGTGTTTCACATTGGACATTACAATTGGCGTCATTCTCATTTGGCATCATTCTTTTGATTTTGCTCTTTCCATCAAACCCCTTGATCTGAGAAAACTCAAAGGGAGAGGAATCTTCACAATTGATACCTTATGGAAAGCAAAATTTCTCAGAGTTCATTGAAAATCTTTTAGTTTCGGAGACATGTTTGCTGATTCAAGCTTGTGCTCAATATGAGACACTCTTTACACATGTCATCCCTGGCTTGGTTCTCTTGATGTTCTTGCAGTTGGTTGAAGAAATACTCTTGTGTTATCTAACCTTGTTTTCCCAAGTTTATCTCTTCAGGTACAATGCCAAGGAACCTCAAGGTAAGTATATGCACCTTGCAGAATGTGCATGATGGTGACTTGCTTGTGAATACTTGTTTGCAAGAAATCACCATGCACATATGCATTATCACTCACTTCTTTTCATCTCGCTCGATGCATATAGCCAAGCTGCATGTAGCACATCTTGCTTTTCTCTCTTGTGTGCTTGTGGTAGTCCAAAACCATAATTTATGAAAATCTTGCACACTTGTAGGGGAGCCTGTGTACTACATGTTTGTCAAAGCTTTCGTGATAATTCTGTCTTTCTTTCAATAAGCTTTGATGTCTTGTTTAGTGTGTTGCCATCAATTACCAAAAAGGGGGAGATTGAAAGCACATTTGCTCCCTTGGTGGTTTTGGTAATTAATGACAACATACTTTGTGGTTGGACTAATGCTTTTATCAAGTATGTTTCAGGAAATTCAATCACATTGGCATGGCAAAAGGACTGAAGAGGTGGACCCCTCAAAATGCTAAGGGAAGCATTGGCAAAAGCTCAAGACTCCATTTTTGGTTTAGTGATCCAAGATCACATTGAGTCCATAGGAAAGCCAATACTATTAAAAGGGGATGAGGTTATGATGATGATCTGGTTGCTCAAGTGCTTAGTGATACATCTCCTAAACTATCAGCAACTTTCACTGCCATATACACTCATAAGTAGTCTCGGTCCCACCGATATTCCAAACTCAGTCACACCGAGATGAACCACCTCAGCCATAAGCCAAACCCTAGAAAACTCGGATTTTCCGATTCTGAACTCGGTCTCAACGAACTTGAGTTGCCAAGCTTCTGTAACCTTCTGTCATCAAATCGGTGTCACCGAGATGATGAAGTCGGTCCCACCGAAACTGGCTTGCTCTTGTCATTGCACGAATCGGACTAACCGAGATTGTATTTTCGGTCCCACCGAAAATCCCAACGTTCACATTATTTGAACTTTCGGTCTCACCGAGTTGTCAACTTCGGTCCCACCGAGATTGCTCAAATGTGTGTAATGGTTGGATTTTGTGTGGAGGCTATAAATACCCCTCCACCCCCTCTTCATTCGTGGAGAGAGCCATCAGAAAGAACTACCACTCCTACCTTACATTTCTGAGAAGAGAACTACCTACCCTTGTGTTGAGATCAAGTTGCTCCACTCCCACCATATGAAGCTTGATCTCTAGCCTTCCCAAGTTGCTTTCCACTCAATCCTTTCTTCCACCACAGCCAAATCAGTGAGGAGAGTTGAGTGTTGGGGAGATTATCATTTGAAGCACAAGAGCAAGGAGTTCATCACCATCTACACCATCTATTACCTTTTGGAGGGTGGTGCCTCCTAGATTGGTTAGGTGTCGCTTGGGAGCCTCCGTCGAGATGTGGAGTTGAACCAAGAAGTTTGTAAGGGCAAGGAGATCGCCTACTTCGTGAAGATCTACCCGAGTAAGGCTAGCCCTCCGTGGGCGTAGGCCATGATGGAATAGACAAGGTTGCTTCTTCGTGGACCCTTCGTGGGTGGAGCCCTCCGTGGACTCTCGCAGCCGTTACCCTCCGTGGGTTGAAGTCTCCATCAACGTGGAAGTACGATAGCACCACCTATCGGAACCACGAGAAAAATCACCGCGTCTCCAAATTGCGTTTGATCTTCTTCACTTCTCTTTACTACTTGTGCAATTTACTTTCCGCTGCCCATACTCTAGAATTGCATGTGTAGTGTGCTACTTGACTTGTGTGTTATGCAAAATCTGCCAAAATCTGTCCTTGATAAAAGACAGAATTTTTATCTTGTTGAGTAGTCTAATCACCCCCCTCTAGACACTCTCACCTTCTTCGATCCCTCAATTGGTATCAGAGCCTTGGTCTCCATTGCTTTGGTTTACACACCATTGGAGGAAGATGGACGTGTTCACGTTTGGGAGTGTTAGCCATAGAGTGCCTATTCTTAATGGAGTGTCCTATAACTCGTGGAGGATTGAAATGCTTATTATCTTTAAGACATACAACTTATGCAAATATGTTGAGACCCCTATGTGCCTCCATTTGACCCCTTGCACCCTACCATGGATGAAGAGCTTGATTTGCTTCAGTAACCTTAGGACTGTAAATCTTATCATTAGAGGGTTACCCGATAACTTTCTTAAGCTCGTTACAAACTTTGAGTGCGCCTATGCTATGTGGAAGTTCTTGGAAGAACTTTATCCGGACTACTCTTTGAGAGGTCTTGATGAAATTCTATACAAGACTATTGAATTTGATATGATGCGCCCCAATGATCCCAACTTTGATAAATGCTTCTTTGAGCTTCGTGATCTTATGAAAAAGAAGGGTGATCCCGGTCTTATCAATGTTCTAATTAGAAATGCTCTTGTATTGCATTCCGATGATTATTATCACATTGACAAAACTAATGCAAGTAGTTATCAAATTGACCTAAGTGTTGATGATGAACTATCTATGGGTCAATATGATGATGAGCATGAGCATGATGATGATTACTCCGATTCGGACACCGAGCTAGACAAGATCATGAAGAGTCTCAATCTTATGGCAAATCTGAGAGACTACATATCCGGCGGAAAAGAGTGGATTCTTGATAGTGGATGCACCGATCACATGACGGAGACGAAGACATGTTTGAGAGCTTGCAAAGAACGATGGTCCACGCAAGTATGTGACATTTGGAGACAACTCCAAGGGTAAGGTACTTGGCCTTGGTAAGGTGGCCATATCTCATGATAGCTCTATTCAAAATGTCATGCTTGTAGAATCACTTGGATACAATTTACTTTCCGTGTCAGATCAGTGACTTTGGATTCAATGTGCTATTCATCAAGTAGATTGCCAAGTCTTTCGTCGTGACAATCATAACATGGCATTTACTTGGTATCCGTAGAGGTGATCTATATATTGTTGATTTCACTAAGAAAGCCCAACCTAGAACTTGCTTTATTGCTAAATCCGCTAAAGGTTGGTTATGGCATAGAAGGCTTGGACATGTTGGTATGCGTAATCTAGACAAGCTAATCAAAGGTGATCATATTCTTGGCGTTAAAGATGTTCTCTTTGACAAAGATAGACTTTGTAGTGCTTGTCAGGCAGGAAAACAAGTAGGTGGAAGTCATCCCGTGAAGAACATCATGACCACAAGGAGACCGCTTGAGCTTCCACATGGATCTCTTGGTCCCAATGCTTACAAAAGCCTTGGTGGTAACTCCTTTGGTCTAGTTATAGTTGATGATTATTCCAGGTTTACGTGGGTATTTTTCCTTGATGACAAATCGCAGGTTCAGAGAATCTTCAAAACCTTTGCCAGAAAGGCCCAAAATCAATTTGAGGTGAAGATCAAGAAAGTTCGGAGTGACAATGGAACGGAGTTCAAGAACGCCAATGTAGACTCTTTTCTCGATGAGGAAGGGATTCTACATGAGTTCTCGGCTACGTACACTCCTTAACAAAATGGAGTTGTTGAGAGGAAGAACCGAACGCTCATAGAGATGGCGAGAACGATGCTTGATGAATACAAGACACCGAAGCACTTTTGGGGGGAAGCGGTCGAGACAGCTTGTCATGCTATCAACAGGCTTTATCTTCATAAGCTCCTCGGCAAGACATCATACGAGCTCCTCACCGGTAACAAACCCCAAGTGGGATACTTTCGTGTCTTTGGTTCAAAATGCTATATCCTTGATAAGCATCGTCGGTCTAAATTTGCTCCTAAAACTCATGAAGGCTTTTTTCTTGGTTATGGATCAAACTCCCACACCTACCGTGTCTACAATAATTTCACCCGAAAGGTTGAAGAGACGGTGAGACGTGAAGTTTGATGAATCTAATGGCTCATAAGTAGAGCAAATGCCTATTGATGTAGGAGACAAGGACCCATCGGAAGCCATCCAAGATTTATCTATTGGAAAGATCCGTCCCATGGAAGTGAAGGAGAGTACCTCATCTACATATGTGGAGCCCCCTACCTCACGGCAAGATGAACCTCAAGGCAACATGGAGGCCTCCACAAGTGGAACTCACCAAGATGAGGAAGTGCAACAAGAAGATCCACCACAACCTCCTTCTCCACCGCCTCAAGACAACACCAACAACAATGAAGAAGAAGAAGAGGAAGATGAAGATGATGAGGAAGCTCAGCCACAACCACAACAAAAGCTATCCCGAGTCCGAGCAAGAGTCAAGAAAAATCATCCCGTGGAACAAATGATCAATGACATCAACTCCGGGAGAATTACTCGCTCTAAAACTCGCTTAGCTAACTTTTGTGAGCATTACTCATTTATCTCTAGTATTGAACCTATGAAGGTAGAAGAAGCACTTGAAGACCCGGATTGGGTGAACGCTATACGAAGAGCTACACAACCCGATAGGAACAAGGTATGGACTTTGGTAGAGAAGCCCAAGGATGATCAAAACGTCATTGGAACCAAATGGGTGTTTCAGAACAAGCAAGATGAAGATGGACAAGTCATCCGCAACAAGGCTCGTCTCGTAGCTCAAGGTTACACACAAGTCGAAGGTATGGACTATGGTAAGACCTATGCCCCCGTTGCTAGACTTGAGTCCATTCGCATTCTTCTTGCTTATGCCAATCACCATGATATTACTCTCTATCAAATGGATATCAAAAGTGCTTTCCTAAATGGTGAAATAGAGGAGGAAGTATTTGTGAAACAACCTCCCGGATTTGTGAATCCCAAAAAGCCTAATCATGTTTACAAGTTGCACAAAGCTCTTTATGGTCTTAAACAAGCTCCTAGAGCTTGGTACAAATGCTTGACTAGCTTTCTTCTTGAAAAAGGGTTTGAGATTGGAAAAATAGACTCAACGCTATTCACGAAAAGGGTTGATGGTGAACTATTTGTGTGCCAAATATATGTTGATGATATTATCTTTGGTTCAACTAACCCTCATTTTAGCGAGAAGTTTGGAAATCTCATGTCGGAGAAGTATGAGATGTCCATGATGAGTGAACTCAAATTCTTCCTTGGGTTGCAAATCAAGCAATCTAAGGAAGGTACCTTTGTCTCACAAACAAAGTACACCAAGGATCTCTTCAAGAAGTTCAACATGCAAGAAAGCAAAGGTATGAGAACCCCCATGCCTACAAGTGGACATAATGACTTGACAAAAGATGGAGAACCGGTTGATCAAAAGGTTTACCGATCTATGATTGGTTCTCTACTATATCTTTGTGCTTCTCGTCCTGACATAATGTTGAGTGTATGCATGTGTGCTCGATATCAAGCAGCCCCTAAAGAATGTCATCTTAAGGTTGTTAAAAGGATTGTGAGATATTTGATACACACACCAAACTTTGGCATTTGGTATCCTAAGAGGGCCTCTTTCGACCTTGTTGGCTATTTCGACTCGGACTATGCTGGTGACAGGGTTGATAGAAAGTCAACTTCGGGTACGTGTCAATTCCTTGGTCGATCCCTTGTATCTTGGTCCTCCAAGAAACAAAATTCGTATCATTATCCTTCGCCAAGCGGAATATATTGCTGCTGGTTCGTGTTGTGCTCAATTGCTATGGATGACACAAACACTTAAGGATTATGGGATACATGTGAGACATGTTCCTTGCTTTGTGACAATGAGAGTGCGATTAAAATTGGACATAATCCGTGCAACACTCTCGAAGGAAAACATATTGAAGTTCGTCACCATTTTATTCGTGATCACATTGCCAAGGGTGACATCAATCTTAAGCATGTTCGTAACGACAAACAACTCGCTGATATCTTTACAAAACCTCTTGATGAGAAGGTGTTTTGTCGCTTAAGGAGTGAGTTGAACATCATTGATGCTTCAAACTTGGAGTGAGAACTCCATTGATGCATGCAAGGCATGAGCCTACTTGACTAATCCTTGATATTTCTCTTATGATGATGATCATATGTCTTGGACACATTTGCCTCCTTGTATTGCATCTAACTCCTTGCAGGTACTTGGATGATCTACATTTCACAAGATTACCACACACTCAAATCATGAGTAATCTTGTCATTGACCAAGTATCTAGCCCTTTGGGATGTTGAGTTCAAGGAACAAAATTCCACATATCCTTTTTGACATCTTATACATCTAGTATTTCACTCGTGTCATCTTGGATATCCTTGAGTATTTCCTTGCTTGCCTAACCCATGTAGGAAGATGAACTACACAAGTGGAAATGGCGCCCAACTTCACATTCAATGAGCACCTACATCAAGTTCACCTACATGAGCAAAGCAACAACAAGCCCAAGGTATGTTCTTCACATCTTTAAGGAGCTTTGCTCAAAGTCATGAGTACAAGCAGCTTCATAAGATGTGATCACATCGAATGCTTAATCGAAAAATGGCAACCCCATTTTGTGCTTAAACGATGAGTATGACCTATGATCAAATGTTCTCATTTGACTCCTAAGTCAATATACTCAAACATAGGTGACCTTGTCGCCGACCCCTATCTAGATGAAGTACATATGTTTTTGGAATCTTTCTATTTTCTCTTATGTTCTCTCATTGAGTTTTCATTTAAAAAAAACTTCATCTAGGAATATTTTTTCATTTCTATTCTTCTGTCTTTGTGAATATCCTTCTGGCTCTGATCAATTCCTCGAAAATCATTCACAAATTCATTGCAAATCCTTTGAAACATTCCTCGCAAAGTGAGCTGAATTATTTCTGTATTTCCTTGGAATTAAACTCGGCGTCACCGATTTAAATATTTCGGTCTAACCGAAAAGGATCTACCCTAAGTCCCTGACTTTCGGACCCACCGATCCACCTTAATTCGGTGTCACCGATTTATTTCTTTCAGGATATCATCTTCTGCAGCTCCACTGTTTTTATTGCCCTGTTGTGATTCTTAAGGATCCCACTTCTTTCTTTCCATCTTCCCTGACCTTCCTAGTTTGCTGTCCTTTTCGGCACTTGATGTCAAAGGGGGAGAAGACTTAGGGGGAGAAGAGAAGATTTAGGGGGAGAAGAAGAGCAATCTTACCTTAAGGGGGAGAGAATCACATCAAAGCTTCAAAGTTTTTCCTTATAAGAGAATTTCTTGCCGTGTTTCACATTGGACATTACAATTGGCGTCATTCTCATTTGGCATCATTCTTTTGATTTTGCTCTTTCCATCAAACCCCTTGATCTGAGAAAACTCAAAGGGAGAGGAATCTTCACAATTGATACCTTATGGAAAGCAAAATTTCTCAGAGTTCATTGAAAATCTTTTAGTTTCGGAGACATGTTTGCTGATTCAAGCTTGTGCTCAATATGAGACACTCTTTACACATGTCATCCCTGGCTTGGTTCTCTTGATGTTCTTGCAGTTGGTTGAAGAAATACTCTTGTGTTATCTAACCTTGTTTTCCCAAGTTTATCTCTTCAGGTACAATGCCAAGGAACCTCAAGGTAAGTATATGCACCTTGCAGAATGTGCATGATGGTGACTTGCTTGTGAATACTTGTTTGCAAGAAATCACCATGCACATATGCATTATCACTCACTTCTTTTCATCTGCTCTGATGCATATAGCCAAGCTGCGTGTAGCACATCTTGCTTTTCTCTCTTGTGTGCTTGTGGTAGTCCAAAACCATAATTTATGAAAATCTTGCACACTTGTAGGGGGAGCCTGTGTACTACATGTTTGTCAAAGCTTTCGTGATAATTCTGTCTTTCTTTCAATAAGCTTTGATGTCTTGTTTAGTGTGTTGCCATCAATTACCAAAAGGGGAGATTGAAAGCACATTTGCTCCTTGGTGGTTTTGGTAATTAATGACAACATACTTTGTGGTTGGACTAATGCTTTTATCAAGTATGTTTCAGGAAATTCAATCACATTGGCATGGCAAAAGGATCAAGAGGTGGACCCTCAAAATGCTAAGGGAAGCATTGGCAAAAGCTCAAGACTCCATTTTTGGTTTAGTGATCCAAGATCACATTGAGTCCATAGGAAAGCCAATACTATTAAAAGGGATGAGGTTATGATGATGATCTGGTTGCTCAAGTGCTTAGTGATACATCTCCTAAACTATCAGCAACTTTCACCGCCATATACACTCATAAGTAGTCTCGGTCCCACCGATATTCCAAACTCACCACACCGAGATGAACCACCTCAGCCATAAGCCAAACCCTAGAAAACTCGGATTTTCCGATTCGAACTCGGTCTCAACGAACTTGAGTTGCCAAGCTTCAGAACCTTACGTCATCAAATCGGTGTCACCGAGATGATGAAGTCGGTCCCACCAAACTGGCTTGCTCTTGTCATTGCACGAATCGGACTAACCGAGATTGTATTTTCGGTCCCACCGAAAATCCCAACGCTCACATTATTTGAACTTTCGGTCTCACCGAGTTGTCAACTTCGGTCCCACCGAGATTGCTCAAATGTGTGTAATGGTTGGATTTTGTGTGGAGGCTATAAATACCCTCCACCCCTCTTCATTCGTGGAGAGAGCCATCGAAAGAACTACCACTCCTACCTTACATTTTCGAGAAGAGAACTACCTACCCTTGTGTTGAGATCAAGTTGCTCCACTCCCACCATATGAAGCTTGATCTCTAGCCTTCCCAAGTTGCTTTCCACTCAATCCTTTTCTTCCACCACAGCCAAATCAGTGAGGAGAGTTGAGTGTTGGGGAGATTATCATTTGAAGCACAAGAGCAAGGAGTTCATCACCATCTACACCATCTATTACCTTTTGGAGGGTGGTGCCTCCTAGATTGGTTAGGTGTCGCTTGGGAGCCTCCGTCGAGATGTGGAGTTGAACCAAGAAGTTTGTAAGGGCAAGGAGATCGCCTACTTCGTGAAGATCTACCCCGAGTAAGGCTAGCCCTCCGTGGGCGTAGGCCATGATGGAATAGACAAGGTTGCTTCTTCGTGGACCCTTCGTGGGTGGAGCCCTCCGTGGACTCTCGCAGCCGTTACCCTCCGTGGGTTGAAGTCTCCATCAACGTGGAAATACGATAGCACCACCTATCGGAACCACGAGAAAAATCACCGCGTCTCCAAATTGCGTTTGATCTTCTTCACTTCTCTTTACTACTTGTGCAATTTACTTTCCGCTGCCCATACTCTAGAATTGCATGTGTAGTGTGCTACTTGACTTGTGTGTTATGCAAAATCTGCCAAAATCTGTCCTTGATAAAAGACTGAATTTTTATCTTGTTGAGTAGTCTAATCACCCCCCTCTAGACACTCTCACCTTCTTCGATCCCTCAATTGGTATCAGAGCCTTGGTCTCCATTGCTTTGGTTTACACACCATTGGAGGAAGATGGACGTGTCTACGTTTGGGAGTGTTAGCCATAGAGTGCCTATTCTTAATGGAGTGTCCTATAACTCGTGGAGGATTGAAATGCTTATTATCTTTAAGACATACAACTTGCGCAAATATGTTGAGACCCCCTATGTGCCTCCATTTGACCCCTTGCACCCTACCATGGATGAAGAGCTTGATTTGCTTCGTAACCTTAGGACTGTAAATCTTATCATTAGAGGGTTACCCGATAACTTTCTTAAGCTCGTTACAAACTTTGAGTGCGCCTATGCTATGTGGAAGTTCTTGGAAGAACTTTATCCGGACTACTCTTTGAGAGGTCTTGATGAAATTCTATACAAGACTATTGAATTTGATATGATGCGCCCCAATGATCCCAACTTTGATAAATGCTTCTTTGAGCTTCGTGATCTTATGAAAAAGAAGGGTGATCCCGGTCTTATCAATGTTCTAATTAGAAATGCTCTTGTATTGCATTCCGATGATTATTATCACATTGACAAAACTAATGCAAGTAGTTATCAAATTGACCTAGGTGTTGATGATGAACTATCTATGGGTCAATATGATGATGAGCATGAGCATGATGATGATTACTCCGATTCGGACACCGAGCTAGACAAGATCATGAAGAGTCTCAATCTTATGGCAAATCTGAGAGACTACATATCCGGCGGAAAAGAGTGGATTCTTGATAGTGGACGCACCGATCACATGACCGGAGACGAAGACATGTTTCGAGAGCTTGCAAAGAACGATGGTCCACGCAAGTATGTGACATTTGGAGACAACTCCAAGGGTAAGGTACTTGGCCTTGGTAAGGTGGCCATATCTCATGATAGCTCTATTCAAAATGTCATGCTTGTAGAATCACTTGGATACAATTTACTTTCCGTGTCCAGATCAGCTGACTTTGGATTCAATGTGCTATTCACCGAAGTAGATTGCCAAGTCTTTCGTCGTGACAATCATAACATGGCATTTACCGGTATCCGTAGAGGTGATCTATATATTGTTGATTTCACTAAGAAAGCCCAACCTAGAACTTGCTTTATTGCTAAATCCGCTAAAGGTTGGTTATGGCATAGAAGGCTTGGACATGTTGGTATGCGTAATCTAGACAAGCTAATCAAAGGTGATCATATTCTTGGCGTTAAAGATGTTCTCTTTGACAAAGATAGACTTTGTAGTGCTTGTCAGGCAGGAAAACAAGTAGGTGGAAGTCATCCCGTGAAGAACATCATGACCACAAGGAGACCGCTTGAGCTTCTCCACATGGATCTCTTCGGTCCCAATGCTTACAAAAGCCTTGGTGGTAACTCCTTTGGTCTAGTTATAGTTGATGATTATTCCAGGTTTACGTGGGTATTTTTCCTTGATGACAAATCACAGGTTCAGAGAATCTTCAAAACCTTTGCCAGAAAGGCCCAAAATCAATTTGAGGTGAAGATCAAGAAAGTTCGGAGTGACAATGGAACGGAGTTCAAGAACGCCAATGTAGACTCTTTTCTCGATGAGGAAGGATTCTACATGAGTTCTCGACACGCATACACTCCTTAACAAAATGGAGTTGTTGAGAGGAAGAACCGAACGCTCATAGAGATGGCGAGAACGATGCTTGATGAATACAAGACACCGAAGCACTTTTGGGGGGAAGCGGTCGAGACAGCTTGTCATGCTATCAACAGGCTTTATCTTCATAAGCTCCTCGGCAAGACATCATACGAGCTCCTCACCGGTAACAAACCCCAAGTGGGATACTTTCGTGTCTTTGGTTCAAAATGCTATATCCTTGATAAGCATCGTCGGTCTAAATTTGCTCCTAAAACTCATGAAGGCTTTTTTCTTGGTTATGGATCAAACTCCCACACCTACCGTGTCTACAATAATTTCACCGAAAGGTTGAAGAGACGGTGAGCGTGAAGTTTGATGAATCTAATGGCTCGCAAGTAGAGCAAATGCCTATTGATGTAGGAGACAAGGACCCATCGGAAGCCATCCAAGATTTATCTATTGGAAAGATCCGTCCCATGGAAGTGAAGGAGAGTACCTCATCTACATATGTGGAGCCCCCTACCTCACGGCAAGATGAACCTCAAGGCAACATGGAGGCCTCCACAAGTGGAACTCACCAAGATGAGGAAGTGCAACAAGAAGATCCACCACAACCTCCTTCTCCACCGCCTCAAGACAACACCAACAACAATGAAGAATAAGAAGAGGAAGATGAAGATGATGAGGAAGCTCAGCCACAACCACAACAAAAGCTATCCCGAGTTCGAGCAAGAGTCAAGAAAAATCATCCCGTGGAACAAATGATCAATGACATCAACTCCGGGAGAATTACTCGCTCTAAAACTCGCTTAGCTAACTTTTGTGAGCATTACTCATTTATCTCTAGTATTGAACCTATGAAGGTAGAAGAAGCACTTGAAGACCCGGATTGGGTGAACGCTATACACGAAGAGCTACACAACTTCGATAGGAACAAGGTATGGACTTTGGTAGAGAAGCCCAAGGATGATCAAAACGTCATTGGAACCAAATGGGTGTTTCGGAACAAGCAAGATGAAGATGGACAAGTCATCCGCAACAAGGCTCGTCTCGTAGCTCAAGGTTACACACAAGTCGAAGGTATGGACTATGGTGAGACCTATGCCCCCGTTGCTAGACTTGAGTCCATTCGCATTCTTCTTGCTTATGCCAATCACCATGATATTACTCTCTATCAAATGGATATCAAAAGTGCTTTCCTAAATGGTGAAATAGAGGAGGAAGTATTTGTGAAACAACCTCCCGGATTTGTGAATCCCAAAAAGCCTAATCATGTTTACAAGTTGCACAAAGCTCTTTATGGTCTTAAACAAGCTCCTAGAGCTTGGTACAAATGCTTGACTAGCTTTCTTCTTGAAAAAGGGTTTGAGATTGGAAAAATAGACTCAACGCTATTCACGAAAAGGGTTGATGGTGAACTATTTGTGTGCCAAATATATGTTGATGATATTATCTTTGGTTCAACTAACCCTCATTTTAGCGAGAAGTTTGGAAATCTCATGTCGGAGAAGTATGAGATGTCCATGATGAGTGAACTCAAATTCTTCCTTGGGTTGCAAATCAAGCAATCTAAGGAAGGTACCTTTGTCTCACAAACAAAGTACACCAAGGATCTCTTCAAGAAGTTCAACATGCAAGAAAGCAAGGTATGAGAACCCCATGCCTACAAGTGGACATAATGACTTGACAAAAGATGGAGAACCGGTTGATCAAAAGGTTTACCGATCTATGATTGGTTCTCTACTATATCTTTGTGCTTCTCGTCCGACATAATGTTGAGTGTATGCATGTGTGCTCGATATCAAGCAGCCCCTAAAGAATGTCATCTTAAGGTTGTTAAAAGGATTGTGAGATATTTGATACACACACCAAACTTTGGCATTTGGTATCCTAAGAGGGCCTCTTTCGACCTTGTTGGCTATTTCGACTCGGACTATCTGGTGACGGGGTTGATAGAAAGTCAACTTCGGCACGTGTCAATTCCTTGGTCGATCCCTTGTATCTTGGTCCTCCAAGAAACAAAATTCGTATCATTATCCATCGCCAAGCGGAATATATTGCTGCTGGTTCGTGTTGTGCTCAATTGCTATGGATGACACAAACACTTAAGGATTATGGGATACATGTGAGACATGTTCCTTGCTTTGTGACAATGAGAGTGCGATTAAAATTGGACATAATCCGTGCAACACTCTCGAAGCGAAACATATTGAAGTTCGTCACCATTTTATTCGTGATCACATTGCCAAGGGTGACATCAATCTTAAGCATGTTCGATCGACAAACAACTCGCTGATATCTTTACAAAACCTCTTGATGAGAAGGTGTTTTGTCGCTAAGGAGTGAGTTGAACATCATTGATGCTTCAAACTTGGAGTGAGAACTCCATTGATGCATGCAAGGCATGAGCCTACTTGACTAATCCTTGATATTTCTCTTATGATGATGATCATATGTCTTGGACACATTTGCCTCCTTGTATTGCATCTAACTCCTTGCGGTACTTGGATGATCTACATTTCACAAGATTACCACACACTCAAATCATGAGTAATCTTGTCATTGACCAAGTATCTAGCCCTTTGGGATGTTGAGTTCAAGGAACAAAATTCCACATATCCTTTTTGACATCTTATACATCTAGTATTTCACTCGTGTCATCTTGGATATCCTTGAGTATTTCCTTGCTTGCCTAACCCATGTAGGAAGATGAACTACACAAGTGGAAATGGCGCTCCAACTTCACATTCAATGAGCACCTACATCAAGTTCACCTACATGAGCAAAGCAACAACAAGCCCAAGGTATGTTCTTCACATCTTTAAGGAGCTTTGCTCAAAGTCATGAGTACAAGCAGCTTCATAAGATGTGATCACATCGAATGCTTAATTGAAAAATGGCAACCCCATTTTGTGCTATAATAAAAAACGATTCAAGTAAAGGCTTGGTAGTGGTGTGACGTCATGCCACAAAATACGTCGGCAGATTGAACTTGTGTACATATTATTCTCTCTACGGTGGAATGTGGAATTTATTTTGCAGAGCCGGACACTATCCTGGTGTTCACAATCTTCTATGAATTATTCGGAGGAGGAACCCGCCTTGCAATGCCGAATAATATGCGTGCGGACTCATCGTCATTGAAGCCTGGTTCGAGGGCTCTCGAGGAGTCTGGACTAGGGGTGTCCGGACAGCGGACTATCATCGTCGGCGGACTCCAAGACTATGAAGATACAAGATTGAAGACTTCGTCCCGTGTCCGGATGGGACTTTCCTTGGCGTGGAAGGCAAGCTTGGCGATACGGATATGTAGATCTCCTACCATTGTAACCGACTCTGTGTAACCCTAGCCCTCTCCGTTGTCTATATAAACCGGAGGGTTTTAGTCCGTAGGACGAACAACCATTACAACAATCATACCATAGGCTAGCTTCTAGGGTCTAGCTTCCTTGATCTCGTGGTAGATCCACTCTTGTACTACCCATATCATCAATATCAATCAAGCAGGAGTAGGGTTTTACCTCCATCGAGAGGGCCCGAACCTGGGTAAAAATATCGTGTCCCTTGTCTCCTGTTACCATCCGCCTAGACGCACAGTTCGGGACCCCCTACCCGAGATCCGCCAGTTTTGACACCGACAGTGATCCTATTGTTCCTACTACTTATGTTGAAAACCCTCATTTTCTTGTTAGGATAAAGGATCATGCTAAGGCTTCGACTGTTGTTCGTAAGAGTGATATTAGGACTTATACACCTCCTGAGCAAATTAATGTTGAACCTAGTATTGCTATGGTTAAAGATCTCTTGGATGAAGATTTAGATGGGCATGTTATTTATTTCTGTGGTGAGACTGCTAATATTGCTAGGCCAGATACTAAGACACGTAGACCTATCGTAGGCATGCCTGTTATTTCTGTTAAAATAGGATATCATTGTTATCATGGCTTATGTGATATGGGTGCTAGTGCGAGTGCAATACCTTATTCCTTATATCAAGAAATTATGCATGACATTGCACCCATTGAATTAGAAGACATTGATGTTACTATTAAGTTTGCTAATAGGGATACCATTAAACCCTTTGGGATTGTTAGGGATGTTGAATTTTGTGTGGGAAGGTTAAATACCCTGCTGATTTTCTTGTTCTTGGTTCCCCACAAGATGATTTTTGTCCCATTATTTTTGTAGACCCTTCTTGAATACAGCTAGTGCTAAGATTAATTGTGAAAAGAATATTGTCACTGTTGGCATAGATGGTATGTCTCATGAGTTTAATTTTGCTAAGTTTAGTAGACAACCTCGTGATAGGGAACCACCTAGTAAGGATGAAATTATTGGTCTTGCTTCCATTGTTGTTCCTCCAACTGATCCGTTAGAACAATATTTGCTAGACCATGAAAACGATATGTTTATGAAGGAAAGAGAGGAAATAGATGAACTGTTCCTTAAACAGGAACCTATGCTGAAACATAATCTTCCCGTTGAAATTCTTGGGGATCCCCCTCCACCCAAGGGTGATCCCGTGTTTGAACTCAAACCATTACCTGATAATCTTAAGTATGCTTATCTTGATGAAAAAGAAATATATCCTGTTGTTATTAGTGCTAACCTTTCAGAGAAAGAAGAAGAAAGATTATTGAAAACTCTGAAGAAGCACCGAGCAGCTATCGGATATACTCTGGATGATCTTAAGGGCATTAGTCCCACATTATGCCAACACAAAATTACAGTGGAGAAAGATGCTAAACCAGTTAGAGATCCTCAAAGACGATTAAATCCCAAGATGAAGGAAGTGGTAAGAAAGGAGATACTAAAGCTCCTTGAGGCAGGTATTATTTATCCCGTTGCTGATAGTGAATGGGTAAGCCCTGTCCATTGTGTTCCTAAAAAGGGAGGTATTACCGTTGTTCCTAATGATAAAGATGAATTCATCCCGCAAAGATTACTACAGGTTATAGGATGGTAATTGATTTCCATAAGTTAAATAAAGCTACTAAGAAAGATCATTACCCTTTACCTTTTATTGATCAAATGCTAGAAAGACTATCCAAACACACACATTTCGCTTTCTAGATGGTTATTCGGTTTCTCTCGGATACTGTGTCGTGAAGGATCAATCTAAAACTACTTTTACTTGCCCTTTTGGTACTTTTGCTTATAGACGCATGCCTTTTGGTTTATGTAATGCACCTGCTACCTTTCAAAGATGCATGATGGCTATATTCTCTGATTTTTGTGAAAAGATTTGTGAGGTATTCATGGATGATTTCTCAGTTTATGGATCCTCTTGTGATGATTGTTTGAGCAACCTTGATCGAGTTTTGCAGAGATGCGAAGACACTAGTCTTGTCCTGAATTGGGAAAAGTGTCACTTTATGGTTAATGAAGGCATTGTCTTGGGGCATAAGATCTCCAAGAGAGGTATTGAAGTTGATAAAGTCAAAGTTGATGCTATTGAAAAGATGCCATGTCCCAAGGACATAAAAGGTATAAGAAGTTTCCTTGGTCACGCCGGTTTTTATAGGAGGTTCATCAAGGAATTTTCTAAAATCTCTAGGCCTCTGACTAATTTATTGCAAAAAGATATTCCTTTTGTCTTTGATGATGATTGTGTAGAAGCATTTGAAACACTTAAGAAAGCTCTGATCACTTCACCTATTGTTCAGCCACCTGATTGGAATTTTCCTTTTGAAATTATGTGTGATGCTAGTGATTTTGCTGTAGGTGCTGTTCTGGGCAAAGAGTCGATAAGAAATTGAATGTTATCCAGTATGCTAGTAAGACTCTTGATACTGCCCAGAGAAATTATGCTACTACTGAAAAAGAGTTTTTAGCAGTTGCGTTTGCATGTGATAAGTTTAGACCTTATATTGTTGATTCCAAAGTTACTATTCACACTGATCATGCTGCTATTAAATATCTTATGGAAAAGAAAGATGCTGAGCCTAGACTCATTAGATGGGTTCTCTTGCTCCAAGAATTTGACTTGCATATTATTGATAGAAAGGGAGCTGAGAACCCCGTTGCAGATAACTTGTCTATGTTAGAGAATGTTCTTGATGACCCACTGTCTATTAATGATAGCTTTCCTGATGAACAATTAGCGGTCGTTAATGCTTCTCCTACTTCCCCTTGGTATGCTGATTATGCTAATTACATTGTTGCTAAATTTATACCGCCTAGCTTCACATACCAGCAAAAGAAAAAGTACTTTTATGATTTAAGACATTACTTCTGTGATGATCCACACCTTTATAAAGAAGGAGTAGATGGTGTTATTAGACGTTGTGTGCCTGAGCATGAACAGGAACAGATCCTACGCAAGTGTCACTCTGAATCCTATGGAGGACACCATTTGGAGATAGAAGCGCACACAAGGTACTACAATCTGGTTCTTATTGGCCTACTCTCTTCAAAGATGCTCGTAAGTTTGTCTTATCTTGTGATGAATGTCAAAGAATAGGTAACATTAGTAGACGTCAAGAAATGCCTATGAATTATTCTCTTGTTATTGAACCGTTTGATGTTTGGGGCTTTGATTATATGGGACCTTTTCCTGCCTCTAATGGTTATACACATATTTTAGTTGCTATTGATTACGTTACTAAGTGGGTAGAAGCTATTCCAACTAGTAGTGTTGATCATAACACTTCTATTAAAATGCTTAAAGAAGTTATTTTTCCTGGGTTTGGAGTCCCTAGATATCTTATGACTGATGGTGGTTCACATTTTATTCATGGTGCTTTCCGTAAGATGCTTGCTAAGTATGATGTCAATCATAGAATCGCATCTCCTTATCATCCATGATCTAGTGGTCAAGTAGAGTTGAGCAATAGAGAGCTCAAATTAATTTTGCAAAAGACTGTGAATAGATCTAGAAAGAATTGGTCCAAAAAACTTGATGATGCATTATGGGCCTATAGAACTGCATACAAAAATCCTATGGGTATGTCTCCATATAGGATGGTTTATGGAAAAGCGTGTCATTTACCTCTTGAACTTGAACATAAGGCATATTGGGCTATTAAGGAGCTCAACTATGACTTCAAACTGGCCAGTGAGAAGAGGTTATTTGATATTAGCTCACTTGATGAATGGAGAACACAGGCGTATGAGAATGCCAAGCTATTCAAAGAAAAAGTCAAACACTAGCATGATAAGAGGATACAAAAGCGTCAGTTTAACGTAGGAGACTATGTAATATTATTCAACTCTCATTTAAGATTTTTTGCAGGAAAACTTCTCTCAAAATGAGAAGGTCCTTACGTTATCGAGGAGGTCTATCGTTCTGGTGCCACAAAAATCAACAACTTCGAAGGCACGAGTCCAAGGGTGGTAAACGGTCAAAGAATTAAACATTATATTCAGGTAATCCTATCAATGTTGAAACTAATATTATTGAAACCGTAACCCCTGAGGAATACATAAGGGACACTTTCCAGAACGTTCCAGACTCCGAAAAGGTATATGTATGTGGTACAGTAAGTAAACCGACTCCAAAACAACTCTAATGGCAATTTTTATTAGTTTTGGAATATTTAAGAATTTTAGAAAGAAAGAAGTAGTCTGAAAGGGACACGAGGCTCCCACGAGAGTGGAGGGCGCGCCCCACCCCCTACTGGGCGCGCCCCCTGTCTCGTGGGCACCTCATGTGCCTCCCGGACTCCGTTTTCTTGCACATTACGTATTTTGGTTGGTAAAAATTCACTATATATACTCCTGAAGGTTTTGACCACCGTACCTCAAGGAAATCCTCTGTTTTTTGTTTTGAGTTGTTTCTGCAGCAGATTTGGAGCGAGATGTCGTCCCAAGATTCGGAGGGAGAGAGCTACATGGCTGATTATATCGCAAACCCAAAAGCATATGGGGATGTGGAAAAATATGGCTGGACCACGGAGGAAGAAGAAGACTATGATCCAAAGGGGAAGGAGGAGACAAGCTCCAATGAAGAGGATGATCCACTACCTCAACCTGGCGATATGCATGTGGAGTTCAAGAAGTCAAGCCTCCCTAAGGTCCAATCTATCCCACCACGTTTTTTGCAGGACAGCAAGGCGGCATTATGCAAAAATATAATGAAACTTGAGATCGAGAATGAGGATCCGAGGGAGGAAAATTTTAGCCTCAGACGCAAGCTAGAGAAGAAAAATGCAACAACTCCATCTTCACCACCTCCATCACCTTCGAGGACATAATCACATGGGTATGGGCACTCCCCTTGGCAACTGCCAAGCTTGGGGGAGGTGCCCCGGTATCGTATCACCATCACACTCCTATCTTTACCGCTTTATCTAGTTCGATCCTTTTAGTAGTATCTTGATCTAGTAGATTGAAGTTTTGATATCAAGTAGTTTGAGTTTTGCTTTGTGATCTCTTTTTGTAATCGAGTCCGTGAGCTATCTATAATAAAGATTAGTGTTGAGTCAAGGGCTTTGCTATGTTGCTATGATCTTGAGAAAGTAGAAAGAATAAAAGAGTTCATATTAATCTTATGGATAGTGATAACTTCACACATAGAAAGTATGAGGCATAAAAATTGTTGAGAGTTGATGAACGTAGGTTTGGTCATCGTTGCAATTAATAGGAAGTGATAAGGAAAGAGGGGTTCACATACAAATATATTATCTTGGACACCTTTTTACAATTGGGAGCACTCATTAGGTATGACATGCTAAAAGAGTTGACGTTGGACAAGGAAGACAACATAATAGTTTATGTTTTCCGACATCTCAGTTAAAGTATATTGTCATTGACCTTCCAAACATGTTGAGCTTGCCTTTCTTTCTCATGCTAGCCAAACTCCTTGCACCAAGTAGAGATACTACTTGTGCTTCCAAATATCCCTAAACCCAGTTTTGCCATGAGAGTCCATCATACCTACCTATGGATTGAGTAAGATCCTTCAAGTAAGTTGTCATGTTGCAAGCAATAAAAAATTGCTATCTAAATATGTATGACTTATTAGTGCAGAGAAAATAAGCTTTGTACGAACTTGTTGTGGAAGCAATAAAAGCGACGGACTGCATAATAAAGGTCCACATACAAGGGGCACTATAAAATGACGTTCTTTTGCATTGAGATTTTGTGCATCAACCCTAAACGCACATGACAACCTCTGCTTCCCTCTGCAAAGGGCCTATCTTTTAACTTTATGTTTTTACTTTATGCTTGAGTCAAGGTGATCTCCACCTTTCCCTTTTTCATTTTCTTTCCTTTGGCAAGCTCCTCGTGCTTGAAAGATCATGATATATATATATATCCAATTGGATGTAAGTTAGCATGGGATATTATTGTTGACATCACCTAAAGGTGAATACGTTGGGAGGCAACACAATAAGCCCCTATCTTTCTCAGTGTCCGGCTGAAACTCCATAACCACAAGTACTCGTGAGTGTTAGCAATTGTAGAAGACTACGAGATAGTTGAGTATGTGAGCTTGCTGAAAAGCTCTATTGTTGACTCTTTCTGATGTTACGATAATTTGCAATTGCTTCAATGATTGAGATTATAGTTTGTTAGTTCCCAATGAATTTTTTGAACCATACTTGACATTGTGAATTGCTTGTTACTTGAGCATAAGAAATCATATGATGAAATCTATATATGTTGTTGTTATAAGAATGATCATGATGCCCTCATGTTCGTATTTTATTTTTATCAACACCTCTATCTCTAAACATGTGGACATATTTCTCGATTTCGTCTTCCGCTTTAGGACAAGCGAGGTCTAAGCTTGGGGGAGTTGATACGTCCATTTTGCATCATGCTTTTATATCAATATTTATTGCATTATGGGCTGTTATTACACATTATATCTCGATACTTATGGCTATTCTCTCTTATTTTACAAGGTTTATCATGAAGAGGGGGAATGCCAGCAGCTGGAATTCTGGCTGGAAAAGGAGCAAACGTTGGAAACCTATTCTGTACAACTCCAAAAGTCCTGAAACTCCACGAAACATCTTTTTGGATTTAATAAGAATTATTGAGCGAAAGAAATACACCAGGGGGGCCACACCTTGTCCAGGAGACAGGAGGGCGCCCCCCCATAGCCCCCCCTATAGGGCGCGCCCCTATCTCCTCGGCCCCCTGGTGGGCCTCCGGTGTCCATCTTCTGCTATATCAGAGCTTTTACCCGGGAAAAAATCGTGGGCAAGCTTACGGGACGAAACTCCGCCGCCACAAGGAGGAACCTTGGCGGAACCAATCTAGGGTTCTGGCGGAGCTGTTCTGCCGGGGACACTTCCCTCCGGGAGGGGGAAATCATCACCAACATCATCACCAACGATCCTCTCATTAAGAGGGGGTTAATCTCCATCAACATCTTCACCAGCACCCTCTCCTCTCAAAACCCTAGTTCATCTCTTGTATCCAATCTTGTATCAAAACCACAAATTGGTACCTGTGGGTTGCTAGTAGTGTTGATTACTCCTTGTAGTTGATGCTAATTGGTTTACTTGGTGGAAGATCATATGTTCAGATCCTTTATGCATATTATTACTTCTCTGATTATGAACATGAATATGCTTTGTGAGTAGTTATGTTTGTTCCTGAGGACATGGGTGAAGTCTTGCTATTAGTAGTCATGTGAATTTGGTATTCGTTCGATATTTTGATGAGATGTATGTTGTCTTTTCCTCTAGTGGTGTTATGTGAACGTCGACTACATGACACTTCACCATTATTTGGGCCTAGAGGAAGGCATGGGGAAGTAATAAGTAGATGATGGGTTGCTAGAGGGACAGAAGCTTAAACCCTAGTTTATGCGTTGCTTCGTTAGGGGCTAATTTGGATCCATATGTTTAATGCTGTGGTTAGGTTTACCTTAATACTTCTTTTGTAGTTGCGGACGCTTGCAATAGGGGTTAATCATAAGTGGGATGCTTGTCCAAGTAAGGGCAGTACCCAAGTACCGGTCCACCCACATATCAAATTATCAAAGTACCGAATGTGAATCATATGAACGTGATGAAAACTAGGTTGACGATAATTCCCATGTGTCCTCGGGAGCTCCTTTCTCATTATTAGAAATTGTCGAGGCTTATCCTTTGCGACATAAAGGATTGGGCCACCTTGCTTCACTTTACTTATTTCTCGTTACTATTTATCTTATCACAAAACTATCTATCACCTACAATTTCAGTGCTTGTAGAGAAAACCTTACTGAAAACCGCTTATCATTTCCTTCTGCTCCTCGTTGGGTTCGACACTCTTACTTAGCGAAAGGACTACGATTGATCCCCTACACTTGTGGGTCATTAGGATCTCATGGGAACAGAGGCTTGCGGCGGCGCAAAAGTATTTTTGGTGTGGCCTCTGGCATAGGGGGATATTTGAGGATTTATAGTGCTGAGATTAGGGCTAGGAGATCCTCGAGGGGCCCACAAGCCCAGGGGTGCGCCCCCTGGGGCGCGCGGCGCGCCCCTACTGCTTGTGGCCTCCTCGTGGGTCTTCTGGCCTCTTCTCCAAGTCTCGTGAGTTTCTTTTGGTCCAAGAAAAATCACCGTAAAGTTTTATTCCATTTGGACTCCATTTGATATTCCTTTTCTGTAAAAGTCAAAAACAAGGAAAAAATAGAAACTGGCAATGGGCTCTAGGTTAAAAAGTTAGTCCCAAAAATAATATAAAATAGCATATTAATGCATATAAAACATCCAAAACAAATAATATAATAGCATGGAACAATAAAAAAAATTATAGATACATTGGAGACATATCAAGCATCCCCAAGCTTAATTCCTTCTCGTCCTTGAGTATGTAAATGATAAAAACAAAAAAATTGATGTGAAATGCTACCTAACATATTTATGAATGCAATTTTCTTTATTGTGGCATGAATGTTCAGATCCATAAGATTCAAAACAAAAGTTTAATATTGACATAGAAACAATAATATTTCAAGCATACTAATAAAGCAATCATGTGTTCTCAAAATAACATGGCCAAAGAAAGTTATCCCTACAAAATCATATAGTCTGGCTATGCTCTATCTTCATCACACAAAATATTTCTAAAGGAAATATGTAACGCCCCGAGACCGACGCTCCAGAAGACTTCCAGCTACTCCGAGTTTCGTCGTGTGATTTGTTTTGTTTGTTGCATCATGCCATCTCTTGTATTGCATCATGTCATCTTGCACCCCCTTTTAAAACTCAACTAAATAAACTGTATGGATCTTCGGTCCATTTAAATCGAGGGAAATTCACATGGTGAAATTCTCTTTAAAACATATCAAAGTCTCCCAATATTATTAAGGAGCTATAATAAAATGTTCCATTGTTTTGGAATCACCAAAGACAAACTTGCATTTTAATCTCTCGCGTTTCCAACTATCCTAATCCCTGATCCTTCTCCTTTTATTCCAAATCAAGTGGTGGCGCTTTGAAATTATGTCAAGTAGCCACATTCCAAGTTTGAGCTCGACTCGAATTTATTTGATCCTTCAAATAAATTCAAACACTTTTCCTTTTTTTTTCTCCCGGTCCAACCAACTCTCCTTCTCTTTCATTTCTTTTCTCTGTTTGCCATTAGCCCACAAACCAGGCCGGCCTATTCGCGCAGCTAGGCCCAGCCGCGCCCCACCGACCGAACCCTAGCCCGACTCCCTCGTCCTCTCGATCTCCCTTGTCTCCTCCCTTGTGCCGCCAGCACTCGATCCCCTCGCTCTGCTAGACCCCCCTCCTCTCGATCGCTCCCTTCTCCTCCTTCCCTCGCGCCGCCACTCACAACTACATCGCCAGGGAAAGGAGCTCCCAGCACTGCAAGGTCGAAGCCCCTCGAGCCCCATCTCCTTCCCTTGGCGCGCCAAGTGCTCAATCTCCTCCCCTTGGTCCATCTCTCCCTCGAGTGCGGCCTCAGCCTCCCTCCTCCTTGATCCCGAGCCCGAGCGCGTCGCCCGTGCCTGTGCGCCTCCTCCTCGCCAAGGCCCCGTCACTCGAGCGCTCGAGGAGAGGAGCTCCTTCCTCTACGCCCTCTCCTGGAGCCGCTCGATGCTGCTGCTCTTCATCGAGGCGCAAGTCCCGCCGTGGTTGCTGCTCTGCTCCTGCCCCGCCGGTCGCCTCTGCCTCGACCCCGCGTCCTCGCCTCCGGCGACCGTCGCTGCTCCGTGCACCCCGGCCCCCTCCTGCCTCTACAGAGCAGGTCCCCGCGCCCCACGACTTCGAGTGCGTCGTCTCCTGCTCCTCGCCTCGAGCACCGACGCTCCAAGCCCGGCCTCCTGCAGTTCGTTGTTGCCGGAGCTCCCCACCTCCAGCAAGCAGCCGACCTCGCCGCCCGTTGCCATCAACCCCTCCACCTACGTCCTGCACACCGCTGCCCCGAGCGCCCCTGTCCTCGAGCACCCAGCGAGTCGGGAGCAACTCCATCGCCCCGCGCCCATTCTCCCCTTCATTGGTTCCTTGTTGCTCCACCTTGGCCGCGGTATGCCGCTGGCCATTTTGACGTGGCCAAGACCGAGACCCCGTGTACGTCAAGTACCACGACAACCATGTCCCGTCAAGTTCGTCTACGGAATGAGTACCACTACGCCCGAATACCGTGGATGCGCCAAGTCCCGCTTCAACAAGTGTACCTCTACTTCGGATTCACCAAGTGCCCCACCAGCAAGACCACACGGACGCTCGAACGACTACAGGACCGGAACGCCTACTACATGGATACCCCAAGTTCTGCTTCGAATGAGTACAACTACCGTCGCCGTGTACAACTACTTCCTCTACGTCGCCACGTGAACGTCTACCTCCACTACGGCCGTGAACGACTACTTCCTTCGCCGAACCCGAACCGCTCTGAAAACGCACGCTTCGAAGGTATAACCCGAGACGACCGCCGTGGACCGAATGCATGTTGTATGAGATGCCCGTGTTTGGACCGTGTCCGAATTGTTGCTTGCGCATTCCTTCTCGTTTGCCATGCCGTTGACCCGTGGGAACCCGGTAGTCGGGAGCACCCACCATCTCTAGCATGTTCCGCACATCCGCGACGCCTCCTTTTGCACGGTATCTCCGTGAGCTACCGGAACCGATATGTTGCCGTGGCATCATTTTCGGATATGTTGCCGTGGCATCATTTTCGGATATGTTGCCGTGGCACCATTTTTGTTTCGCCGCCGTGGCACCCTTTTCGTTCCGCCTTGGTGACCAAATGCTCCTTATCATGCTCATGTCAACATTTTCATAAAAATTGCATAAAACTTGCATATGTCATCCGCATCATGATAATAACAATTAAAATGTTTAAACTTGTTGTTGCATTAAATTGCTAAATGCATATGGGGATTTACCGGAATTGTTTTTATATCCGACCCCATTTAAATTGTTTAGATGGTATAGTTTTTGTTATGTTTCACCTCTTGCCATGTTTAACAACATTTACTATTGTTGTGTTCATAACTGAGAGAGAACTAAATAATTGATGTGGTGTTCCCTCAATATGCAACTCGTTGCATATTGAGCTCCACTTAATTTGTAGTATTGTGTGTGCACTTTGCCATGCCATGCCTCATTAAACCGGACATGCATCATACTTGTTTGTGCATCATGACATGTTTATGCTTGTGTGTTTACCATGTTGTTTGTTTCTTTCTGGTTTGCTTCTCTCGTTAGCTTCGGTTTCGTTCCGGAGTTGTGAGGATTCGTTCGACTACGCCCGTTTGTCTTCTTCTTGGACTCGTTCTTCTTCCTTGCTGGATCTCAGGCAAGATGACCATACCCTCGAAATCACTACTATCTTTGCTATGCTAGTTTGCTCGCTCTTTTTCTATGCCAATGCTACGATGCCTACCATTTGCTTGTCAGCCCCCCCCCCCAAATTGCCATGTCAAACCTCTAACCCACCATGTCCTAGCAAACCGTTGATTGGCTATGTTACCGCTTTGCTCAGCCCCTCTTATAGCGTTGTTAGTTGCAGGTGAAGATTGAAGTTTGTTCCTTGTTGGAACATGTTTACTTGTTGGGATATCACAATATGTCTTATTTAATTAATGCATCTATATAATTGGTAAAGGGTGGAAGGCTCGGCCTTATGCAGTGTTTTGTTCCACTCTTGCCGCCTAGTTTCCGTCATATCGGTGTTATGTTCCCGGATTTTGCGTTCCTTACGGTTGGGCTATAATGGGAACCCCTTGACGATTCGCCTTAAGTAAAGCTCCTCCAGCAATGCCCAACATTGGTTTTACCATTTGCACTAACAACCTACCACCTTCCCTTGGGTTCTGCAGACTCAAGGGTCATCTTTATTCTAACCCCGGGCGGTGCTCCTCGAGTGTTGGTCCGAATCGAGCTGACTGCTGGGGCCACCTCGGGAAACTTGAGGGTTGGTTTTACTCGTAGCTAGTCTCATCCGAGTGTGCCACGAGAAAGAGATATGTGCAGCTCCTATCGGGATTTGTCGGCACATTCGGGCGGTGTTGCTGGTTTAGTTTTACCTGTTGAAATGTCTTGTTGTACCGGGATACCGAGTCGATCGGAGTGTCTCGGGTGGAGGTTTATTCTTCGTTGACCGTGAGAGCTTGTCATGGGCTAAGTTGGGACACCCTGCAGGATTTGAACTTTCGAAAGCCGTGCCCGCGGTTATGGGCAGATGGGAATTTGTTAACGTCCGGTTGTAGAAAACCGAAGTTGACCTTAATTAAAATACATCAACCGTGTGTGTAACCGTGATGGTCTCTTTCCGTGAGTCCGGAAGTGAACACTGATGTTGGAGTTATGCTTGCGAGGTTGCTATAGGATCACTTCTTGATCATACTTTTATCGACCGTGCTTTGCCTTCTCTTCTCGCTCTCATTTGCGTATGTTAGCCACCATATATGCTAGTCGCTGCTGCAGCTCCACCCCATGCCTTTACCTTACCTATAAGCTTAAATAGTCTTAATCTCATGGTGCGAGATTGCTGAGTCCCGTGGCTCACAGATACTTCAAAACCAGTTTGCGGTGCCTATGTTACCGGCGGTGTGACGCAACTAAGCTCAAGGAGGAGCTCGATGAAGATCTTGCCCTTTGTGTTGTTTCGTTCTAGTTGATTAGTAGTGGAGCCCAGTTGGGGTCGATCGGGGACCTTTATGCATTTGGGGTTCTTCTTTTATTTTGGTTCCGTAGTCGGACCTTGATTGTATCTGGATGATGTAATGCTTTATTCATGTAATTGTGTGAAGTGGCGATTGTAAGCCAACTATGTATCTTTTTCCTTATGTATTACATGGGTTGTGTGAAGATTACCTCACTTGCGACATTGCTTTCAATGCGGTTATGCCTCTAAGTCGTGCTTCGACACGTGGGAGATATAGCCGCATCGAGGCGTTACAAGTTGGTAATCGAGCCTTCCCGACCTTAGGAGCCCCTTTGCTTGATCGTTTTTAGCGGCGAGTTGTGTCTAGAAAAATGTTTTGAGTCATTTAGGATTATATATATCGGAGAGTTAGGAATTCTTTTTACTCCCCAGTCTCTTCATCGCTCTGGTAAGGCATCCTGACGTAGAGTTTTGACTCTTCTCTTCTCAAATTTCACTAATTTTTTTTAGCATCACGCGGGTATCTTGGAATCGTTCCGATGGTTTTATGATGTGAACCCTGTCTTGGTGCCTCCTGTCAGGGGTTTAGTGGAAGTGTCCCGGGGAGTTGAGCTCTGAGGTGTTGTCATCATAATTTTATCGTTGCAGTTCTGGAATACCTGAGTTTAGTACGCCGACATCGAAAATCTCTTTTATGCAGTTGTTGGTGAGATAACCCGATAACCCGATCTTGAGGTGAGTACGGAGTATCGCCATGACTCGTATAGAGGATGCTTTTGAAGGTTGAGGTAGAGCGATTTCGAAGGTTTCTTGGTTATGTGTTGAAGGATGGATACAGCTGGATGTAGGATTTGCTAGTTTTGGGTGAGATATTATGCTTCCCCTGTATCCCCAACACCTGATTGCATAACCAGAAAATTTCGGGAGTTTCATAGGTGGGAATTCAAGTAGCTCTTAGGATATCTTTTCGACGGATGTATGATATGAAATTGGGGTTCGACGTCTAGTGGTCCGCCTATTCACGGTTGGTTTCTGATGGTCTCGTTGTGTCTTAAAGAGTCCTTGGCTATGCCGACTCGGGGACGCTTCGTATGTCATGTGCACTGCCTTGTACATGATGGTGTTGTATGATCGAGCCCGTGTAGGCCCCACCACGAAAACTTCGGACGAAATTTCTATCATATGTTTGTTCCGCTTATTCGCAAGCCGATCCTTTGTTTTTGTTTTGAGTTGTGGTATTGAGTTGCTTCAATGTCAAGTGTTGATTCCATACCTTTCCGAAATGGTGTTCTCATACTCCGATGTGAATACCAATCCTTCTCGACAATCGAGATTGTCATGTCAATCCTTTTCAACCGACGTGTTTCTCTTCAAGTGGATCCGATCACTTCAACATCAGTAAGACCAATTATCATTTCTTCTCAAAGGTGTTTGTTTCATCCGTCTCCAAGTTGCCTTTGTTTTTTTTACCGACCACCCACCCTTTTTCCTCAAGGACTAAGATTTCTTTACCAAGTATCCTTTTATTTTTGTGAAGTTTCTCCATTCTTTTCCGTCAATGTTCTTACCCGGTGGTTCTCAAGAAGATGTTCTACTAGTTTGTCATTCCTCATTCCTTTCTCTTCTCCAGTGGATTCAAGTCAAGTTTTGTTGATCATACCTTTTTCCTCATTTCAATGTCTTCTCATATCGGTGCACCTCATTATCATTCTACTTCTCGCTATTTGTTATTCCGGAGTGCTCAAGATATCTCGAAGATTCGTGTTTCCACTCTGCATTCGTTCAAGCTCTTTCGAGATTGGTATCTCATTCAAGTCATTTAATTAAACCGGTGCAACATCTCTTTTAAATCTTTTCAACGGTGTTCTTTTGAGTGGGCCCTAACCCACAGGTCTTTTCCCAGGATCTTACCTGACTCTTCTATTTTCCCAGAGCTATCCTAAATTCTTCTCCAAGTTTGACGTAAGAATGAGTTATTATCAGTCAAATGCTTTTCTCCAAGATCTTTCAAATTCTTTTCTTAGGTGGCTCAACCTCTTCGCTTTTGATTCTTCCGGTGTGCCTCAATAATTCTTGGTGGTGTTTCTCGTTGTCATTCTCATCATTTGAAGACCGAAGAATAGTTTCTCTTTAATCTTGCTCTATTCTCTTCAAGATTCGTGGTTCTAGCTTGTTGCCATCCTCTCATAATTGTTTTCGATTGTGAGAATCTTTTTCACCCATCAGGAGATATTCAAGAGTCTTCTCAGTTTGTCATCCGGAGTCCATCAATTCAGGTTTATTCATTCTCAGCTGTCAGTTATCATTCTCCCATCTTGCCGGTGCATCAATCGAATATCCTCTAATCAGTTCTTGATCTCTTTGTTCTCATGTATCTAGTTTGTCTCAAGCACCTTCGTTCATTTGCTAATTCTTACCGGTGATGCACCCCTACTTCGATCATTTTCAATTCTTACGGTGGTTCTTTCAAGATCTCTCTTCCTTGTTCATCATATCAATTCATTTGTTGTTCCAATCCTACCGGTGGTTCGTTGAATACCTTCTCAAGTTTATGCCATATCTCTCTTAATCCTTTCTACGAGAATAAGTAGTATGCCAAATCTGTTGCTTGTCATCAATTTAAATTGGTGAAGGATACGCATAACATAATTCTTATTCTGGTTTCATCCAAGTGATTAATCCTTTCCTTCGGAGTTTGTTCAAGAGTAATAAATTCTTGGCTTCTTGTTGTTCATCTTTCTTCCGGAGTTCTAAGTTTTCCGCATTATCTCGTCGCGAAGCTCCATCTAAATCATCGCAAGGCTTCACCTTGTGTTTTCAACTTCTCTTTCTTTTTATCATCCGTTTTTTACCGGAGTGGTGCTTCGTCAAGGATTCTTTTCATTCTTCAATTGTTCTTCAAGATTTCTCTTGAAGTTAAGATCAGCCAAGCTATACTAAAAAATTAAACATGGTGTTCAACACATGTCTTGTTTTGAGGAGTTCAAGCATTCTTCATCTTGCATTCCAAAGTGCAATTCTTTCGACCTTATCTTTTGAGGTGTTGTTATGTCATTTTGACAGTTTCATTCATGTTTCATGATTCACTTGTTGTCAAGAATGAGATATTTAAATCCATCAATCTCTTCATTGGAGTGATCTTGGGCTATATTTCACCTAAAGCTTTCCCTAAGGATTGTTGCTATTTATGGTGCTTATAAATGACCCAAGATCTTCATTTGTCCTCCCGGTGAAATAAGTTTCTCGTCTCCTTGTTGATATCAATCCAATCATTTGTTTCCGTTGGTGGCAGATGTTGGCATTTTCTTCTCCATTCTTCTATTTCAATTATCTATCTTCTATTCTTTTGTTTCGGAGGCATTGTGATGTTGCTCTTCTCAACCCATCATCTCGTTTGTCTAAGATCATGTTCTTTTCATGATTGTCCATTTAACCGAAGTGTCGTGTTTTCATTCGAGTTCTCTAATTTTATCAAGTTTTCCCTCCTTCCTCAACTGGAGAGCTGTCTGAAATCTTTCTTACCCCTTGTGCCATTCTTTCAATAGTTTCGGAGGCAGTGTGTTGTTCATTTCATCAAGTATCCTCTCATCTTGTCAAGTTCATGTTCTATTCCTTCCATGTTCAACCGGAGTGCTGCCCGAATTCTTCCTCTCTCATCTTGTTTTAACTGGAGTGGTTTAGAATTCTATCTTGTCCATTAAACTCTTGATACATGTCTTTGCAACCTTCAAGTTCCCATAATGTTCCTTGTTCCTTTTTTCTAACGGATTGTTTGCAATCTCATTCATCTCTGTTGTACTCTTTCTTTTAAATTGCTCAACCTCCCAAGGTTCTTTGGTTTCACTCATTGGTCGAAGAAGCAACTTAGTTTTACCTCTTCTCTTCCCTTCCGTTTCTCTCCGGTGCCATCCTAGATCTCGGGACGAGATCCTCTTGTAGTGGTGGAGTGTTGTAACACCCCGAGACCGACGCTCCAGAAGACTTCCAGCTACTCCGAGTTTCGTCGTGTGATTTGTTTTGTTTGTTGCATCATTTGCATTGCATCATGCCATCTCTTGTATTGCATCATGTCATCTTGCACCCCCCTTTTAAAACTCAACTAAATAAACCGTATGGATCTTCGGTCCATTTAAATCGAGGGAAATTCACATGGTGAAATTCTCTTTAAAACATATCAAAGTCTCCCAATATTTATAAGGAGCTATAATAAAATGTTCCATTGTTTTGGAATCACCAAAGACAAACTTGCATTTTAATCTCTCGCGTTTCCAACTATCCTAATCCCTGATCCTTCTCCTTTTATTCCAAATCAAGTGGTGGCGCTTTGAAATTATGTCAAGTAGCCACATTCCAAGTTTGAGCTCGACTCGAATTTATTTGATCCTTCAAATATATTCAAACCCTTTTCCTTTTTTTCTCCCGGTCCAACCAACTCTCCTTCTCTTTCATTTCTTTTCTCTATTTGCCATTAGCCCACAAACCAGGCCGGCCCATTCGCGTAGCTAGGCCCAGCCGCGCCCCACCGACCGAACCCTAGCCCGACTCCCTCGTCCTCTCGATCTCCCTCGTCTCCTCCCTCGCGCCGCCAGCGCTCGATCCCCTCGCTCTGCTCGACCCCCCTCCTCTCGATCGCTCCCTTCTCCTCCTTCCCTCGCGCCACACACAACTACATCGCCAGGAAAGGAGCTCCCAGCTGCAAGGTCGAAGCCCCTCGAGCCCCATCTCCTTCCCGCAGCGCCGCCAGCGCTCAATCTCCCTCCCCCTTGGTCCATCTCTCCCACGAGTGCGGCCTCAGCCTCCCTCCTCCTTGATCCCGAGCCCGAGCGCGTCGCCTGTGCCTGTGCGCCTCCTCCTCGCCAAGGCCCCGTCGCTCGAGCGCTCGAGGAGAGGAGCTCCTTCCTCTACGCCCTCTCCTGGAGCCGCTCGCTGCTGCTGCTCTTCATCGAGGCGCAAGTCCCGCCGCGGTTGCTGCTCTGCTCCGGCGACCGTCGCTGCTCCGTGCACCCCGGCCCCCTCCTGCCTCAACGGAGCAGGTCCCCGCGCCCCACGACTTCGACTGCGTCGTCTCCTTCTCCTCGCCTCGAGCACCAACGCTCCAAGCCCGGCCTCCTACAGTTCGTCGTTGCCGGAGCTCCCCACCTCCAGCAAGCAGCCGACCTCGCCGCCCGTCGCCATCAACCCCTCCACCTGCGTCCTGCACACCGCTGCCCCGAGCGCCCCTGTCCTCGAGCACCCAGCGAGTCGGGAGCAACTCCATCGCCCCGCGCCCGTTCTCCCCTTCATCGGTGCCTTGTTGCTCCACCTTGGCCGCGGTATGCCGCTGCCCGTTTTGACGTGGCCAAGACCGAGACCCCGTGTACGTCAAGTACCACGACAACCATGTCCCATCAAGTTCGTCTACGGAATGAGTACCACTACGCCCGAATACCGTGGATGCGCCAAGTCCCGCTTCAACAAGTGTACTTCTACTTCGGATTCACCAAGTGCCCCACCGGCAAGACCACACGGACGCTCGAACGACTACAGGACCGGAACGCCTACTACATGGATACCCCAAGTTCTGCTTCGAACGAGTACAACTACCGTCGCCTTGTACAACTACTTCCTCTACGTCGCCACGTGAACGTCTACCTCCACTACGGCCGTGAACGACTACTTCCTTCGCCGAACCCGAACCGCTCTGAAAACGCACGCTTCGAAGGTATAACCCGAGACGACCGCCGTGGACCGAATGCATGTTGTATGAGATGCCCGTGTTTGGACCGTGTCCGAATTGTTGCTTGCGCATTCCTTCTCATTTGCCATGCCGTTGACCCGTGGGAACCCGGTAGTCGGGAGCACCCCACCATCTCTAGCATGTTCCGCACATCCGCATGCCTCCTTTTGCACCGGTATCTCCGTGAGCTACCGGAACCGATATGTTGTCGTGGCATCATTTTCGGATATGTTGCCGTGGCATCATTTTCGGATATGTTGCCGTGGCACCAGTTTTGTTTCGCCGCCGTGGCACCCTTTTCGTTCCGCCATGGTGACCAAATGCTCCTTATCATGCTCATGTTAACATTTTCATAAAAATTGCATAAAACTTGCATATGTCATCCGCATCATGATAATAACAATTAAAATGTTTAAACTTGTTGTTGCATTAAATTGCTAAATGCATATGGGGATTTGCCGGATTTGTTGTTTTTATATCCGGCCCCATTTAAATTGTTTAGATGGTATAGTTTTTGTTATGTTTCACCTCTTGCCATGTTTAACAACATTTACTATTGTTGTGTTCATAACCGAGAGAGAACTAAATAATTGATGTGGTGTTCCGTCAATATGCAACTCGTTGCATATTGAGCTCCACTTAATTTGTAGTATTGTTTGTGCACTTTGCCATGCCATGCCTCATTAAACCGAACATGCATCATACTTGTTTGTGCATCATGACATGTTTATGCTTGTGTGTTTACCATGTTGTTTGTTTCTTTCCGGTTTGCTTCTCTCGTTAGCTTCGGTTTCGTTCCGGAGTTGTGAGGATTCGTTCGACTACGCCCGTTTGTCTTCTTCTTGGACTCGTTCTTCTTCCTTGCGGGATCTCAGGCAAGATGACCATACCCTCGAAATCACTACTATCTTTGCTATGCTAGTTTGCTCGCTCTTTTGCTATGCCAATGCTATGATGCCTACCATTTGCTTGTCAGCCCCCCAAATTGCCATGTCAAACCTCTAACCCACCATGTCCTAGCAAACCGTTGATTGGCTATGTTACCGCTTTTCTCAGCCCCTCTTATAGCGTTGTTAGTTGCAGGTGAAGATTGAAGTTTGTTCCTTGTTGGAACATGGAGATGTTGTTCCTTGTTGGAACATGTTTACTTGTTGGGATATCACAATATGTCTTATTTAATTAATGCATCTATATACTTGGTAAAGGGTGGAAGGTTTGGCCTTATGCCTGGTGTTTTGTTCCACTCTTGCCGCCCTAGTTTCCGTCATATCGGTGTTATGTTCCCGGATTTTTGCGTTCCTTACGGTTGGGCTATAATGGGAACCCCTTGATGATTCGCCTTAAGTAAAGCTCCTCGGCAATGCCCAACATTGGTTTTACCATTTGCACTAACAACCTACCACCTTCCCTTGGGTTCTACAGACTCAAGGGTCATCTTTATTCTAACCCCCCCGTGCTAGTGCTCCTCGAGTGTTGGTCCGAATCGAGCTGACTGCAAGGGCCACCTCGGGAAACTTGAGGGTTGGTTTTACTCGTAGCTAGTCTCATCCGAGTGTGCCACGAGAAAGAGATATGTGCAGCTCCTATCGGGATTTGTCGGCACATTCGGGCGGTGTTGTTGGTTTAGTTTTACCTGTCAAAATGTCTTGTTGTACGGGATACCGAGTCGATCGGAGTGTCTCGGGTGGAGGTTTATTCCTTCGTTGACCGTGAGAGCTTGTCATGGGCTAAGTTGGGACACCCTGCAGGATTTGAACTTTGAAAGTCGTGCCCACGGTTATGGGCAGATGGGAATTTGTTAACGTCCGGTTGTAGAAAACCGAAGTTGACCTTAATTAAAATACATCAACCGTGTGTAACCGTGATGGTCTCTTTCCGTGAGTCCGGAAGTGAACATGGTGTTGGAGTTATGCTTGGCGAGGTTGCTATAGGATCACTTCTTCATCATACTTTTATCGACCGTGCTTTGCCTTCTCTTCTCGCTCTCATTTGCGTATGTTAGCCACCATATATGCTAGTCGCTGCTGCAGCTCCACCCCATGCCTTTACCTTACCTATAAGCTTAAATAGTCTTAATCTGCATGGTGCGAGATTGCTGAGTCCCGTGGCTCACAGATACTTCAAAACCAGTTTGCGGTGCCTATGTTCTTGGCGGTGGCGCAACCAAGCTCAAGGAGGAGCTCGATGAAGATCTTGCCCTTTGTGTTGTTTCGTTCTAGTTGATCAAGAGTGGAGCCCGATTGGGGTCGATCGGGGACCTTTGTTGCATTTGGGGTTCTTCTTTTATTTTGGTTCCGTAGTCGGACCTTGATTGTATCTGGATGATGTAATGCTTTATTCATGTAATTGTGTGAAGTGGCGATTGTAAGCCAACTATGTATCTTTTTCCCTTATGTATTACATGGGTTGTGTGAAGATTACCTCACTTGCGACATTGCTTTCAATGCGGTTATGCATCTAAGTCGTGCTTCGACACGTGGGAGATATAGCCGCATCGAGGGCGTTACAAAATATGCCCTAGAGGAAATATTAAAGTTGTTGTTTATATTTCCTTCTATAATGATATATGTTTATTATTCATGCTAGAATTGTATTAACCGGAAACTTGATACATGTCTGGATACATAGACAAAACACAGTGTCCCTAGTAAGCCTCTACTAGACTAGCTCGTTAATCAAAGATGTTTAAGTTTCCTAACCATAGACATGTGTTGTCATTTGATTAACGGGATCACATCATAAGGAGGATGATGTGATGGACAAGACCCATCCGTTAGCTTAGCATAATGATCGTTAAGTTTTATTGCTATTGCTTTCTTCATGACTTATACATATTCCTTTGACTATGAGATTATGCAACTCCCGGATACCGGAGGAATACCTTGTGTGATATCAAACGTCACAACGTAACTGGGTGATTATAAAGATGCTCTACAAGTATCTCCGAAGGTATTTGTTGGGTTGGCATAGATCGAGATTAGGATTTGTCACTCCGAGTATCGGAGAGGTATCTCTGGGCCCTCTCGGTAATGCACATCATAATAAGCCTTGCAACCAATGTGACTAATGAGTTAGTTACATGATGATGCATTATGGAACGAGTAAAGAGACTTGCCGGTAATGAGATTGAACTAGGTATGAAGATACCGACGATCGAATCTCGGGCAAGTAACATACCGATGACAAAGGGAATAACGTATGTTGTCATAACGGTTTGACCGATAAAGATCTTCGTAGAATATGTGGGAGCCAATATGAGCATCCAGGTTCCACTATTGGTTATTGACCGGAGAGGTGTCTCGGTCATGTCTACATAGTTCTCGAACCCGTAGGGTCCGCACGCTTAACATTCGATGATGATTTGTATTATATGAGTTATGTGATTTGGTGACTGAATGTTGTTCGGAGTCCCGGATGAGATCACGGACATGATGAGGAGTCTCGAAATGGTCGAAAGGTAAAGATTGATATATTGGATGATAGTATTCAGACAGTAGAAGTGTTCCGGAGTGTATCAGGTACATATCGGAGTATCAGGGGGGTTACCAGAACCCCCCGGGGGAAGATATGGGCCATATGGGCCATAGGAGGGAGGCACACCAGCCCACAAAGGGGTGGCGCCCCCCCGGGAAGGAGTCCGAATTGGACTAGGGGAGGGGGCAGAGCCCCCCTTTCCTTCTCCCCCCTCTCTCTTTCCCCCTTTCCCCCTCCCGTAAAAGGAAGGGGGGGGCGAATCCTACTAGGAGCCCAAGTAGGACTCCTCCTACTTGGAGCGCGCCTAGGGCCGGCCTCCTCCCCCTCCCTCCTTTATATACGTGGGGAGGGGGCTCCTAGAACACACATCAATTGTTCCAAGCCGTGTGCGGCACCCTCCCTCCACAGTTTATGCCTCCGGTCATATTCACGTAGTGCTTAGGCGAAGCCCTGCGCGGATCACTTCACCATCACCATCATCACGCCGTCGTGCTCACGGAACTCTCCCTTGACACTTTGCTAGATCAAGAGTTGGAGGGACATCATTGAGCTGAATGTGTGCAGAACTTGGAGGTGTCGTACGTTCGGTGCTTGATCGGTCGGAACGCGAAGAAGTTCGACTACATCAACCGCGTTAACAAACGCTTCTGCTTTCGGTCTACGAGGGTACATGGACACACTCTTCCCCTCTCGTTGCTATGCATCTCTGATACGTCCATTTTGCATCATGCTTTTATATCGATATTTATTGCATTATGGGCTGTTACTACACATTATGTCACAATACTTATGCCTTTTCTCTCTTATTTTACAAGGTTTACATGAAGAGGGAGAATGCCGGCAGCTGGAATTCTGGGCTGGAAAAGGAGCAAATATTACAAACCTATTCTGCACAACTCCAAAAGTGCTGAAACTCCATGAAAGTCAGTTTTGAAATATACTAAAAATATTGGGCGAAGAAAGCACCAGAGGGGGGCCACCTACCATCCACGAGGGTGGAGGGCGCGCCCTACCCCCTGGGCGTGCCCCCCTGCCTCGTGGGCCACCTAGAAGCCCCCCAATGCCCATCTTTTCGTATAAGGTGTCTTTTGCCCTGGAAAAAAATTCATAAGGACGCTTTGGGGACGAAGCGCCGCCGTCTCGAGACGGAACCTTGGCGGAACCAATCTAGGGCTCCGATGGAGCTGTTCTGTCGGGAAAACATCCCTCTGGGAGGGGGAAAACATCATCACCATCAATCCTCTCATCGGGAGGGGGGTCAATCTCCATCAACATCTTCACCAGCACCATCTCCTCTCAAACCCTAGTTCATCTCTTGTATCCGACCTTTGTCTCAAAACCTCAGATTGGTACCTGAGGGTTGCTAGTAGTGTTGATTACTCCTTGTAGTTGATGCTAGTTGGTTTATTCGGTGGAAGATCATATGTTCAGATCCTTTATGCATATTAATACCCCTCTGATTATGAACATGAATATCATTTGTGAGTAGTCACGTTTGTTCCTGAGGACATGGGAGAAGTCTTGTTATAAGTAGTCATGTGAATTTGGCATCCGTTCGATATTTTGATGAGATGTATGTTGTCTTTCCTCTAGTGGTGTTATGTGAACGTCGACTACATGACACTTCACCATTGTTTGGGCCTAGGGGAAGTCACTGGGAAGTAATAAGTAGATGATGGGTTGCTAGAGTGACAACAGCTTAAAACCTAGTTTATGCGTTGCTTCGTAAGGGGCTGATTCGGATCCATATGTTTCATGCTATGGTTAGGTTTACCTTAATTCTTCTTTCGTAGATGCGGATGCTTGCAAGATGGGTTAATCATAAGTGGGATGCTTATCCAAGGAAGGGAAGTACCCAAGCACCGGTCCACCCCACATATCAAATTATCAAAGTAACGAACGCGAATCATGTGAGCATGATGAAAACTAGCTTGACGATAATTCCCACGTGTCCTCGGGAGCATTTTCCTTTATATAAGAGTTTGTCCAGGCTTACCCTTTGCTACAAAAAGGATTGGGCCACCTTTCTGCACCTTGTTTACTTTTGTTACTTGTTACCCGTTACGAATTACCTGGTCACAAAACTATCTGTTACCGATAATTTCAGTGCTTGCAGAGAATACCTTAATGAAAACTGCTTATCATTTCCTTCTGCTCCTCATTGGGTTTGACACTCTTACTTATCGAAAGGCCTACGATAGATCCCCTATACTTGTGGGTCATCAAGACTCTTTTTTTGGCACTGTTGCTAGGTGGAATTTGGTAAGGAAAAATTTATATAGTGTGCTGAAATTCATGAAGGAAATATGCCCTAGAGGCAATAATAAAGTTATTATTTATTTCCTTATTTCATGATAAATGTTTATCATTCATGCTAGAATTGTATTAACCGGAAACATGATACATGTGTGAATGCATAGACAAACAATATGTCACTAGTATGCCTCTACTAGACTAGCTTGTTAATCAAAGATGGTTATGTTTCCTAACCATGAACAAAGAGTTGTTATTTGATTAACAAGGTCACATCATTAGTAGAATGATCGATTGACATGACCCATTCCATCGCTTAGCACACGATCATTTAGTATGTTGCTCTGCTTTTATCCATGACATATACATGTTCACGTAACTATGAGATTATGCAACTCCGTTTACGGAGGAACACTTTGGGTGCTACCAAGCGTCACAACATAACTGGGTGATTATAAAGGAGTACTACAGGTGTCTCCAAAGGCAGATGTTGGGTTGGCGTATTTCGAGATTAGGTTTTGTCACTCCGATTGTCGGAGAGGTATCTCTGGGCCCTCTCGGTAATACACATCACTTAAGCCTTGCAAGCATTACAACTAATGAGTTAGCTGTGAGATGATGTATTACGGAACGAGTAAAGAGACTTGCGTAACGAGATTGAACTAGGTATTGGATACCGACGATCGAATCTCGGGCAAGTAACATACCGATGACAAAGGGAACAACGTATGTTGTTATGCGGTCTGACCGATAAAGATCTTCGTAGAATATGTAGGAACCAATATGGGCATCCAGGTCCTGCTATTGGTTATTGACCGGAGGCGTGTCTCGGTCATGTCTACATTGTTCTCGAACTGTAGGGTCCGCACGCTTAAGGTTTCGATGGCGGTTATATTATGAGTTTATGTATTTTGATGTACCGAAGAAGTTGAGTCCGGATGTGATCACGGACATGACGAGGAGTCTCGAAATGGTCAAGACATAAAGATTGATATATTGGAAGACTATATTTGGAGTTCGAATGGTTCGGGTGAAATCGGAATTCTGAGAGTACCGGAGGTTACCGGAACCCCCGGGAACTATATGGGCCATAGTGGGCCTTGGTGGAAAGGAGAAAGGGCCAGCCCTAGGTGGCCGCGCGCCTCCCCCTTCCCTAGTCCTACTAGGACTAGGAAAGGTGGGCCGGCCCCCTCTCTCTCTTTCCCCCTCCGGTGAATCCTATTCCAACTAGGATTGGAGGGGGAATCCTACTCCCAGAGGGAGTAGGACTCCCTGGCGCGCCTCCTCTTGGCCGGCCGGCCCCCTCCCCCTTGCTCCTTTATATACGGGGGCAGGGGGGCACCCTAGGACACACAAGTTTGATCTACGGATCGTTCCTTAGCCGTGTGCGGTGCCCCCTTCCACCATATTCCACCTCGGTCATATCGTCGCGAAGCTTAGGCGAAGCTCTGCGCCGGTAGAACATCAAGATCGTCACCACGCCGTCGTGCTGACGGAACTCTCCCTCGACACTCGGCTGGATCGGAGTTCGAGGGACGTCATCGAGCTGTACGTGTGTCAAGAACTGGGCGCCGAGATGCTTGGCGCCGGATCGGTCGGATCGCGAGGAGATCGTCGACTACTTCCTCTACGTTGTGATCGCTTCGCTTCGGTCACGAGGGTGCGTAGACAACACTCTCCCCTCTCGTTGCTATACATCACCATGATCTTGCGTGTGCGTAGGAAATTTTTGAAATTACTCGTTCCCCAACAAATGGCATCCGAGCCTAGGTTTTTATGGTTTGATGTTATGCACGAGTAGAACACAAGTGAGTTGTGGGCGATACAAGTCATACTACCTACCAGCATGTCATACTTTGGTTCAGCGGTATTGTGAGATGAAGCGGCCCGGACCGACATTACGCGTACGCTTACGCGAGACTGGTTTCACCGCCACGAGCACTCGTTGCTTAAAGGTGACTGGTGGGTGTCTGTCTCTCTCACTTTAGTTGAACCGAGTGTGGCTCGCCCGGTCCTTGAGAAGGTTAAAACGGAGTCTATTTGACGAAGTATCGTTGTGGTTTTGATGCGTAGGTAAGATTGGTTCTTGCTTAAGCCCGTAGCAGCCACGTAAAATTTGCAACAACAAAGTAGAGGACGTCTAACTTGTTTTTGCGGGGCATGTTGTGATGTGATATGGTCAAGACGTGATGCGATATTTTATTGTATGAGATGATCATGTTTTGTAACCGAAGTTATCGGCAACTGGCAGGAGCCATATGGTTGTCGCTTTATTGTATGAAATGCAATCGCCCTGTAATGCTTTACTTTATCACTAAGCGGTAGCGATAGTCGAGAAGCATAAGATTGGCGAGGCGACAACGATGCTACGATGGAGATCAAGGTGTCGCGCCGGTGACGATGGTGATCACGACGGTGCTTCGGAGATGGAGATCACAAGCACAAGATGATGATGGCCATATCATATCACTTATATTGATTTGCATGTGATGTTTATCTTTTATGCATCTTATCTTGCTTTGATTGACGGTAGCATTATAAGATGATCTCTCACTAAATTATCAAGAAGTGTTCTCCCTGAGTATGCACCGTTGCCAAAGTTCGTCGTGCCCAGACACCACGTGATGATCGGGTGTGATAAGCTCTACGTCCATCTACAACGGGTGCAAGCCAGTTTTGCACACGCAGAATACTCGGGTTATACTTGACGAGCCTAGCATATGCAGATATGGCCTCGGAACACGGAGACCGAAAGGTCGGCGTGAATCATATAGTAGATATGATCAACATAAGATGTTCACCATTGAAAACTACTCCATTTCACGTGATGATCGGTTATGGTTTAGTTGATTTGGATCACGTGATCACTTAGATGACTAGAGAGATGCTGTCTAAGTGGGAGTTCTTAAGTAATATGATTAATTGAACTTAAATTTATCATGAACTTAGTACTGATAGTATCTTGCTTGTCTATGTTTGATTGTAGATAGATGGCTCGTCTTTGTTGTTCCGTTGAATTTTAATGCGTTCCTTGAGAAAGCAAAGTTGAAAGATGATGGTAGCAATTACGGATTGGGTCCGTAACTCGAGGATTATCCTCATTCTTTGCCTGAAGAGTTACGTCTGGATGCACCGCTGGGTGCGAACTCGCTGAGAGCAACACGGATGTTATGAGCGTCTGGCGAGCAAAGCGATGACTACTCTATAGTTCGTGTGCCATGGTTTACGGCTTAGAACCGGGACTTCAACGGCGTTTTGAGCGTCATGGAGCATATGAGATGTTCCAGGAGTTGAAGTTGATATTCCAACAGAATGCCCGGATTGAGAGATATGAAGTCTCCAATAAGTTCTATAGCTGCAAGATGGAGGAGAATAGTTCTGTCAGTGAGCACATACTCGAATGTCGGGTACTACAATCACTTGACACAATTGGGAGTTAATCTTCCGGATGATTGTGTCATTGATGAATTCTTCAATCACCGCCACCAAGCTACAAAGGCTTCGTGATGAACTATAATATGCAAGGGTTAGTAAAGACTATACTGAGCTCTTCGCAATGCTAAAGGCTGCGGAGGTAGAAATCAAGAAGGAGCATCAAGTGTTGATGGTCAATAAGACCACTAGTTTCAAGAAGAAAGGCAAAGGGAAGAAGAAGGGGAACTTCAAGAAGAACAGCAAGCAAGTTGCTGCTCAGGAGAAGAAACCCAAGTCGGCCCTAAACCTGGCCGAGTGCTTCTCTCGCAAGCGGTAGTCCTTGGAAGCGGAACTGCCCCAAGTATTTGGCGGATAAGAAGGATGGCAAGGTGAACAAAGGTATATGTGATATACATGTTATTGATGTGTACCTTACTAGAGCTCGCATAGCACTGGTATTTGATCTCGGTTACATTGCTAATATTTGCAACTCGAAGCAGGGACTACGGATTGCGAACAACGGCAAAGGGCGAGGTGACGATGCGGCGTGGGAAATGGTTCCAAAGTCGATGTGATCGCGGTCGGCACGCTACCTCTACATCTACCTTGGGATTAGTTTTAGACCTAAATAATTGTTATTTGGTGCTGCGTTGAGCATGAACATTATATCTGGATCTTGTTTGATGCGAGGCGGTTATTCATTTAAATCGAGAGAATAATGGTTGTTCTATTTATATGAGTAATATCTTTTATGGTCATGCACCCTTGAAGAGTGGTCTATTTTGATGAATCTCGATAGTAGTGATACACATATTCATAATGTTGAAACCAAAAGATGCAGAGTTGATAATGATAGTGCAACTTATTTGTGGCACTTGCCGTTTAGGTCATATCGATTGTAAAGCGCATGAAGAAACTCCATCTTGATGGACTTTTGGAGTCACTTGATTATGAATCACTTGGCACTTGCGAACCGTGCCTCATGGGCAAGATGACCGAACCCGTTCTCGGTACTATGGAGAGGGCAACAGATTTGTTGGAAATCATACATGAGATGTATGTGGTCCGATGAATGTCGAGGCTCGTGGCGGATATCGTTATTTCCTCACCTTCACAGATGACTTAAGCGGATATGGGTATATCTACTTAATGAAACATAAGTCCGAAACATTTGAAAAGTTCAAAGAATTTCAGAGTGAAGTTGAAAATCATCGTAACAAGAAAATTAAATTTCTACGATCGATCGTGGAGGAGAATAGTTGAGTTCTGAGTTTGGTCTACATTTGAAACAATGCGGAATAGTTTAGCAACTCACGCCACCGGAACACCACAACAGTAATGGTGTGTCCGAGCGTCGTAATCGTACTTTACTAGATATGGTGCGATCTATGATGTCTCTTACTGATTTACCGCTATCGTTTTGGGGTTATGCTCTAGAGACAGCCGCATTCACCTGAATAGAACACCGTCAAAATCCGTTGATCGACACCTTATGAACTATGGTTTAGCAAGAAACCAAAGTTGTCGTTTCTTAAAGTTTGGGGATGCGATGCTTATGTGAAAAAGCTTCAACCTAATAAGCTCGAACCCAAATCGAATGTGTCTTCATAGGATACCCAAAGGAGGCAGTTGGGTACACCTTCTATCACAGATCCGAAGGCAAGACATTTGTTGCTAAGAATGGATCCTTTCTAGAGAAGGAGTTTCTCTCGAAAGAAGTGAGTGGGAGGAAAGTAGAACTTGATGAGGTAATTGTACCTTCTCCCTTACTTGAAAGTAGTTTGTCGCAGAAACGGTTTCGAGACATCTACACCAAGTAGTGAGGAAGTTGATGATGTTGATCATGAAACTTGAGATCAAGTTGCTGAGAACCTCGTAGATCAACGAGTAAGATCCGCACGAGTGGTGCGGAATCCATTACGAAATCATGCTACTAGATCATGATGAACCTACGAACTATGAAGAAGCGATGGTGAGCCCAGATTCATAAAATGGCTTGAGGCCATGAAATCGAGATGGGATCCATGTATGAAAACAAAGTATGGACTTTGGTTGACTTGCCCGAGGGTAGGCAAGCAATAGAAAACAAGTGGATCTTCAAGAAGAAGACCGACGCGATGGTAATATTCTGTCTACAAAGCTCGACTTGTCGCAAAAGGGTTTCGACAAGTTCAAGGGGTTGACTACGATGAGACCTTCTCGCCCGTAGCGATGCTTAAGTCTGTCCGAATCATGTTAGCAATTGCGCATTTTATGATTATGAAATTTGGCAAATGGATGTAAAGACGCATTCTGAATGGATTTACGGAAGAAGAGTTGTATATGATGCAACGAAGGTTTTATCGATCCAAAGGAGCTAACAAAGTGTGCAAGCTCCAACGATCCATCTATGGACTGGTGCAAGCATCTCGGAGTTGGAATAAGCGCTTTGATAGTGTGATCAAAGCATTTGGGTTCATCTGAGACTTTTGGAGAAGCTTTGTATTTACAAGAAAGTGAGTGGGAGCTCTGTAGCATTTCGATATTATATGTAGATGACATATTGCTGATCGGAAATGATATAGAATTCTGGATAGCATAAAGGGATACTTGAATAAGAGTTTTTCAATGAAAGACCTCGGTGAAGCTGCTTACATATTGGGCATCAAAATCTATAGAGATAGATCAAGGCGCTTAATTGGACTTTCACAAAGCACATACCTTGACAAAATTTTGAAGAAGTTCAAAATGGATCAAGCAAAGAAAGAGTTTTGCACTGTGTTACAAGGTGTGAAGTTGAGTAAGACTCAATGCCGACCACTGCAGAAGATAGAGAGAAAATGAAAGATGTTCCCTATGCTTCACCATAGGCTCTATCATGTATGCAATCTTGTGTACCGGACTGATGTGTGCCTTGCTATAAGCTTAGCAGGAGGTACCAAAGTAATCCAGAGTGGATCATGGACAGCGGTCAAGAACATCTGAAATACGAAAAGGACTAAGGATATGTTTCTCGTATATGGAGGTGACAAAGAGCTCATCGTAAGCAGATTACGTTGATGCAAGTTTTGACATCGATCCGGACGATTCTAAATCGCAGACCGGATCGTATTTACACTAAGCGGAGGAGCTGTCGGTTGGTGCGAGTTCTAAACAAAGCGTCAGGCGGGATCTACATGTGAAGTGGAGTACATAGCAGCTTGAAGCAGCTAATGAAGGAGTGCGGATGAAGGAATTCATATCCGATCTAGGTGTCATACCTAGTGCATCGGGTCCAATGAAAATCTTCGTGACAATTTGGAGCAATTGCCTTAGCAAAGGAATCCAGATTTCACAAGAGGACCAAACACATCAAGAGGCGCTTCAATTCCATCCGGGATCTAGTCGGTGGGAGACATAGAGATTTGCAAGATACATACGGATCTGAATGTAGCGCACCGTTGACTAAGCCTCTTCCACGAGCAAAACATGATCAACACCAAGACTCCATGGGTGTTAGAATCATTACTATGTAATCTAGATTATTGACTCTAGTGCAAGTGGGAGATGAAGGAAATATGCCCTAGAGGCAATAATAAAGTTATTATTTATTTCCTTATTTCATGATAAATGTTTATCATTCATGCTAGAATTGTATTAACCGGAAACATGATACATGTGTGAATGCATAGACAAACAATATGTCACTAGTATGCCTCTACTAGACTAGCTTGTTAATCAAAGATGGTTATGTTTCCTAACCATGAACAAAGAGTTGTTATTTGATTAACAAGGTCACATCATTAGTAGAATGATCGATTGACATGACCCATTCCATCGCTTAGCACACGATCGTTTAGTATGTTGCTCTGCTTTTATCCATGACATATACATGTTCCTGTAACTATGAGATTATGCAACTCCGTTTACGGAGGAACACTTTGGTGCTACCAAGCGTCACAACGAATCGGGTGATTATAAAGGAGTACTACGGTGTCTCCAAAGGCGAGATGTTGGGTTGGCGTATTTGAGATTAGGTTTTGTCACTCCGATTGTCGGAGAGGTATCTCTGGGCCCTCTCGGTAATACACATCACTTAAGCCTTGCAAGCATTACAACTAATGAGTTAGCTGTGAGATGATGTATTACGGAGCGAGTAAAGAGACTTGCGGTAGCGAGATTGAACTAGGTATTGGATACCGACGATCGAATCTCGGGCAAGTAACATACCGATGACAAAGGAACAACGTATGTTGTTATGCGGTCTCGACCGATAAAGATCTTCGTAGAATATGTAGGAACCAATATGGGCATCCAGGTCCCACTATTGGTTATTGACCGAGGCGTGTCTCGGTCATGTCTACATTGTTCTCGAACCGTAGGGTCCGCACGCTTAAGGTTTCGATGGCGGTTATATTATGAGTTTATGTATTTTGATGTACCGAAGAAGTTGAGTCCGGATGTGATCACGGACATGACGAGGAGTCTCGAAATGGTCGAGACATAAAGATAGATATATTGGAAGACTATATTTGGAGTTTGAATGGTTCGGGTGAAGGAATTTATCGAGTACCGGAGGTTACGGAACCCCGGGAACTATATGGGCCATAGTGGGCCTTGGTGGAAAGGAGAAAGGGCCAGCCCTAGGTGGCAGGCGCCTCCCCTTCCCTAGTCCTACTAGGACTAGGAAAGGTGGGCCGCCCCTCTCTCTCTTTCCCTCCGGTGAATCCTATTCCAACTAGGATTGGAGGGGAATCCTACTCGAGAGGAGTAGGACTCCTGGCCAGCGCCTCCTCTTGGCCGGCCGCCCCTCCCCTGCTCCTTTATATACGGGGGGGGGCACCCTAGGACACACAAGTTTGATCTACGGATCGTTCCTTAGCCGTGTCGGTGCCCCTTCCACCATATTCCACCTCGGTCATATCGTCATGAAGCTTAGCGGCTTCTGCGCGATAGAACATCAAGATCGTCACCACGCCGCCGTCGTCTTGTGGAACTCTCCCTCGACACTCGGCTGGATAGGAGATCGAGGGACGTCATCGAGCTGTACGTGTGTCAAGAACTCGGGCGCCGAGTAATGGCGCGGGATCGGTCGGATCGCGAGGAGATCGTCGACTACTTCCTCTACGTTGTGATCGCTTCGCCCGGTCTCACGAGGGTGCGTAGACAACACTCTCCCCTCTCGTTGCTATACATCACCATGATCTTGCGTGTGCGTAGGAAATTTTTTGCAATTACTACGTTCCCCAACAATTTACTGTCACTTGTTACTATGGAAAATAATCCTTTAAGGGGCTTGTTAGGGTATCTTCACCCGACCAAGAGAGCAAAGAGTTGCTCCTCAACCTCTGAACCTACTGAAAATGTTAACTTTGAAATTCCTTCGGGTATGATAGAGAAACTGCTAGCTAATCCTTTTACAGGAGATGGAACATTACATCCCGATATGCACCTAATCTATGTGGATGAAATTTGTGGATTGTTTAAGCTTGCAGGTATGCCCGAGGATGTTATGAAGAAGAAGGTCTTCCCTTTATATTTGAAGGGAAAGGCATTGACATGGTTTAGGCTATGTGATGATATTGGATCATGGAACTACAACTGATTGAAATTGGAATTTCATCAGAAGTTTTATCCTATGCATCTGGTCCATCATGATCGTAATTATATATATAATTTGGCCTCGCGAAGGAGAAAGTATCGCTCAAGCTTGGGGGAGGCTTAAGTCAATGTTATATTCATGCCCCAATCATGAGCTCTCAAGAGAAATTATTATTCAAAATTTGTATGCCCAACTTTCTCTCAACAATCTCTCCATGCTCGATACTTCTCGTACTAGTTCTTTTATGATGAAGACTATTGAATTCAAATGGGATTTATTGGAAAGAATTAAACGCAACTCTGAAGATTGGAACTCGACGAAGGTAAGGAGTCAGGTATAACACCTAAGTTTGGTTGTGTTATGTCTTTTATGGATACTGATGTTTTCGTGAATTGAGCACTAAATATGGACTTGACTCTTAGATAGTAGCTTCTTTCTATGAACCATTTGCTACTCATGTTGATCTCCCTAAGGAGAAGTGGTTTAAATATCATTGATATGTCTCCAACGTATCTACAATTTTTGATTGTTCAATGCTATTATATTACCCGTTTTGGATGTTTATGGGCTTTACTTTACACATTTATACCATTTTTTGGGACTAACCTACTAACCGAAGGCCCAGCCCGTATTGATGTTTTTCGCCTATTTCAGTATTTCGAAGAAAAGGAATATCAAACAGAGTCCAAACGGAATGAAACCTTCGGGAGCGTTATTTTTGGAACGAATGTGATCCAGAGGACTTGGAGTGCAAGTCAAGAAGCAGCCGAGGCGGCCACGAGGGTGGAGGGCGCGCCCCCTATCTTGTGGGCCCCTCGGGCGGCCACCGACCTACTTCTTCCTCCTATATATACCCACGTACCCCGAAAACATCCAAGGAGCCAACGAAAACCTAATTCCACCGCCGTAACCTTCTGTATCCGCAAGATCCCATCTTGGAGCCTTCGTCGGCACTCTGCCGGAGGGGGAATCGACCATGGAGGGCTTCTACATCAACACCATAGCCCCTCCGATGAGTTGTGAGTAGTTTACCACAGACCTTCGGGTCCATAGTTATTAGCTAGATGGCTTCTTCTCTCTTTTTGGATCTCAATACCATGTTCTCCTCGATCTTCTTAGAGATCTATTCGATGTAACTCTTTTTGCGGTGTGTTTGTCGAGATCCGATGAATTGTGGGTTTATGATCAAGTTTATCTATGAGAAATATTTGAATCTCCTCTGAATTCTTTTATGTATGATTGAGTTATCTTTGCAAGTCTCTTCGAATTATCAGTTTGGTTTGGCCTACTAGATTGATCTTTCTTGCAATGGGAGAAGTGCTTAGCTTTGGGTTCAATCTTGCGGTGTCCTTTCTCGGTGGATGCGAGGGGGCAAGGCACGTATTGTATTGTTGCCATCGAGGATAAAAAGATGGGGTTTATATCATATTGCATGAGTTTATCCTCTACATCATGTCATCTTTCTTAATGCGTTACTCGTTCTTATGAACTTAATACTCTAGATGCATCTTTGGATAGCGATCGATGTGTGGAGTAATAGTAGTAGATGCAGGCAGGAGTCGATCTACTTGTCGCGGACGTGATGCCTATATACATGATCATGCCTAGATAATCCCATAATTATTCGCTTTTCTATCAACTAGCACATATGCCCGTGCGTTGCAACGGGAGAAATGTTTTTTCGAGAAGCAACGAGATAAATAAATTATGTGTTCACCAAAGACGGTATCAACGATATCGACAATGGTGGGGCGACAGAGCGAGGAGCTGTGCTCTTTTCGCTAGTCATGTTTGTACCGCGAGATCTTGATAGTGGTGACATTAGTCGGCATGGCGGCGACCAACCAACTTGTGTTTTTTCCTTCAGGTTCACCTCCGTGTTAGGGCAGTAGTTGTCTCCTCATTTGGTAGCTGCGCGGCGACCCTCAGGGCACGGTAGCTTCGATCAGTCTCTCCGACGATAACGTAACCGGATGCATTACGCATAAATCTCGTTTTATTAGCATAATCCATGCGTAACCAGACAATACCTTCTTTATCAGGGTTTATTCTCTTTTTCAACGCTCATGTGCCCAACAAAATTAGAGCCAAACCAACATATTCTCTTTCATTGACACATACCCACAATATATTTCAATTATAGCAAATAAACATATTCTCTTTCATCGTCAAATAGCGTGTGGGACGCCCAACAGTTCACATCATGGCCGGCCCATTGACACGCACCAAAACGACCTATGTTTGTAAGGCATAATATAAATTTAAAAAATGACATGTTGAAGGATCGAACTCGCGTACTCAAAAAGTCATCCATGGGCAGCTAACCCACCAATTAATATTTAACAATATGTTGCAGCGTCAGATTCAAAAAATTTATGTTTTTTTTCTGATTTTTTCCAAAAATAAATTCATATTTATGAATTCCAAATATTTTTGAAAACATAAACAATTTTTGTAACCCCGAACAATTTTCAAAAATGCGAACCATGTTTAAAAATGTCGTTCATTTTTGGAAAAATATGAACATCATTTCAAACAGGTAGATTTTTCTTTAAAATTCTTAAAAAAATTGACAACATGAACCTTTTGAGAAAACACAAACATTTGTTGAATGTGTGAACATGTTTTGAACATTTAGAAAAATTTCAGAAAATGTGTTTTTTTAACCACGAACGTTATTTTGAATTTGCAAATATTTAACGAAAACAATTTGTAAAATCTGTAATATTTTTAAATGCAACTTATTTTGATAATCTTAATTTGTTATACACAAACATTTTATGAAAAAGTGGAAAGATTTTTTAAATTTTGATCACATTTTGGAACTGGATTTTTTTTCAAAATTTTGAACATTTTATAAGAGAGGAACAAAAGAATTAAATTCTGATTTTTGTTTCTTCTAACACATGGAAGAAAATCGAAACTTTGAAAGAATTTTTCAATATTTTAATTTATGAGAAAATGAAAAATAATCAGAGAAAAGAACAGGAAAAAAAATGAATACATGCTGTGTGAACTTCCAACTATTTGGCGCTTCATGCGGAAAATAGGCTTTCTCTAAATTAAAAAAAAACGTAATGAAAGATCGAATTCGTGACCTCAAAAACTCGACCATTGACTGCTAGTCCCTCCAAGAAATGGGTCCTGCTAACTAATTAATATTTAAGAATATGTTGTAGCATCAGATTCAAGTTTTTTATTTTTTCTTCTGAATTTTTCAAAATTTTAAATTAATATTAATGAATTGCCGATGTTTTTGGAAACATGAATAAATTTTGAAACCCGAACAGTTTTAAAAAATACGAACCATTTTGTAAATTTTATTCATTTTTCGAAAAAGACGAACATCACTTGAAATAGGTAGATTTTTTAGAAAAAATGTTAACAATTTTTTGACAAAACATGATCCTTTTGAAAAAACACGAACATTTGTTCAATGTGTGAACATTTTTTGAACATTTAGAAAAAGTTCAGAACATACGTTTTTGAACCAGAAACATTATTTTGATTTTCTGAACATTTCACTAAAACAAGAATGTTTTATCAATTTGGAATATTTTTTAAAATGCAACTTATTTTGAAAATTTTGAATTTTTTATTGTGATTCAAGAACATTTTTAAAAATGCGAACATTTTTTGTTTTGAAAACATTTTGGAATAGGAACAGAACTAATTAAAGTTTTGAACATTTTACAGGATAGGGAAAAATTATATTCTATTTTTCTCTAAATATGGAAAAATTGAAATTTTGGACGATTTTTTTCAAGATTTTAATTTCTGACAAAAAGGAAAATAATGTAAAATTTTTAGGAAAAAAAGAATCATGAAAGAAAAAGAGAAAGGAATAGGAAAAAATAGAAACAGAACACATAGAAAAAGAAAATGGGCCAGCCAAGTCTTCCGCCTGCTGTGCGAAGCTCTATCTATTGCCGAATGTTTTTGGAAACATGAATAATTTTTGAAACCCCGAACAGTTTTAAAAAATACGAACCATTTTGTAAAATTTCATTCATTTTTGGAAAAAGACGAACATGACTTGAAATAGGCGAACATTTTTTGACAACATGATCCTTTTGAAAAAACATGAACATTTGTTGAATGTGTTAACATTTTTTGAACATTTAGAAAAAGTTCAGAACATACGTTTTTGAACCACAAAAATTATTTTGAATTTGTGAACATTTCACTAAAACAAGAATGTTTTATAAATCTGGAATATTTTTAACATGCAAATTATTTTGATTTTTTTATTGTGATTCACGAACATTTTTAAAAATGGGAACATTTTTAATTTTGAATTTTTTTGGAATGTGAACAAAACTAATTAAAGTTGTGAACATTTTACAAGATAGGGAAAACAATATATTCTGAATTTTATCCAAATATGGAAAATTGAAATTTTGGACGACTTTTTCAAGATTTTAATTTCCGAGAAGAAGGAAAACAATGTAAAATTGGTAGGAAAAAAGAATCATGAAAGAAAAAGAGAAAGGAATAGGAAAATAGAATCAGAACACACAGAAAAAGAAAATGGGCCGGCCTAGTCTTCGCGTCCTGTGCGAAGCTCTAACTATTTGATGCTACATGCGGCAAATAGGCTTTCGCAGCTATCTGGGCAGATAAATATTTGGGCTGGCTTCGCCGGGCCACAGCGCGTGCGGCCCATGTCTGAAAATTATTTTATCTTTTCTAGCAGACGGATGCATAAAAATTTAGTACCACCTCGGATAGAAAAAAAAGCTTTACGTCGGTGAACGGATGAAAAAAATCGGAGAAACGCACCTTGCTTTATTAGTAGGTATAGATTGCTCGACAGTAATTTGTTAACCCACCGTAATACTTATGCTATCTTGAGAGAAGCCACTAGTGAAACCTATGGCCCCCGGGTCTATCCTTTATCATTAAGCTTTCAATCTACTTTTATTTGCATCTTTAGTTTTCCAATCTATATTATAAAATACCAAAAATATATTTATCTTATCATACTATCTCTATCAGATCTCACTTTCGCAAGTGGTCGTGAAGGGATTGACAACCCCTTTATTGCGTTGGTTGCGAGTTTTTTGTTTGTTTGTGTAGGTGCGTGGGACGTGTGAGGAGCCTCCTACTGGATTGATACCTTGGTTCTCAAAAACTGAGGAAAATACTTACGCTACTATTGTTGCATCACCCTTTCCTCTTTAAGGAAAACCAACGCAAGCTCAAGACGTAGCAAGAAGGATTTCTAGCGCCGTTGCCGGGGAGGTCTTCGCTCAAGTCAAGACATGCGAAGTACCCATCACAAACTCATCTCCCTCGAATTTACATTACTTGTCATTTGCCTCTCGTTTTCCTCTCCCCCACTTCACCCTTGCGGTTTTATTCGCCCTCTCTTTCCCAATCTCCTCTCTCGCTTTCGTTTGCCTCTTTTTGTTTGCTCGTGTGTTAGATCGTTTACCTTGTCGTAATGGCTAGTTCCTTATACGCTCCTATATCTCCCGAGTTTGAAGTTCTTCACTTCAAGCAAAGGGAAGGAGAAAACTTAAAAGATGCTTGGTATAGGATGATGGAATCTTATCGCAATTGCACCCTAGAGTTGAATTTTAGAATTCTACTTCGCAACTCTTATGTTGGGCTAAATATGTTGCATAGACAACTCTTGGATTGCATTGCCAAGGGAAATTTTATTGAAATTGATCCTAGTATTGCGCATGAAATTATAGAGGGAATAGTGGGAACACTACCTCAAGGGGGACCACATCCTACCCAAGAAGAAACACAAGTGTTTGGAAAGATTTGCGAAGTAACAAAAATATTACAAAAGTCTCTTGAGCCTCTTAAAAGTGTTAGCGGAAATCTTCACCGCATGAATATGTTGATTACTCTTTGCAATAAGCGGTTGGATTCTTTAGATTTAAAAATTTCCGAGTATGAAGGTAAACATAAAGAACCTCCCGGATTCGAACATGACTCCGCTAAAAAACTGAAAATTAAAGATGGCACTACTTAGATCTATCCTCGCTTTTATGCCTAGCTAGGGGCGTTAAACGATAGCGCTAGTTGGGAGGCAACCCAATTTTATTTGTGTTTTTTGTTTTTGTTTCTGTTTAGTAATAAATTGTGCATCTACCTTCAGTTTAGATGTGTTTTTATGTTTTAATTAGTGTTTATACCAAGTAGAACCTATAGGATAACCTATGGTGATAGTTAATTTGATTCTGCTGAAAAACAGAAACTTTGCACACACGAAATTAGTTTTGCTAAATCACAGAAACGTGATTTTGCGTTCATTCTTTTTTCTGTAGATCAATAGGCAAATTTCCCAGGACTTCCTATTTTGGTAGGATTTTTATAGTTCCATAAGTATTCTTGTGTTACAGATTTCTATAGACTGTTCTGTTTTTGACAGATTCTATTTTTCGTGTGTTGTTTGCTTATTTTGATGCATCTATAGCTAGTATTAAGTGGTATGAACCATAGAGAACTTGAAATAAAGTAGGTTTGACACCAATATAAATAAAGGATGAGTTCATTATAGTACCTTATGTGGTGGTTTTTCTTTCTTTCACTAACAGAGCTTATGAGATTTCCTGTTGAGTTTTGTGTTGTGAAGTTTTCAAGTTTTGGGTAAAGATTTGATGGACTATGGAATAAGGAGTGGCAAGAGCCTAAGATTGGGGATGCCCATGGCACCCCAAGATATTCAAGAATAGCCAAAAGCCTAAGCTTGGGGATGCCCCCGGAAGGCATCCCCTCTTTCGTCTTCGTTTATCGGTAACTTTACTTGGAGCTATATTTTTATTTGCCACATGATATGTGTTTTGCTTGGAGCGTCTTGTATGATATTAGTATTTGCTCTTTAGTTTTCCACAATCATACTTGCTTTACACACCTTTTGGGAGAAACCCACTTGATTGGAATTTATTAGAATACTCGATGTGCTTCACTTATATCTTTTGAGCTAGATAGTTTTTGCTCTAGTACTTCACTTATATCTTTTAGAGCACGGCGGTGGTTTAATTTTGTAGAAATTGCTAGTCTCTCATTCTTCACTTATATTATTTTGAGAGTCTCTTAGAACAGAATGGTATTTACTATGGTTATAAAATTGGTCCTAGAATGGTGGGCATCCAAGTTGGGTATAATAAAAACTATCATAGGAAGTGAATTGGATGCTATGATCAATTTGATACTTGATAATTGTTTTGAGATATGGAGGTAGTGATATTAAAGTCATGCTAGTTGGGTGATTATGAATTTAAAGAATGCTTGTGTTGAAGTTAGCAAGTCCTGTAGCATGCACGTATGGTTAAAGTTGTGTAACAAATTTGAAACATGAGGTGTACTTGGATTGTGCATCCTTATGAGTGGCGGTCGGGGACGAGCGATGGTATTTTCCTACCAATATATCCCTCTAGGAGCATGCGCGTAGTGCTTGGTTTTTGATGACTTGTAGATTTTTGCAATAAGTATATGAGTTCTTTTGACTAATATTGAGTCCATGGATTATACACACTTTTACCTTTCCATCATTGCTATCCTCTTCGGTACCGTGCATTGCCCTTTCTCACCTTGAGAGTTGGTGCAAACTTCGACAGTGCATCCAAACCCCGTGATAAGATACACTCTATCACACATAAACCTCCTTATATCTTCCTCAAAACAGCCACCATACCTACCTATTATGGCATTTCCATAGCCATTCCGAGATATATTGCCATGCAACTTTCCACCGTTCCGTTTATCATCATGAGACGCATTACTATTGTCATATTGCCATTGCATGATCATGCAGTTGACATCGTATTTGTGGCAAGGCCACTTTGCATAATTTTTCATACATGTCACTCTTGTTTCATTGCCCATCCCGGTACACCGCCGGAGGCATTCATATAGAGTCATATCTTGTTCTAGTTTTGAGTTGTAATTCATGAGTTGTAAATCAATAAGAGTCTGATGATCATCATTATTAGAGCATTGTCCCCAAAAAAGAAAAAGAAAAAAATAGAAAGGCAAAAAAAAGGCCAAAGAAAAAAAAGGCCCAAAAAAAGAAAAAAGAAAAAAAAGAATATAAATAAAAAGGGGGCAATGTTACTATCTCTTTTCCACACTTGTGCTTCAAAGTAGCACCATGTTCTTCATATAGAGAGTCTCATATGTTGTCACTTTCTTATACTAGTGGTAATTTTTCATTATAGAACTTGGCTTGTATATTCCTATGATGGGCTTCCTCAAAATGCCCTAGGTCTTCGTGAGCTAGCAAGTTGGATGCACACCCACTTAGTTTTCTTTTGTTGAGCTTTCATACATTTATAGCTCTAGTGCATCCGTTGCATGGCAATCCCTACTCCTCATGTTGACATCAATTGATGGGCATCTCCATAGCCCGTTGATTATCCTTGTAAATGTGAGACTTCCTCCTTTTTTGTCTTCTCCACACAATCCCCATCATCATATTCTATTCCACCCATAGTGCTATATTCATGGCTCACGCTCATGTATTGCGTGAAAGTTGAAATTTTTTGAGATTATTTAAGTACGCAACAATTGCTTGGCTTGTCATCGGGGGTGTATAATTTGGGAGCATTTTTGTGTGACGAAAATGAAGCATAGCCTAACTATATGATTTTGTAGGGATGAATTTTCTTTAGCCATGTTATTTTGAGAAGACATGATTGCTTTGATTAGTATGCTTGAAGTATTACTATTTCTTATGTCAATATGAACTTCTATTTTGAATCATTTGGATCTGAACATTCATGCCACAATAAAGAAAATTACATTGAGAATTACGCTAGGTAGCATTCCACATCAAAAATTCTGTTTTTTTATCATTTACCTACTCAAGGACGAGCAGTAATTAAGCTTGGGGATGCTTGATACGTCTCCAACGTATCTATAATTTTTGATTGTTACATGCTATTATATTACCCATTTTGGATGTTTATGGGCTTTACTTTACACATTTATATCATTTTTGGGACTAACCTACTAACCGGAGGCCCAACCCGTATTGCTGTTTTTTGCCTATTTCAGTATTTCGAAGAAAAGGAATATCAAACGGAGTCCAAACGGAATGAACCTTTGGGAGCGTGATTTTTGGAATGAACGTGATCCAGAGGACTTGGAGTGCAAGTCAAGAAGCAGCCGAGGCGGCCACAAGGGTGGAGGGCGCGCCCACCCCTACAAGGCGCGCCCCCTATCTCGTGGGCCCCTCGGGCTGCCACCGACCTACTTCTTCCTCCTATATATACCCACGTACCCCGAAAACATCCAGGGAGCCAACGAAAACCTAATTCCACCGCCGTAACCTTCTGTATCCGCAAGATCCCATCTTGGAGCCTTCGTCGGCGCTCTGCCGGAGGGGGAATCGACCATGGAGGGCTTCTACATCAACATCATAGCCCCTCCGATGAGTTGTGAGTAGTTTACCACAGACCTTCGGGTCCATAGTTATTAGCTAGATGGCTTCTTCTCTCCTTTTGGATCTCAATACCATGTTATCCTCGATCTTCTTGGAGATCTATTCGACGCAACTCTTTTTGCGGTGTGTTTGTCGAGATCCGATGAATTGTGGGTTTATGATCAAGTTTATATATGAGAAGTATTTGAATCTTTTCTGAATTCTTTTATGTATGATTGAGTTATCTTTGCAAGTCTCTTCGAATTATCAGTTTGGTTTGGCCTACTAGATTGATCTTTCTTGCAATGGGAGAAGTGCTTAGCTTTGGGTTCAATCTTGCGGTGTCCTTTCCCAGTGATAGGAAGGGCAGCAAGGCACATATTGTATTGTTGCCATCGAGGATAAAAAGATGGGGTTTATATCATATTGCATGAGTTTATCCCTCTACATCATGTCATCTTTCTTAATGCGTTACTCTGTTCTTATGAACTTAATACTCTAGATGCATGCTCGATAGCGGTCGATGTGTGGAGTAATAGTAGTAGATGCAGGCAGGAGTCGGTCTACCAATCGCGGACGTGATGCCTATATACATGGTCATGCCTAGATAATCTCATAATTATTCGCTTTTCTATCAATTGCTCGACAGTAATTTGTTCACCCACCGTAATACTTATGCTATCTTGAGAGAAGCCACTAGTGAAACCTATGGCCCCAGGGGCTATCTTTTATCATATAAGCTTTCAATCTACTTTTATTTGCATCTTTAGTTTTCCAATCTATATTATAAAATACCAAAAATATATTTATCTTATCATACTATCTCTATCAGATGTCACTTTCGCAAGTGGCCATGAAGGGATTGACAACCCCTTTATTGCGTTGGTTGCGAGTTCTTTGTTTGTTTATGTAGGTGCGTGGGACTTTTGAGGAGCCTCCTACTGGATTGATACCTTGGTTCTCAAAAACTGAGGGAAATACTTACGCTACTATTGCTGCATCACCCTTTCCTCTTCAAGGAAAACCAACGCAAGCTTAAGACGTAGCAATCATCCTCCCATTGAAGTAAAAGTAGTTGAACCTATTAAAGTTGAAGAAAATACTATCACTTATAATGTTGATCCTATTGTTCCTACCGCTTATATTGAGAAACCACCTTTCCCTGTTAGAATAAAGGATCATGCTAAAGCTTCAACTGTGGTTCGTAAGAGTAAGGCTAGAACACCTACACCCCCTAAGAAAATTAAAGTTGAACCTAGTATTGCTATGGTTAAAGATCTCTTGGTTGATAATATTGATGGGCATGTTATTTACTTCTGTAATGAAGCTGCTAGAATTGCTAGACCCGATACTAAGGGTAAACATAGACCTATTGTAGGCATGCCTGTTGTTTCTGTTAAAATAGGAGATCATTGTTATCATGGCTTATGTGATATGGGTGCTAGTGCGAGTGCAATACCTCATTCCTTATACAAAGAAATTATGCATGATATTGCTCCTGCTGAGATAGAAGATATTGATGTTACAATAAGCTTGCCAATAGAGATACTATTTCACCAATTGGGATTGTTAGAGATGTTGAAGTCTTGTGTGGGAAAGTTAAATATCCTACTGATTTTCTTGTTCTTGGTTCTCCACAAGATGACTTTTGCCCCATTATATTTGGTAGACCCTTCTTGAATATTGTTAATGCTAGGATAGATTGCGAAAAGGATATTGTTACTGTTGGTTTAGGGGGTTATATCTCATGATTTTAATTTTGCTAAATTTTGTAGACAACCTCATGATAAAGAATTGCCTAGTAAAGATGAAATTATTGGTCTTGCTTCTATTGTCGTGCCTCCTAATGATCCTTTAGAACAATATTTGCTTGACCATGAAAATGATATGTTCATGAATAAAGAAGAGAAATAGCTGAAGTGTTCTTTAAACAGGGACCTTTATTGAAACACAATTTGCCTGTTGAAATTCTAGGGGATCCTCCTCCACCCAAGGGTGATCCCGTGTTTGAACTTAAACCATTACCTGATACTCTTAAATATGCTTATCTTGATGAGAAGAAGATACTCTACGGCAAGATGGTCCAAACGCGACACTACGATCAGAGACCCTTCGACCAAACTGTGTGCGATGCCATAATCGCAAACGGTGGTGTAAAAAGACCGTCAAAAAAGGTGGAAAACGTTTGTGATGACAGATGCATCAAACACGGTTCAGAATTTAGTTGCGTGTGTGATGCAGGGCATACGGTTCAGCTCAATTAACTGTTTGGGATGAGGAGTCACAAAGGAAACGGGCAGCCAGATGAAGGCGTGTGTGATATACAACATACGGTTCACTGGGATGAACTGTGTTTGATTAGGCAACACAATGGAAATGGTTCAACTGAACAAGATGTGTGTGATATGCAGCAAACAGGTCCGTAATCTGAAATGTGTGCAAAGACCAATAATAAAACAGACGATTGCTGCTAATAAGCTGTGTGAATTGCTCTGTCTACAGTAGAATAACATGTATATATATGTATATATATATGTATATATATATATATATATTTATATAGATAGATAGATAGATAGATAGATAGATATAACTAAAATAAACATCCAATTACATAAATGAGAATATAGATCATTCGCACACACCTCAATAAACAATTGCATGCATTCTAAAGTAGGAGAAACAATCATCTAGTCATCTAATTCTTGTGACACTCCCGTCACTTCTATGTGGCTCGATCCCTCGTCTTTGTCAGGAAGAAGACAATTTCTCATGTCAACGATCCGCATGTACATCTCGTAGCTTGTGTACACGTCCATGGCCGCGTACTTGACATGTTGTTCATCCAGTCTCTTATGCCACACATTGTACCAGGTGTTCTTGTCCTTATTGCTCTCTTCCTTCATCTTCGCGTAGTAGGGGTCGATGATGGCCGAGGCAAGGTCAACCAGGGAGTTCAGTTTGTTTTTGTCGCTGCCCTAGACCTTGTAGTGGTGCTGGATGTTGACAAGATTCGGGCATTTCAAGTCCGAAACCTTGAGCGCTTTTAGATCGTTGGTGGTGTCCACCGTAGCGAAACTGTAGTCAGAGCTCTTGATAAACCTGGAGAAACGCTCGCAAGGCCTTGTGGCAATGTGGAAGTGGTAGACGAGGACGTCATGGCGCACGCACAACTGGGAAACGGCAACCTTCTAATCTTGCCCGGCACGGCCGATGGTGTACTCGAGGTCGAAGCTGACCACTCGGTACTTGTCCTCGGCAAGGAGCTGCTCCATAGTTTGGATGGATCTCTCAACCGAGACCGGATCGTTTGTGTACACCACCGAGAGGGCCTTCCCCCTCATGTGGGTGTCCACTACGTGATGCGTGGTAAACTGCCCGCCGTTGTCATCGGCGGCCGCTGGGAGCGCCAATGGAGCCACGGGGAGCGCCATTGGAACTGCCGGATGTCCTCTCTGTATGTGTCCTTGTGGGTGTGCTTTATTGTGTCGTGTGAGACGAGAGATGAAGGTAAATGGCTGCAGGAATAAAAGGGGGCCGGGCGGCATGGATTGTCGGCGCGTCCGCATGGCAGTTTTTGTAGGGGTAACTACATCGTCGCGCCGCGCCCGGCACAACCGCTTGCACACGAACGTGCGTGATCGTGCGCCGGCCCCAAACATTGGAAGCGCGTGTGGAGGGACGAGGGCAGAGCACCCGGAGGGACGCGAGAGCAGAGCGTGCGTGGCAGGACACGAGCAGAGTGCGTCGCAGCCGCCTGAACCGCAAGCAACCACACGTATATAGCAATTGAGCACGCAGGAAATGGCCGCCTACAAGCCGGCCGACAGTTGCGTCGCTGCGTAGAGAGCGGCCCTGTGGTACCACCTCCATCTAGTCTATAGTCTCCTTTATATTCCGTGCCATACTTTGCCCTCAAATTTAACCAACAAAATGCTAATGCATGTTTTAAAAATTTATAATTGGAAACTATGTTCAAATACAAATCCAACTATATAATCTTTGGCGACATGCATTCCTATTTTATTAGTTAAATCATACTTATAAACCAGGACGGTGGTATAGTAGGTAATTAAATCGCAAACGTTTTTTTATTGACCGTATGTGTACGTGGCCTTTCGTCCTCCTCTCGCACGTCTTGACACCCATTGTCGAGAGCGACTTACAGTATAAGCTTGCAGCTGTAGCGAGGCGTTTTCCAAACGGTGGCGCCAATGAATCGTCAGTGAGCCCGTTCCCGCGCAACCTCGCAGGTTACCGCGCAAGCTTCCCGCCCGACTCAGTGAAATCCCCCCAAATCCCAATGCTTACTGGCCTGCTATAAAAACCCTCAAGGCCCGACTCGAAGAAATCCCCCAAAATCGTTGGGGAAAAGTTTGGTCGGTTCAGCTGTCGAGTTAAACTGTTTGTATAAATTAAGAACGACTGCTTAATCTATGAATGAAATCTATGCTTAATTACTGAATTTTGACAAATAGTAGTGTTACAAGGATTGACAAATCTTACCAAATTGTTTGTACGTGGTTGCACACGGGTCATCCAAAACAAATGTTTGCGTTGAAGGGATGCACAAATCCTGCGCTGCTCTCACTTTGCATACGGGTGTTCTATCTAAAACATTCGCGATCAAGAGCTGTAGAAATCCTGCTCGGCACGTTTTCTCTTGGCTTCCTGGGGAAGCTGTCGGTTTGCATACGGGTGTTCTAACTAAAACGTTTGTGATGGGTGTTTTATATTTAAAAAGCGAATTAAACTGTGGCTTGGGCGCCATTAATGGAGAGGATGCGAGCAAGGTGGGCGGCCATGCAAGTCAGAGGGCTTGCTTCCCAGTGAGCCTACGCAGCGTACAGCTCGCACGCTTCCTGATGAGCCCGCGCACTCGAGGACAACTTGCACGCCTCTCGGTTAGCTTGCGCACCGGACGGCGCTCACACGCCTCCCGTTTAGTCAAGGTCAAGCAGCTGTCCGCACGGCACCTCCTACAGCCATTAAAAGCAAGACACGTGGAGTCACGTAAATGGTTAACATAATTATTGATTTACTAGAATTTAAAAGCCAAGCATCTCAATGTTTTGCTGGCAATCAACGGTGCCCTGGTGTTTGAAATTCATTCCCATTTCTTGCATGGGACCTAAGCATGCACCCAAGGACACAGATTTGATTTTTCAACCAATTTATATGCACTGGAGCATGTGCATGTAGTTCAAATTTGAATTATGCACATAAATGCATTGAAAACTCAGTTAATGCATAAAATGTCCAAACGAACCCCGAAAAATCACAAAAATTCACACAAAACTCCTGTTGTTCTATGTTGACACGAGAAAAAAAATTGAAAGCAATAAGAGACAATGGATATCGTTTCGTCCCCAAAGGTGGGACGTTCCCTACCGAAAACCATCATGCTTGTTGTGAGAAGCTCCGGTTTGTGAGAAGCATATACCCGAACCTGCCCCAAATGGGACAAAATTTTTACCACGGCATGTAGATGCCGCTCCATGATAGCATGCCAAGTTTCATGAATTTCAGACGAGTTTTGGATTTACTAGAATTTAAAAACCAGGCATCTCAATGTTTTGCCGGCAATCAACGGTGCCCTGATGTTTGAAATTCATTCCCATTTCTTGCATGGGACCTAAGCATGCACCCAAGGACACGGATTTGATTTTCGACCAATTTATATGCAATGGAGCACCTGCATGTAGTTCAAAATTGAATTATGCACATAAATGCATTGAAAACTCAGTTAATGCATAAAAATGTCCAAACGAACCCCAAATAATCACAAAAAATCACACAACACTCCTGTTGTTCTATGTTGACACGAGAAAAAAATATGAAAGCAATAAAAGGCAATGGATATCGTTTCGTCTCGAAAGGTCGAACGTTCCCTACCGAAAACCATCATGCTTGTTGTGAGAAGCTCCGGTTTGTTAGAAGCATATACCCAAACCTGCCCCAAATGGGACAAATTTGTACCACGCCATGTTGATGCCACTCCATGATAGCATGCCAAGTTTCATGAATGTCAGACGAGTTTTTGATTTACTAGAATTTAAAAACCAGGCATCTCATTGTTTTGCCGGCAATCAACGGTGCCTTGGTGTTTGAAATTCATTCCCATTTCTTACATGGGACCTAAGCATGCACCCAAGGACACATGTTTGATTTTTTGACCAATTTATATGCAATGGAGCATGTGCATGTAGTTCAAATTTGAATTATGCACATAAATGCATTGAAAACTCAGTTAATGCATAAAAATGTCCAAACGAACCCCGAAAAATCACAAAAATTCACACAACACTCATGTTGTTCTATGTTGACATGAGAAAAAATTTGAAAGCAATAAGAGGCAATGGATATTGTTTCGTCCCCAAAGGTGGGACGTTCCCTACCGAAAACCATCATGCTTGTTGTGAGAAGCTCCGGTGTGTGAGAAGCATATACCCAAACCTGCCCCAAATGGGACACAATTTGTACCACAACATGTTGATGCCGCTCCATGATAGCATGCCAAGTTTCATGAATTTCAGACGAGTATTTGATTTACTAGAATTTAAAAACCAGGCATCTCAATGTTTTGCTGGCAATCAACGGTGCCCTGGTGTATGAAATTCATTCCCATTTCTTGCATGGGACCTAAGCATGCACCCAAGGACACAAATTTGATTTTTCGACCAATTTATATGCAATGCAGCATGTGCATGTAGTTCAAATTTGAATTATGCACATAAATGCATTGAAAACTCAGTTAATGCATAAAAATGTCCAAACGAACCCCAAAAATCACAAAATTCACACAACACTCCTGTTGTTCTATGTTGACATGAGAAAAAAAATTGAAAGCAATAAGAGGCAATGGATATCGTTTCGTCCCCAAAGGTGGGAGTTCCCTACCGAAAACCATCATGCTTGTTCTGAGAAGCTCCGATTGGGAGAAGCATATACCCAAACCTGCCCCAAATGGGACACAATTTGTACCACAGCATGTTGATGCCGCTCCATGATAGCATGCCAAGTTTCATGAATTTCAGACGAGTATTTGATGTACTAGAATTAAAAAACCAGGCATCTCAATGTTTTGCTGTCAATCAACGGTGCCCTGGTGTTTGAAATTCATTCCCATTTCTTGCATGGGACCTAAGCATGCACCCAAGGACACAAATTTGATTTTTCGACCAATTTATATGCAATGCAGCATGTGCATGTAGTTCAAATTTGAATTATGCACATAAATGCATTCAAAACTCAGTTAATGCATAAAAATGTCCAAACGAACCCCGAAAATCACAAAATTCACACAAAACTCCTGTTGTTCTATGTTGACATGAGAAAAAATTTGAAAGCAATAAGAGGCAATGGATATTGTTTCGTCCCCAAAGGTGGGACGTTCCCTACCGAAAACCATCATGCTTGTTCTGAGAAGCTCCGATTGTGAGAAGCATATACCCAAACCTGCCCCAAATGGGACACAATTTGTACCACAGCATGTTGATGCTGCTCAGTGATAGCATGCCAAGTTTCATGAATTTCAGACGAGTATTTTATTTACTAGAATTTAAAAACCAGGCATCTCAATGTTTTGCTGGCAATCAACGGTGCCCTGGTATATGAAATTCATTCCCATTTCTTGCATGGGACCTAAGCATGCACCCAAGGACACAAATTTGATTTTTCGACCAATTTATATGCAATGCAGCATGTGCATGTAGTTCAAATTTGAATTATGCACATAAATGCATTGAAAACTTAGTTAATGCATAAAAATGTCCAAACGAACCCCAAAAATCACAAAATTCACACAACACTCCTGTTGTTCTATGTTGACATGAGAAAAAATTTGAAAGCAATAAGAGGCAATGGATATCGTTTCGTCCCCAAAGGTGAGATGTTCCCTACCGAAAACCATCATGCTTGTTGTGAGAAGATCCGATTGTGAGAAGCATATACCCAAACCTGCCCCAAATGGGACACAATTTGTACCACGGCATGTTGATGCCGCTCCATGATAGCATGCCAAGTTTCATGAATTTCAGACGAGTATTTGATTTACTAGAATTTAAAAACCAGGCATCTCAATGTTTTGCTGGCAATCAACGGTGCCCTGGTGTTTGAAATTCATTCCCATTTCTTGCATGGGACCTAAGCATGCACCCAAGGACACAGATTTGATTTTTGGACCAATTTATATGCACTGGAGTATGTGCATGGACTTCAAATTTGAATTGTTCACCTAAAATGGCTAGTGTAACATCCCAATTTTCCTAAATTAGGATGTTATTAGATCATACATATGCATATCATATTTTCCATGCATTATTTGCTCTTCTGCAATATTCTTTTCATTATGCAACTAAAGGCAATTTATTGGAGTGGAGATAACATGACTTCTCCCATGTTTAAAAATGTTCATAATGTCAAGAATATTATTTCCAGTTCATCTGTTACGTTCTGGTATTTTTATTAGTCTCCAAAGTATTTTATTTGAGTGTTTTGTTGCTGTTTGTGTGGCCTATTCCATAAAAATGATTTTCCAATATGTTTTCCACTATTGTCAGGAGTGTGACCTTCTGAACCAGAATCAAGGCAAGTTACATGTTGATCATCCTTTACCTATTGTTTTCTATGCATGTAGTTATATCACACTATAAATATATGCATGTATATGATTGTTATATTATTTTGCTATATGCTGTTGAGCCCGTCATTGCAAATCGTGGTAGTTGTAGGTTGCTATGCTTTGTAGACGGGGGTGGTTCGTGTATACATTGAGTTTATGTGAGGATTATATATATATATATCCTCCCTTACTAATAAAGCAATTAGTGCTTCTGGTGGTACGTCGTCTCTGTTTTTACGAAAAAGTCCCTGTGGTTTAGAGTATTCAACCCGCAGTCCATATAATAAAGTCAATCGAATGGTATGGACGAGAAAGAAAAAAAACTGCCTCCCGATCTAGCTCGTACGCCGCCGCATCGTGCTCTGCTGCTCCCCGAGGCCGCTCCCTCGATCTGGACGAGCAGGTCTCGAGCGCCTCGGCCTGCTCCTCACGCCGGCGTCCCGTGCCACTGCCGCCGACCTCCAGCCGTTGTCCATTACCCTCTCCCGCACACTCTATCTCTCTTCTTCTCCCTTCCTTTTCTCTCTCTCTCAAATCTTGTCTCTGTCAGGAACGACAGCGCCATGGATCCCGATGTGGAGCTCCACTGCAGCCTGATCTGACCGAGGGGGTCGCGCTGCGCTTGGGCGCCGCATCAGGTGGCGGCGGCGAGGTGGGAGGGGAGCACGGGGACGGGCGCGCGGAGACGAAGGAGGAGAAAATGGAGTGGCGGGGAGGCTACGCTCGGGGGCCGCATCAGGCGGCGACAGCGAAGCGGGAGGTGCGCACGGAGACGAAGGACCCGAGAATGGAGGCGTCCGGGAGCGAGGACTTCGCCGGCGTCAAAGCCACTACCAGGCGGGATGCGCAGGCGCGCGAGGGGTGCATTGCTCCTTCCTGGTGCGGCGCACGAGGGAATGAGATGGGGATCGAGCTGCCGGCACACCACCCGCCGTTCGCCCCTGCTCCACACTTTGTTGGAACTCCATCTGTCGGTTCTACACTTAGGTATTCACTGAAGCAAACATTGTAATTTCCTGATATATCTTAATGATTGTTGAAGCCAAACTCGCATCTCATCTGCTTTTTAATTGCGCCCTATCCCGATCTGAAAATTCCTATTTATATGGCTAATGAATCCTGTCAATACTCAAGTATGTACGAACAGTTTTGCAAAATTTACTTTCTGGAACTGATGGTCTGAAGTGGTGTCTTATACATGGTTAGATAATGTAGTGGGGAATTTTTCTGATGTACAAGCTATATATCAGAAAAGGTTGCGCTTGGAATGATCTGTCCCGGTTATTAGTGTCTGTGGTCATGTATTTCCTGTAGATCAAATATCTATTTGTAATTTTGGATCAGTATATTTGCTTCGAAAGTCAGAATTGCATTTACTGTTTTTCTTTTTGGCGCAAAAAGTAGTTAGTGTTAAACATATGTTAGACAGATCTACTTACCAATGCCAATTTGTCTGGAGATCTGATGTTTTTTGTACACTTTTGTGGCTGAAAACCTGAAACGATTTGTGTAACTGATAGGTCTGTTGCTTTACTTCTACACTGCTTAATTAACCTGCAATTAATTTTGATATTTGATTTTGGCAAGAATCATCGTATTATAGATTATTGATCATGCATGAAACGTTTTGAAGGAAACGAATCTACATTTGCATGCTCGATTTGAAGACTTGCCAGCTGGGTGAAGAAGCTTTCTGATAAACATCCAAATCACTCTAATAGGCCCAAGTTGAGCATATGTTAGATGGTCTGGATGACATGGATGGTGCCGAGGATGTCCCTTTTGATGAGCTCATAGGCATGCAAGGCTTAGAATTTCACTTGGTTGAGAATGCAATTACAGTAAGGATCTCTTCTTTGTCTTATTTTAGATAGACAAATGTGTTTCCTTCATGTTTACATCATTACATGTATCTGATGTTGTTTCATTTGATTTTCTTAAGATATGTATTACATACAAGTCTGATGGATTCAAGAGAATGAAGAGTGAAGAATACTATGCTATAAATCGTCAACTACAGATAACCCTCCCAACTACAATGTTGCACCTGACAACCTCCTACTCGATGAGGCCAAGCTATCTACAGGGGACCATGCCGCTGGACGTTCCTAAGAGGTATGGACCTAAGGATGGCCTTGCTTGCACTATATTGTAGCAATATAATCCGTAATACATGCAGTTTGCTTTCTCCCTTTGTCCCATGGACTCTGAATATGATATCCACCGTCCTTTGTAGGTTCATTAGTTTACTTTTTGTTGATGCAAAAATTAATATGTAGTTGTAACCGCAGGTGTGCTGCTAGATGACCTTCTTGCTACTGAAACAACAAATGCTTGTAACTGCAGCTCCTGCTAATACGCAAGCTGGAGGAGCACCGGGCATATTTTCTACGATGATGAACAAACAGGCAAATGACTGCAGAAACAACAGCTGATGGAGCTGTGGTTCTTGGAAACCCAGTTGCTCCTCCTGTTAATGGGGATGTGTATACGGATATCAGCCCTGAGAATGTTGTGGTCCAGTGACACGAGGTTTGCATTATTTCTGTCCTAGACTTGTGCAGACCATCTTTCTATGGATGGTCTTCTGTTCATATTAAATGTGAGCTACCGCGTACTGAGATGTGTTTCAAGCTTATTTTGTGTGTGTGTGCTGAAGATAGTGCAAATGTGCTAATTATTTGGTTGAAGCATCTGCTGCAGAGGTTGAGGTAATTAGTGCTACTTTAGCTGCTATAAAGGCCAGACAAGTTGGAGATGAGATGGGCATTTTATCATATTGCTTTGCCTGTAATAGCCAAAATTGATTGATTTAGTTTCACACAACATAGATAATTATGTCGTCAGGTTCAATTTTACTTATGAAAGTTGAACTTTTCTTATCTTGTTAGATTTCCTCTTTGTAAGTTCTAGGACTTTAGTTAATTGAATGTCTTAAGGCCTGCATGCCAGAGCTTTCTAGAAGGTAACACTTGATGCAAATTCTGTTCCTACTATTCTTACCTGATACTACCTGGACGACCTTCAAGCATCAATAACTTAATCCTTTTAGGTTTTGTACTTCTTTCTCCAGTACAGACATAATATTGTTTGGTGCTTCCCAATATTTGGACGTGAAAGTAGAGAAGCTTTACATTTCAAGAAATATTAGATTATCAATAAGAAAATATGGTCCAAGCCGGACTACTACTTCTAAATGTTTTGTTTTTCACCAAAGGGGATATTTTACTTCTCCTAATCATGGTCGCCGTGTAACCCGATGATGGTAGGATTGTAAATAACTACATCCTCTTTTGGCATGGCAAAAAAAATACATCCTACCCATTTGATGATTTGCAACTGCAGCTGAACAATAATGAAAAAAAAAGTACATGCTTTACATAATGTACCTACAACAACAATGGGTTGCCCCACCAGACATCACCAGAGGACTGAGAAGGAAAACGACGCTTCCTCAGTCAGGTTCTATTGGCCGTTGTAGCATTAGCATGATGAAGATTCTGGAACAGTGCACGACATGTCCAAGCCGAAGGTCTTCCCTTAGTGTGAAGCACCTGAGCTGGCGTCGAGCAATATCCCCTGAATATTATTTCATTGTGTTCTTTCTAGGTATACAACCATATCAGCTGCACCAAGGAGCTCCATGCACGGCGGTACTACTTCCCACAAAACCTATTATAAACAGTATGCTAACTACCAGGACTGTGTAGATTCATGGAAGAGCTTTGTGCAAAAAATTAGGAGAAAGAGAAACATAAGAGACATTTCAGCAAGTTTACTTATGGAGGCAAAAAATAATTCTACTTATCACTGTAATACAACTTGTAATAAACGAGAAAAGACGTGTGATATTATTTTTTCTCCGTTGTAACTTATACGGGCATTTGTGCTAGTATATATATATATATATATATATATATATATATATATATATATATATATATATATATATATATATATATATATATATATACCTCTTTATCTTTACCACCTACTAATACTAGTCGAAGGCACGTGCTTTGCACGTGTGCATTCTTAATAAAAAGACCATACAAGCAAAAGGTCTTATGTATAAATGAAACACTTTTTATATGGAGTTTTAGCTTCGCAATCGCTTGCCAATTTACAATGTTCATGAACAATTTGATTTTCTTATATTTCCCAAACATTTAAAAACTTGCAGTTTCCCGCAAAAAAAGAAAAGACAAACTTGCAGTTACTATTCACGAAATGGATTCTACGTACATCATGGGATTAAATTTTGTCCAGAAAATAATAATCTCCATGCATTCTACGTACATTACTTGGACGTACATGGATGTAATGCATTCTACCATGCATATCCAATATTTTTTGCGAGCAGAAAAAAGGATATGTATCAATCCATATCAATGCATGTCGTAAAAATCATGCAAAAACGTGAGAATAGTCTGTTCCGCTCAACTTCTATTTTTTTTTAAAAAAACTTTTTTGTTTTTGATTTTAGGGGAGACCGCTCAAACTTCTGCGTCCTGCCTTGCCGTCCTGTATGGAGCCCCACTCAGAAACGCGAACCAGGTGAGCTCCCTGCCGATTCTCCAAAAAAAAGAGCTCCCTGCCTCAGGCTGTCGAGTGGAGTTCTATAAAAAAAAGATCGTCGAGCGGAGCGCCACCGCGCCGCCGCCCCTTCTTCCCTGCCGCCGACCCGAGGACTGCCACGCCGCAGGCGCAGCGCCCGACCGGCCATCCGGCAATCATGGTTGTCTTGCCCAGTCATCGTCATCAGGCACGGCAGCGCCCGAATCCGGCAGCCACGGCCGCACACAGCACACGCCGGCAGGCGGCACACTCCACGCCTCCGAGCGATGGCGCGGGCGAGTAGCACTGACCGTAGCATCACTGCATCAACATTGGGCACACAGCAGGCAGCAGCAAGGTGAGTACTTCAATTTCTGATTTTATCGGATGTCCCCGAACAGAAGGACTCAATTTCTGATATATTTTTTTCAGTGAAAGAACGGAGAATAAGATTGATGAGTGTGATCTTTTTTTGTTATTTATTTGTGAATTTTTTGGATTTGTAGGTTACGGAAAATAAAGAACAAGTATGGTGATTAAAGCATTTGTGTACCCATTTCTTGCTTACAAGAAAAATTATAGAGTTAAACTGTAATTGTTTTCTATGTTCTTTCAGTGCAACTAAATTATTAGATGTTGCCAATATTAAGAACAATTTGTAAAAAAGAAATCATTATTGTGAATTTTCATGTCTTGTATTTCAGCTTCTGCAGGTGTTATTTCAAGGTGTCACCATGGCGAGATCATCTTTGCCGCTAACCAGGAACGTGAGAATTGTTTCGATGCAAAACTCTGAAGTGAACACTGTGAAGTTTGATATGCACTTGACGCTGGATCATTGCACTTCCCCCGTTGAGTTCAAATATGATTCTGCTAACTCTAATGCATTGCCAGCATGTAGAAGTTACAACATCTATGCTGTTGGAATTCAGAAGTTCAGAGTTTCAGTTTCATTTTAGCTTTTAAGGATCACACTTTGTCTGTTTCGGTTTCTGAATAAAGTTACAAATGAATGTCTTGACAATGTCGCTAATCGCTTGTTAAGATTTCATACCCTGTTTTCCGTTTGAATTGTGATAGAATCAACGCCAATCTTCGCGTTCATTCAGATGGGACACCTCTGAACAGAATTTGTGATCTCTGTTTGTTATCAGTTTGGGTGATTTAAACAGTTTTGGTTTCAGCTGTACGTACCAGATATTGACTCAACTTCTTCTGATATTTTGGCCAACGAATTAAGCTTGTTATCTAAGAAAACTTGCTGGCCAAGAGATAAAATTTTCCAGTTGAGGAGACTATATAAGGCCACGTACGGCAGATGTTTTGGGTAGATCAATCTTGAGTTTCTCCACATACATCTGAACTTTGGCATAGAAAGAGCTATGTTCGTGAGGACCTCTTGAGTGTACAATAGGAGATAGGAGATTATTGTATCTTGGAGGAGAGCCGCTGTACGACTCGTGCACCATGGCGAGGGCGTAAATCTCCTTGAAAGCTGCTGCACCACGATCTGCTGCGACCACCTCTTCTTCAACAACAGCTGCCTGCGTCGTCGTCCCCAACATACGCCGGGGTTTATCGCCTGTGTAATTTCTCAAAATTGGTAGGCAATCCGCTGGTTTTGTTCATGGTCTTGCTGCCAAGGCGCATCAGATTGGAATTAGTAATCTATTTATGGTATGAGTAAAGCAAAATGGTCTGTGCTCCCTTCCGTTGACAGGATGTCCATGTTGTACGTTAAAACTGAAAAATGTCAGTATATTGTATATACATTTGAAGCCCAATGGCTCTGTATCATAAAGAATGATATTTGCTCACTTCTGTTGCTGGATTTCTGCTATATGCAATAACTGAAAAAGGAGTAGTACATGGTTTAAGTATTGTATATGCTAGAATAGTACCCCTGCAAATATAACTTTTGGTCTACAACTTTCACAAGGACAAACTAATGACTGAAGCCCTATATAACATTATTTTCCTGGGTACTATTTACATAAATACAACCATATTAGAAACATCACACTGCAGTACACAGCATGCACATGAATTATACCAAAACATCCTTGTAGACAATATTTTTTGTGCTTTTCCCTGATGGGTCAATATCCTTATTTGGCTTTGCAGAACAGAATGAACATATGCTGCATTGCCTTTCTTAGTGTACTGTTTGGACATAAACACAAACACCTTGCGTGCAAGAAAAGTAGAAAAATCAGCAAGCTACAACCAGACCAGTGGATCTGTATTTCATATCATCCTCAGCAAGAAGAATCACTTGCACAACATTCTCATGCAACAAAATCTCAAAGGAACAGAAGAATCACCAACCTCACCTGTGGTCAACGGCACTATGGTCAGCTGGCCGTAGATGGATGTCCAGCTCCTATGAGCCTTTAATCACCAGGCGGAAACAAATTTCGAAGCAAGCCAGAGCCTGCAAGGAGACGGGGCTGGAGATGCAATCTGGACGTGGAGGTGATCCGTGTCACACCCTAGCTAGTTCATGCATTAGAGTGTTGCATCATGTCTAGTTCATTAACAGAAACCTGAAATGGGATTGCCAGAACTCCCAGCCCCCTCTGAAACAAACTAGGGTTTACTAAAAATATTTTCGATGAACCTGAAATGCCCTTCTAAAATGTCCATCATTTTTGCCTTGGTTCAGAACCTTTGCCAAAAGTGGTGCACAATTTCCTAGGTCATCCTAAGGTCTTTGAATTAAATCATAAGTATTTGAATTTGGGCATTTAAAATTTATAAAATATTTCAAATGTCCAAATATTCCCAAACTAAATGTTTCATGTTGGAAATATTCCAACAATGGACCAGGAGTAGTTTGGTGAATTTTAGAACCTTTTAGGTATTTTAAATAATTCAACAAAGTTGCGAAGAATTAAATAAAGAAAACAGAAGGAAACTTACCGGCGCCACCACCGCCCACCAGCCAGCCCACTGGCCGTGCCCAGCCTGCCGCGCATGGCCAATGAGCTGCTTGGCTTGCCAGCAGCATCAAGGTGCTCGGCGGCAAGACCGCACTCGCCACGCAACTGCACGACGCCGCTTCGCCCTCTCGCCGCTCGCCGCCTTGGGCGAACTCCACGTCGCGCCGGACCTCCTGGACATCTCCATTCTCCCCACTCCTCTCCTCGCGCTTCACGCCATGGCCGACGCCACTGCCGCCGCGACCGCCGCCGTAGCCAAGGCTTCTCCGTCGACTCCACGCCGCGCCACAGTGTCCGAAGCTCGCCGCCTCTACTCCTTCGAGCTAGCCGAGCCTCGAAGGCTCGCGTGCCCAAGCCGCCGCATGCCCTCGCCCAACCGCCATCGCCGGAGATCCCTTCGCCGCCGCCGCGCAGCGATTCGTCCTCGACCACGCCGTCTGCTCCATCGCGACCGCGTGAGTGGGCTACCTTCCTTCCTCTCTTTCTCGCTCGCGCACCACAATGAAAGCACACGAAGATCACCCGCCGCGCGCTGTCATGACCTCGCCGCCGACGTGCTCCGGCCGTCCTCCGGCCACCTCACCTTGTCCATCGCGCCACCACGTCGCGTTAGAGCTAACCGTGCACTCCCGCACCTCGACACTCTAGTCACGAGTTCGACCACCGAACTCGGTGCCGCCAAAGTCGCCGCCGGCGCCAACTCCGCCACCCCGACCCCAACGGACTCGCCAAGAGCCGCGGCTCGTCCTCGACTTCACTCCGGTGGCCTCGCGACCCATTTGGTGGTGGAACAGTAAAACCACTTCCGCCGCGTCGTTTCGCCGTGACTAAACGCCGGCGGGTTTGATTCGACTTTGACCACGAGTGGGCCCAGTTGACTTCGGGTCTATGACATGTGGACCCCTCGCTAACTAAATCAATTTAGTTAAAACTTAATTTAATTAGTTTAATTACCCATCGACATGCGGGACCCATCGGTCGGTTTGACCTGACCAGCCCGTTGATCGCGTGACGTCATCATGACATAGTCTTGACGAGAATTTAATTATGGAATTATTTTTACACAGAAATTCCGAAAATGTTTCAAACTTCAAAAATTCATATAAAATCAACCGTAGCTCCAAATGAAACAAATTATATATGAAAATGATCGAAAAATTCAACCTATCCATCTGTACTGGTTTCATGCATGTTTAAGCAAGCTAACCTACTGTTTATGGCAGAACAAGTTAAAGCACCCTAAATGATCATATATGAGTTTGGAAATTGCATCTTTGGTTCAAAATGCTTCAAACCCATCTGGTCTTAGTTGCATTAGCCCAACACACTCATATATGCCATGTCTCATGCATGCATCATATTGTTGCATATTGTTTGGTAATGTTTGTGTATCGGTGTTCTCTGCGGCGAGTTACGCTTTAGGAAGTACCGTGATAACCCCGACGAAGAGCAATACCGTGCACCGACCCGTCGAGCAAGCAACCAACCATTTGATCATATCGATAAAATCCCATGTTCTTGCTCCCGCTCTCGTTCATCGCATTAAGACAACGCGATTCAAGCTGCCTGTGTCTTTGCGGTAGTTGAACCCATTTCCTCTGCATGACTGTCATTGCCACAAGAACTAGATGAAACCCACTAGCATGTGTAGGAGTTGATTGAGCCATATGATTGTGTTGATCCTACCTTGCTATGCCCGCTATGCCTAGAGTCGTGTCGTCCGGTTCATCCGGGTGATGGCTAGAGTGAAATGATCGAATCGGTATGAGAGTAAGGTGTTGAACACGATTTGGTAAAGGTATCGATGAGAGGCCATGTAGGAGTACATGGTGGGTTGTTTCATTGAGGCCGTCCTTAGCCTCGAGATCTGTATGTGTGATTTAAGATTGACTACTACCATGCATTGGGCCCGAAACCAATGGACCCTCTAAACTTCTTATTCACCCTAGTCTTACGTCCGGGAGTTGCAAGTAGTTTCGTGTTTGTAGCCTCATTGGAGGCCATGGACATGTACCGGCCGTAGAGGTGGGTCGTGATGCGGTAGAGTACGTGGCACGGTGTAACGGATGCCTGCTTGGTATCTCGGGAACCCTGTTCACATCGTTTGGGGTCGTGAGCGAAACTTGGTAGGAACTCCTCATAGATGGAACCCAAATAGGCGATAAACCCGGACTAGAGACTTAGGTGTCTAGGTAGGTCGTGGTGACACCCACGTTGGGCTTCCGCTTGAAGGTTGCGAATACATGTCGTAAACGGCGATAAGTGGTGAGCGTGTATGAAGAAGTACACCGCAGGTTAACATCATCTATTCGAATAGCGCGTCATGATAAAGGACTACTTGGTTGCCTATACGGTTCATAGACAAGTAAATGGATACTACTAAAAGCCTCAAGATAAGCGTGAGTGCCGAGGATGGCTCTTCCGTAGGAAGACGGAGGTGGATCCTCGGTGGTGTATTGAAGTGATGAGTAGTGGACTCGAGTGCGCAAAACCATTTCAAGTTGGTGTCTCGTAGGATAGCTTAGCCATGAGTCAAAGCGGCTTGTCTGCAATAACCCCACCAACCCTTCTTGATAATGTGCATGTATGTAGGGTCTGATGTAAGTCTTGCTGAGTACCTTTGTACTCATGTTGCTTTAATTTACATTTTTCAGAAGATGCCACAAACCCTTCCGACGGGTTCTTCGTAGACGTTGACATCGATGAGTAGACTAAGGCCCAGGTGGTGATCCTGAGCAAGTGAAGGACCATGTAGTATAGCTAGGCTTACCCAAGCCTCTTTTATTTTACTAGTTGTCTGTACTCAGACAAAACACTTCCGCTGTTGGCTTGTATGCTTGTATGACTTGTATGTGGGTCGTGTGACCCGTACTTGTGTGTATGCTATGTATGGCTCTACACTTTTTGCTTTCTGGGAATTAAACCCGCAATCCCTTTTTAAGTGAATATGACTGAGTAATGGTTCGTTTTTCATAAAACCCCCTGTCATTTGAGATATTCAACACGCAGTGCCTGCAGTTATCTTATCTCTTATCTGCTCCCTTTCCGGCACGGCGGAGGATGAGAAGGTGAGGGGCGGCGCCGCGCTCTACACTGCCTACGTGCCGTTGTCCATCCGCGCGGTAGCCGAAGGCTACCGTACCCGCACCCCGGAGGTGGCGTTTACTCCCTGGGCGTGCGTCCCTGCAGGAGGACGACCGCGGCATGTCCAGCGTCTGCAGGAGGCTGCAGGAGAGAGCGACGGCGGAGAGAAAAAGAAAGGTCTGCAGGAAGGCGACGGCGGAGAGAAAAGGGAGGACGGGAAGAAGGAGATGGGAGGCCGTATTGAGAGGTGAGGTGCGGCGTGGTCCTCCTGCTGTTGCTCGCCGGCCATCGCCAGTAGGTGGGGCTCGGGTGGTAATTTAACCCGAGTAGCTGCCTGGCCCATGCGGTCCGAACGGGCGCTCCTCTCGGGTCCTCCTCCCGACAGCACGCGAGGCATGAGGCAGCGGCTGGTCGGACGGATCGAGGCGGAGGAGCACAAGGCCGACGAAGTGGTGGCCGGAGGCGGCGAGCTCCAAGGCGAGCGGGGGTGCTGCGGGTTAGGTTCCATGGCGACTCTCTTGCCAAGAAAAATAACAAAGATTAGAGAGAGAGAGAGAGAAGAAGAAGTAGAAGGGAAAAAGCGAGAGAGAGGAGTAGATGCCTGGCCTGCTTGAGGCGGCTCTCATGACGCGGTTGGAGGAGGCAGCGCGGGGAGGCCGGTTGCTTGAGTGGAGAAAAAGGGTGTTCCTCTCAGTTGTCCTCCTCTCCCGACGGCAGGCAGGCAGGAGACGGCGGATCCGGCTGCTCCGGCGACGAGGCGGACAGATCGAGGCGGAGGAGCATGAGGCCGACTGAGAGGTGGCCGGAGACGGTGGGCAGTGTGCTGCAGTTGTCCATGGCGAAAACAGAGAATGAGAGAGAAGAAGCAGAAGAGAAAAGCCAAGTGAGAGAGAGGAGGAAGAGGGGCTGCAGCTGGCTTGGCCTGCTTGAAGCGGCTCGAGGCACCATCTCCCGGCGCGGTTGGCGGAGGCAGCACGGCGGAGGCGGCTGCTGGAGTTGAGAAAGGGGGAATTTGCGGATGGGAAAGGGAGTTGAGAAAAGGTAGACTGGGCCTTTAGAGATAAGACTGACTAAAAAATAGATTTGCATAGTGCCACCAGATAAGATTTTTTTTGAAGTTATGCCACCAGATAAGATTGTGTGGTGCGTAGCTCCACCAGAATAAAGACCACCGCTCAAAAAAAAACCAAAATAATGACCAAGTATTATTTCGTCTCTGTTTTCTCAGAATAAAAACGTTTCGCTCGACCCGAACAAGTTAGTAGCAGCGGCAGTTGCAGGCGGGTCTGGCAGCAGACTGCAGAGCAGGAGGCAGAGATGGCGTGCGGAGGAACTTCAGGGGCGACGGCTTGCGGTAGTCGGAGCACGAGAGGAGCAGAGAGAGGCAGCGCCTCTGCGAGGGAAGATGACGGCGCGCTGGACGCCCGGCGGGAGGAGCGAGCAGGTAGAGAAAAGGGGAAGAAGAGGCGGGGAGGTGCTAGAGCGACAGCTGCCTCCAGCGCACACGACCGGAGCCATCTCGTCGTCTGCCGCAGAGGAGGATGTGGCGGATCCCGCCCACGGCGCGGATCTATAGAAAACCGCGCGGGTGCGGGGGGATCTCCCGACGGCGGAGGGCGCAAGTGACATCGGCGGCGTGTCCCGATGAAGGAGGTCATGGACATCGGGGCAGCGGAAGTCGGGATGAAATCGGTATCATTTGGGAATTTTGCCTGACGAGAACGTGTGAACGTCTTAGCGTGTGAATGGGGTGTGAACTGTGGAGTGCAGGAGAGGCCGCAGATTTCATCTAGCTCAGCCCAACGTGTCAGCTAGCTAGCATGCAGATTTTTCCTCGAGAAATGCTAGCGTGCACACATGTCGACCGGTTTTCCAGTTTTGATTGAATTAATTAAACAATGGATCGTTCACGGACCGGTAGATATCTCCGAGCCCGTTCGAGAAATACTAGCGTGCACATACATGTTGGACAAATTGATTATACTTATGGTTACTTGGTAATGCTTTTAGTTTGCTAGAACTTTTTATGCTTGAAAGAAACTTATGTAAGATGCTATAAGAATTAACTTTCTTAATGATTACAGCACCGGCGGTTGCAGGACATGCTTTCTATCTGCTGTTCTCCGACTAAAAGTCATCTTATGTCACGTATATATATATATATATATATATATATATATATATATATATATATATATCCAAACTTTATAAACATTTCATCCATATTTGTGAACTTATTTTACATTCTACATTTATTTATAGTCCGCCAAGAAAAAATAAAGTAGTGATCCAATGTGCATGTCTACTACTGCTTCGAGTTATTTTCCTTGAAGTTCTGATAGTATATGTGTATATTTTTTGACCTATTTTTCTCACTATTAAAGTTATAGTTACATTTCTCAAAATAAAAGTAACTGGTTAAATTTTGTATGAAACATATAGATCTAATTAAATTTGGATTCACGGTAATTTAGTTACCCCCTTTGATCCATATTACTTGTCGTTGGTTAATCGGAGGCGGTACATGAATTATTAAACTCTAGAAGAGTGTAAAAAACACAATGTATGTTTCTCCTGCTCAAAGACTATTCCATGCACCACTACACTTCCATCCGATGACAGTGATGCGACTGCGGCCATCGGGGCGTTGTGAGCATAGCTCAATACCGCCTCTAGGCTGAAAGGCAAACTCGTACCTCAACCTAAAGAATAGCTTAAGCGATAATTCAACATGTGGCAACACAAGAGCATATTCGTCTTATAGAGAATGAGACAGAGAGAAGAGAGAACGAGGGTAACCTATTTCTGACGTTTGTTAGAGTTGGATATAAGAAGTGCCCTGCAGTGGCACGCGAAGTATATTTTGGATTTTTGTTCGCCCGGTGCAACGCACGGGCATTTTTACTAGTGTGTATATATATATATATATATATATATAACAATTGAGTAGTAACTCATGATTTAACTCTCCTCTGGGCGGAAGTGGTATTGCTTGGTGTTGAGGGAAGGCATCATGGGGTCTTGCACCTTTTCTAAGGCCATGCGCTCATGAGAGTGCACCCTAAGTGGAATGCCGCCCAGGTTCAAAAAGATCAGACAGACTTAGTGACTAGTAGCTTCCATGTGCGGCCACTGGCTATATGGGCTCTAGCTTAGTTGATCAGTCGTTGGAACCCTTGCCCAGATTGTGTCGACAGATGTAGCGTATGTAGGTGGGATGTGGCCGTCCGGTGGTTAAGGGAACCTCTTCTGAAAGACTTCGTCTCAATCTTCGAATTGGGTCCAGTGGGTAAAGCGTACTAAACTCTGCAGAGTATTAAAACTAATCATGATTAGCCGTGCCCCGGTTATGGGTAAGTTTGAGCCACTATGTCATTACAGTTGTTGAATGATCTTGACAGATGTGGCACTTAATAATATTTGTGGGAAACTTAATAAAGGGTAGGTTGGAGTTGATTTTGCCAACTCAACCTTGTGTATTTAATTGTAGTAATAAAAGAACAAAATAAAAATTTATCTATTAGGTAGTTATTAGGATAAAATCAGCTTTATGCAAAAATAAACCCTCAAGCCTTCCTTTGATGTACTATGCATATACATGTAGGTCTGCTATATTATTACTCCTGTGTAACTTGCCAATACATTCAAAGTATTGACCTATATGGCTGCAACGTCTCATGTTGCAGGATATTGACGAAGAGTAAGGTACCGTTAGGGTCGCGAGTTCAGACTCATCGCACGTGGGCTATGATGGGACTCATCGTTATTTTCTGCTACTTTCCGCTGTTTGATTGAATAAAGCTAGCCAAGTGCTATGCAGATTGTTTTATTTTATACATTCTGGATCATACGTTGTAATAAATGATGCACTTGCTATTCTGGTATTCATCTATACCGTGTGTGCTAGCGAGATCGATCCAGGGACTAGCACAGTAAGCATAGAGACTCAAATCCTTCGAGGTTTGGTCGTTACAGCTAGAAATCCAATTTAATGTATTAAATGTTCAAACGAACCCTGAATAATTCCAATTCTTTGACGACACACATATAGTTGCGTGTTCACTCCAGATAAAAGGTCTAGCAATTCAAACACCGTCCATTACCGCTGTGGCCCCATTATGTAATTCAAATCAAGATGAAAAATCAAGTAGATCACACACAGTTTATTACCAGCAACCGTGTGAGATGCAGCACAACATACCCTCGAGCACCGTCGGTGTTTAGTGCGCCTATGGCTTACGCGAGAAGGTGCGTCGGCTACAGTCCACAGCCGGCGTCTCAAGCACACTAGCTCGCTCCCCAAATATCATTTCACTGTTCAATCGTCGCCGGTGAAAGATGGGCACATGGACCTGCGTCGTGAGGGCAACTTCGGTGGCCCACTCCAGCGAGAGCGCAGCCGCAGCCGCCATGCGTGTGCTAACAAGGTGCGTGAGCGCGGCCACAATCTGCGACCGGGCGGCAAAGGCAGCCTAAACGGTCGTTGTTGCTTCTCAGGTGGCGGCAGCAACATCTGCCTCGGGGATAGCATCTGGCGAGAGCGGCACAACAGTTGTCCGTTTTGCAGCGGCAGCTGCTACGTCTTGAGCTTGCGTTCATTTTCCTTGAAGAGGAAAGGGTGATGTAGCAATAGTAGCGTAAGTATTTCCCGTTTTTGAGAACCAAGGTATCAATCCAGTAGGAGGCTCACGTCCACTTGCGAAAGTGAGATCTAATAGAGATAGTATGATAAGATAAATATATTTTTGGTATTTTATAATATAGATGCAAAAAGTAAAGATGCAAATAAAAGTAGATTGGAAGCAAATATGATAAAGAATAGACTCGGGGCCATATATAGGTTTCACTAGATGCTTCTCTCAAGATAACATAAGTATTACGGTGGGTGAACAAATAACTGTCGAGCAATTGATAGATAAGCGAATAATTATGAGATTATCTAGGCATGATCATGTATATAGGCATCACATCCGCAACAACAACTAGACCGACTCCTGCCTTCATCTACTACTATTACTCCACACATCGACCGACTCCTGCCTGCATCTAGAGTATTAAGTTCATAAAGAACAGAGTAACACATTAAGCAAGATGACATGATGTAGAGGGATAAACTCATGCAATATGATATAAACACCATATTTTTATCCTCGATGGCAACAATACAATACGTGCCTTGCAACCCTTTCTGTCACTGGTTAAGGACACCACAAGATTGAACCCAAACCTAAGCACTTCTCCCATGGAAAGAAAGATCAAGCTAGTAGGCCAAACCAAGCTGATAATTCGAAGAGACTTGCAAAGATAACTCAATCATACATAAAAGAATTCATAGGAGATTCAGATATTTCTCATAGATAAACTTGATCATAAACCCACAATTCATCGGATCTCGACAAACACACCGCAAAAAGAGTTTACATCGAATAAATCTCCACAAGAGAGGGGGAGAACATTGTATTGAGATCCAAAAAGAGAGAAGAAGCCATCTAGCTAATAACTATGGACCTGAAGGTCTGTGGTAAACTACTCACAACTCATCGGAGGGGCTATGGTGTTGATGTAGAAGCCCTCCGTGGTCGATTCCCCCTCCGGCGGAGCGCCGGCGAAGGCTCCAAGATGGGATCTCGCGGATACAGAAGGTTACGGTGGAGGAAATTGTGTTTCGTTGGCTCCCTGGATGTTTTCGGGATACGTAAGCTTATATAGGAGGAAGAAGTACGTCGATGGCCGCCCGAGGGGCCCATGAGACAGGGGGCGCGCCCCATGGGGGGGGGGGCGCCCTACCCTCTCGTGGCCGCCTCGGCTGCTTCTTGACTTGCACTCCAAGTCCTCTGGATCACGTTCGTTCCAAAAATCACGCTCCCGAAGGTTTCATTCCTTTTGGACTCCGTTTGATGTTCTCAATGATAAAAAAGAAATTTTTGATGTGGAATGCTACCTAGCGTAATTCTCAATGTAATTTTATTTATTGTGGCATGAATGTTCAGATCCAAATGATTCAAGATAAAAGCTTATAAAACATAAAAATAATAATGCTTCAAAGCATACTAACAAATAATCATGTCCTATCAAAATAGCATAGCCAAAGAAAGCTTATCCCTACAAAATCATATAGTTAGGCCATGCTTCATTTTTATTACACAAAATACTCCCATCATGCACAACCCCGATGACGAGCCGAGCAATTGTTTCATACTTTTTAACGCGCTTCAGCTTTTTCAACTCTTACGCAATACATGAGCGCAAGCCATGGACATAGCACTAAGGTGGTAAAAGATGGTGGTTGTGAGGACAAAAAGAGGGAGGATATAGTCTCACATCAACTAGGCATATCAACGGGCTATGGAGATTCCCATCAATAGATATCAATGTGAGTGAGTAGGGATTGCCATGCAACGAATGCACTAGAGCTATAAATATATGAAAGCTCAACAAAAGAAACCAAGTGGGTGTGCATCCAACTCGCTTACTCACGAAGACCTATGGCATTTTGAGGAAGCCCATCATTGGAATATACAAGCCAAGCTCTATAATGAAAAATTCCCACTTAGTATATGAAAATGACAACATAGGAGACTCTCTATCATGAAGATCATGGTGCTACTTTGAAGCACAAGTGTGGAAAAAGAGATAGTAGCATTGTCTCTTCTCTCTTTTTCTCTCATTTTTTTATTATTGTTTTTCTTTTTTTCTTTCTCCTTTTTTTTCCTTTTCCTCTTTTTTCCTTTGGCCTTTTTTTCTTTTTCTTTTTGTAAAGTCAGAAGTCTCATCCCGACTTGTGGGGGAATCATAGTCTTCATCATCCTTTCCTCACTGAGACAATGCTCTAATAATGAAGATCATCACACTTTTATGGATTTACAAATCAAGAATTACAACTCAAAGCTAGAACAAGATATGACTCTATATGAATGCCTCCGGCGGTGTACCGGGATATGCAATGAATCAAGAGCGACATGTATGAAAATTATGAAGGTGGCCTTGCCACAAATACGATGTCAACTACATGATCGTGCAAAAGAGCAATATGACAATGATGAAACGTGTCATAATAAACGGAACGGTGGAAAGTTGCATGTCAATATATCTCGTAATGGCTATGGAAATGCCATAATAGGTAGGTATGGTGGCTGTTTTGAGGAAGGTAAATAATGGGTTCAATACCGGCGAAAGTTACGCAGTATAATAGAGGCTAGCAAAGTGGAAGGGTGAGTGTGCGTATATCCATGGACTCACATTAGTCATAAAGAATTCATATACTTATTGCAACAGTCTACTTAGCCCTCGAAGCAAAGTACTACTACGCATGCCCCAAGAGGGATAGATTGGTAGGAAAAGACCATCGCTCGTCCCCGACTGCCACTCATAAGGAAGACAATCAAAAGAGCACCTCATGCAACAAATTTGCCACACAACTTTTACCATACGTGCATGCTACGCGACTTGCCAACTTCAACAAAACTATTTCTCAGTTTCATAATTACCCACTAGAATGACCCTAACATTACTACCTTTATATCTCAAAACAATTATCAAGCATCAGATTGATCATAGCATCCAATTCACTTCCTATGATAGTTTTTATTATACCCAACTTGGATGCTCACCATTCTAGGACCAAATTTGTAACCATAGCAAATACCATGATGTTGTAAAAGACTCTCAAAAAGATATAAGTGAAGCATGAGAGACTAGAAATTTCTTCAAAATTAATCCACCACCGTGCTCTAAAAGATATAAGTGAAGCACTAGAGCAAAAACTATCAAGCTCAAAAGATATAAATGAAGCACATAGAGTATTCTAGCAAATTCTTATAAAGTGGGCTTCTCCCAAAAGGTGTGTACAGCAAGGATGATTGTGGTAAACTAAAAATCAAAGGCTAATATAATACACGATGCTCCAAGAAAAACACATATCATGTGGCGAATAAAAATATAGCTCCAAGTAAAGTTACCAATGAACGAAGACGAAAGAGGGGATGCCTTCCCGGGGCATCCCTAAGCTTAGGCTTTTGGCTATCCTTGAATATCTTGGGGTGCCATGGGCATCCCCAAGCTTAGGCTCTTGCCACTCCTTATTCCATAGTCCATAAAAGCTTTACCCAAAACTTGAAAACTTCACAACACAAAACTCAACAGGAAATCTTATAAGCTCCGTTAGTGAAAGAAAACAAAACCACCACATAACGTACTGTAATGAACTCATTATTTATTTATTTTGGTGTTAAACCTATTGTATTCCAACTTCTCTGTGGTTTATAAACTATGTTACTGGCCATAGACGCATCAAAATAAGCAAACAACACACGAAAAACAGAATCTGTCAAAAACAGAACAGTCTGTAGCAATCTGTAACTAATGAAAACTTCTGGAACTCTAACAATCCTACCAAAATAGGACGTCCTGGACAATTTGTCTATTAATCATCCGCAAGAAGAATCAATGCAAAATCACGTTTATGTGATTTAACAAAACTAAATTAGTGCTTGCAAAGTTTCTGTTTTTCAGCAGAATCAAATCAACTATCATCATAGGTTATCCTATAGGTTCTACTTGGCACAAACACTAATTAAAAGATAAAAACACATCTAAAAAGAAGGTAGATGCAAAATTTATTACTAAATAGGAAAAAAAACTAAAAACACAAAGAAAATTGGGTTGCCTCCCAACTAGCGCTATCGTTTAACGCCCCTAGCTAGGCATAAAAGCGAAGATAGATCTAAGTAGTGCCATCTTTGGCACTAAATTCCTCAATAGAGCACTTATAATATTTAGGGGTTTCTCCCTTTTTAGCAATGATTAAACCTTTAGGCAAAAATTCACCAAATTCGTTTGTGGCAAAAGGTTCCTTAACGATAGAGAGACAATTAGGATGAAGACTTATGGATTTGAGATCCGCGTCTCCCTTACTAGAAGATTCACCCTTATTTCTAGGAACATAAATAAACTTGGCGGTTTTGGTAAGGGGTTTTGGAGTGTTTTTCATGGAAGAAAACGCCGAACCTAAGTTGGTAATTATATCCTCAAGTTTACCAATTCTAGCAGAATCTAGATCTATTTTTCATTAACTATAGGTTCTTTCTCTTTAAGATTTTTCAAAGTAACTCCAACCCTAGATCCATATTGGGTGATATGATTATGAATCTTTTTATCCAAGTTTTCAATCAACTCAACAGTGGCAATTTTATTTTCAATAATATCGAGCCATTGCATAACGTGTTCTAAAGTTAAAACAATACCATTAACCAAAAGAGGTGGTGGGCCAAACAAATCTAACATAGCATTATAAGCATCAAACGTATGGCTACTCAAGAAATCACCTCCGACAACAGTATCAAGAACACATCTATTCCAAGGAGTGGTGCCTACATAAAAATTGTGGAGAAGAATGGAAGTAGAAAGCTTCCTAGTAGATCTATTTTGAGCATTGCAAATTCTATGCCAAGCATCTTTTAAATTTTCTCCATCCCTTTGCTTAAAATTGAGAATTTCATGTTCGGGAGTAATAATAAGGATAGGAGGACTAGCCATAATGACAAGGTAACCGATCTAACACGCGAGCAAATAGAAAAAAGGCAAGCGAAAGAGAGAGAGGAGATTGGGAAAGAGAGGGTGAATAAAACGGCAAGGGTGAAGTGGGGGAGAGGAAGACGAGAGGCAAATGGAAAATAATGTAAATGCGAGGGAGATGGGTTTGTGATGGGTACCTGGTATGTCTTGACTTGAGCAAAGACCTCCCCGGCAACGGTGCCAGAAATCCTTCTTGCTACGTCTTGAGCTTGCGTTGGTTTTCCTTGAAGAGGAAAGGGTGATGCAGCAACAGTAGCGTAAGTATTACCCTCAGTTTTTGAGAGACAAGGTATCGATCCAGTAGGAGGCTCCTCAAAAGTCCCACGCACCTACACAAACAAACAAAGAACTCGCAAGCAACGCAATAAAGGGGTTGTCAATCCCTTCACGGCCACTTGCGAAAGTGAGATCTAATAGAGATAGTATGATGAGATAAATATATTTTTGGTAGTTTATAATATAGATGCAAAAAGTAAAGATGTAAATAATAGTAGATTAGAAACAAATATGATAAATAATAGACCCGGGGGGCAAAGGTTTCACTAGAGGCTTCTCTCAAGATAGCATAAGTATTACGGTGGATGAACAAATTACTGTCAAGCAATTCATAGAAAAGCGAATAATTATGAGATTATCTAGGCATGATCATGTATATAGGCATCACGTCCGCAACAAGTAAACCGACTCCAGCCTGCATCTACTACTATTACTCCACACAGACTCCTGCCTGCATCTAGAGTATTAAGTTCATAAAGAACAGAGTAACGCATTAAGCAAGATGACATGATGTAGAGGTACAAACTCATGCAATATGATATAAACCCCATCTTTTTATCCTCGATGGTAACAATACAATACATGCCTTGCAACCCTTTCTGTCACTGGGTAACGACACCGCAAGATTGAAACCAAAGCTAAGCACTTCTCCCATGGCAAGAAAGATCAGGCTAGTAGGCCAAACCAAACTGATAATTCAAAGAGACTTGCAAAGATAACTCAATCATACATAAAAGAATTCAGAGGAGATTCAAATATTTCTCATAGATAAACTTGATCATAAACCCACAATTCATCGGATCTCGACAAATACACCGCAAAAAGAGTTTACATCAAATAGATCTCCACAAGAGAGGGGGAGAACATTGTATTGAGATCCAAAAAGTGAGAAGAAGCCATCTAGCTAATAACTATGGACCCGAAGGTCTGTGGTAAACTACTCACAACTCATCGGAGGGGCTATGGTGTTGATGTAGAAGCACTCCATGGTCGATTCCCCCTCCGGAGGAGCGCAAGCGATGGCTCCAATATGGGATCTCACTGATACAGAAGGTTACGGTGGTGGAAATTGTGTTTTGTTGGCTCCCTGGATGTTTTTGTGGTACGTAGGCTTATATAGGAGGAAGAAGTACGTCGGTGGCCATCCGAGGGGCCCACGAGACAGGGGGCGCGCCCTATAGGGGGGCGCGCCCTACCCTCTCATGGCCGCCTCGGCTGCTTCTTGACTTGCACTCCAAGTCCTCTTGATCACGTTCATTCCAAAAATCACGCTCCCGAAGGTTTCATTCCGTCTGGACTCCTTTTGATATTCCTTTTCTTCGAAATATTGACATAGGAAAAAAATAGCAATACAGGTTGGGCCTCCGGTTAGTAGGTTAGTCCCAACTATGATATAAATGTGTAAAATAAAGCCCATAAACATCCAAAAGGGGTAATATAATAGCATGGAACAATAAAAAAATTATAGATACGTTGGAGACGTATCAGCGGCCTTAGCCCTGATGGAGGCTGCCCACGACCATGTCGAGGCCGCCCAGGCCCAGCTCCTGGCGGTCACCGCACAAATCGAACGAAGCTTCTTCGATAACGGTCGGCAACCCATGACCGAAGAGCTGGCAATCGCCGAGAGCGTTCGAGCAGCCGTCCGTTCCTCCGCCGCATACCTTGCAACGACGGAGCCCGTCCAAGCCCAGATCGCGTCTGCCCATGCCCAGCTCGTGGCGGCCTTTTCCAAAGAGATGACGGACGCGGATGGAGATATGCCTGCCGAGTATGGTGCGATGGATGCCATGGAGCCTGAGGGAGTTCTGGACTAGGGGGTGTCCGGATAGCCGAACTATCACCGTCGGCCGGACTCCAAGACTATGAAGATACAAGATTGAAGACTTCGTCCCGTGTCCGGATGGGACTTTACTTGGCGTGGAAGGCAAGCTTGGCGATACGGATATGTAGATCTCCTACCATTGTAACCGACTCTGTGTAACCCTAGCCCTCTCCGGTGTCTATATAAACCGGAGGGTTTTAGTCCGTAGGACGAACAACAATCATACCATAGGCTAGCTTCTAGGGTTTAGCCTCCTTGATCTCGTGGTAGATCTACTCTTGTACTACCCATATCATCAATATTAATCGAGAAGGAGTAGGGTTTTACCTCCACCGAGAGGGCCCGAACCTGGGTAAAAACATCATGTCCCTTGTCTCCTGTTACCATCCGCCTAGACGCACAGTTCGGGACCCCTACCCGAGATCCGGCGGTTTTGACACCGACATTGGTGCTTTCATTGAGAGTTCCTCTATGTCGTTACCTATAGGCCCGATGGCTCCTTCGATCATCAACAACAACGCGGTCCAGGGCGAGACTTTTCTCCCCGGACAGATTTTCGTATTCGGCGGTTTGCACTGCGGGCCAATTCACTTGGCCATCTGGAGCAGATCGAAAGCTACGCCCCTGGCCATCAGGTCAAATTTGGAAGTTTGAACTATACGGCCGACATCCGCGGAGATTTGATCTTCGATGGATTCGAGCCACAGCCGAGCGCGCCACACTGTCACAATGAGCATGATTTAGCTCTGCTGCCGGATAGTACCCTGGAGGCCGCACAAGAGTTTGCTCCGACCCTTAGCTTGGAACCAACTGCGCCAATCGAGGATGGGTGGCTGGACACCGCCTCGGGGGCTGCTACCTCTACGACGATGGAGCCGAATACCTACCTTGTCCCTGGTGAAGCTCGTGACTCCAAGGTGCCGGACTCCTCTCCGGACCCCGAACCTTCCGCGCCCCTGCCAATCGAATCTGATTGGGCGCCGATCATGGAGTTCACCGCTGCGGACATCTTTCAGCGCTCGCCGTTTGGCGACATCTTGAATTCGCTAAAGTGTCTCTCTTTATTAGGAGAGCCCTGGCCGGAATATGGTCAGAACGGTTGGGATGCGGACGACGAAGAAATTCAAAGCCCACCCACCACCCACTTCGTAGCCATTGTCGATGACTTAACCGACATGCTAGACTTCGACTCCGAAGATATCGACGGTATGGACGACGATGCCGGAGACGACCAGGAACCAGCACCTACAGGGCACTGGAAAGCCACCTCGTCATATGACATATACATGGTGGACACTCCAAAGGATGGGAATGGCGATGGACCAGCGGCGGATGACCCCTCCAAAAATCAGCCTAAGCGCCGGCGTCACCGGCGCCGCTCCAAATCCCGCCACAGAAAGAATGGAGATTCTGGCACCGGAGATAATAACACCCCGGACAGTGCCGAAGACAACCCCCTCCAGCAAGATTCAGTAGAGGAGGACGGAGAAGCCAGCCCTCGTGAGAGAGCGGCAGAAGAAAAGGTAGAGGACGATAATTACATGCCTCCCTCCGGAGACGAGACAAGCCTCGACGATGACGAATTTGTCATGCCTGAGGATCCCGTCGAACAAGAGCGTTTCAAACGCAGGCTTATGGCCATGGCAAGCAGCCTCAAGAAAAAGCACCAACAGCTTAGAGCTGACCAAGACTTGCTAGCCGACAGATAGACTGAAGTCCTCATGGCCGAAGAGTACGAACTCGAACGCCCCTCCAAAAGCTACCCCAAACGCAAGCTGCTGCCCCGATTAGAGGGGGAAGCACATAAACCTACATCACCAGCACACAATACGGTCGACCGGCCACCTCGTGGCCGCGACAGAGAGGCCCCTAGGCCCTCCACTAAAGCCGCACCCCAGCATCACTCGAAAAGTACAAAACCATGGGGGAACGTGCCGGACTTGCGAGACATATTGGAGGATAAGGCGAGGCAAACAAGATCGATCTATGGATCGCGTGGGCGCCCTACGATACGTGACGACAACCGTCACGCCGGATACAACAACCCTGGCCGGGCCGAACACAGTAGACAAAGCTCGTTTGAGCTGCGTCGTGATATAGCCCAATACAGAGGCGCCACACACCCACTATGCTTCACAGATGAAGTAATGGATCATCAAATCCTCAAAGGGTTCAATCTCGTGAACATTGAATCCTACGATGGCACAACAGATCCTGCGGTTTGGATTGAAGACTATCTCCTTCATATCCACATGGCCTGCAGTGATGATCTTCACGCCATGAAATACCTCCCACTCAAGCTTAAAGGACCAGCTCGGCATTGGCTCAACAGCCTGCCAGCAGAATCAATTGGGTGTTGGGAGGACCTGTAAGCCGCATTCCTCGATAACTTCCAGGGCACATATGTGCGACCACCAAACGCCGATGACCTAAGCCACATAATTCAGCAGCCAGATCAATCGGCCAGACGATTCTGGACACGGTTCTTAACCAAGAAAAATCAAATCGTCGACTGTACGGATGCAGAGGCCCTTGCAGCCTTCAAACACAACATCCGCGAAGAATGGCTTGCCCGGCACCTAGGACAGGAAAAGCCGAAATCAATTGCAGCCCTTACATCAATCATGACCCGCTTTTGTGCGGGAGAAGACAGCTGGCTAGCCCGCAGTAACAACCTAACCAAAAACTCTGGTAATTCGGATACCAAAGACAACAATGGCAGGTCGTGTCGCAATAAGCACAAACGTCGCATTAACAGCGATAATACTGAAGACATGGCAGTCAACGCCGGATTCAGAGGCTCTAAACCCGGTCAGCGGAAAAAGCCATTCAAAAGAACTACTCCGGGCCCGTCCAATTTGGACCGGATACTTGATCGCTCGTGCTAGATACACGGCACCCCCGAAAAGCCAGCTAATCACACAAACAGAGATTGTTGGGTGTTCAAGCAGGCAGGCAAGTTAATCGCCAAAGGCAATGACAAGGGGCTGCAAAGCGATGACGAGGAGGAGACATGACCGCCGAACAATAGAGGACAGAAGGGATTCCCCCCACAAATGCGGACGGTGAACATGATATACACAACCCACATACCCAAAAGGGAGCGGAAGCGGCGCCAGGACGATATCTGCTGATGGAGCCAGTCGCCCCAAAGTTCAATCCATGGTCCTCCTGCCCGATCACTTTTGATCGAAGGGACCACCCCACCAGTATCCGCCATGGTGGATTCGCCGCATTGGTTTTAGACCCAATCGTCGACGGGTTTCACCTCACTAGAGTCCTGATGGACGGCGGCAGCAGCCTAAACCTGCTTTATCAGGATACAGTGCGCAAGATGGGCATAGACCCCTCAAGGATTAAACCCACAAAGACGACCTTCAAAGGCGTCATACCAGGTGTAGAGGCCAATTGCACAGGCTCAGTTACACTTGAAGTGGTCTTCGGATCCCCGGATAACTTCCGAAGCGAGGAGTTAATCTTCGACATAGTCCCGTTCCGCAGTGGTTATCATGTACTGCTCGGATGAACCGCATTTGCAAAGTTCAATGCGGTGCCGCACTACGCATACCTCAAGCTCAAGATGCCAGGCCCTCGAGGGGTCATCACGGTCAACGGAAACACCGAATGCTCTCTTCGCACGGAGGAGCATACAGCGGCTCTCGCAGCGGAAGTGCAGAGTAGCCTCTTAAGGCAATTCTCGAATCCGGCTGTCAAGCGAGCGGACACCGTCAAGCGCGCCCGGAGTAACCTACATCAAGACCACTTGGCACGTTCCAAGCATGCCTAGCAATGCGGCCCCAACCCCAGTCCTCGCGAAATTGCGAGACCAGTACCACGCGTACATCACTATGCTCTGGAGGTACCATGGGCATAGGGGGAGGGGCACGATCACGGCATGCCCAGAGTGCGGATCAACCACACCAGGGGCGCCCAAATTTCTTATTCCTTTTTTTTCTTATTCTCAGGACTCCGTTTTCCAGAAGCCTTGTCCGGCAGTAGATCTGCCGAACTCACGATGCAACAGCTAGGGAAGCAGAAAGGCTACGACGAGTATCCAGGTGGGCTCCATTACGAGCATTATACCTATTTTACATACCATTCCGCAGCCTACCCCTAGAGGGGGACATGTTAAATAGTCCCACCCCTCGCTTATTGCACTATTTGTATCATTCTGCCTTTACTGCAGTATCTTTTGAATAAACAATGCATTGCTGTTTGCCTATCATTGCATTCCTTTCTATATATGTTCACTTATGACATTTTGCACCCGTACGCCTTGGTACGGCCAAATACACCAGGGGCTTAATTTCCCCAATGTATGGTGTGATAAGTCCGAACACTTTCACAAGTGCGGCACCCCGAACTTATAGCATTATATGCATCGGCTCCGAATCATGTCTTGGGTCAATAGTTGGGTTTGCCCGGCTCCCATGTTTTGGTACCCTACGTTCCGTTATATCGGCTAAGGTAGCGCTGGGAGAACCACTGTGATTGTGCCCCAGTTGAGCTGGGTTGAGCACCTCAGTGGAGAAAGCTAAAACTGACCGTCATGATAAGGCGAGAGCTGGTCGTTGTTTGAGAGGTCTTTTCGAGTCCCTAAAGACTTATGCCGCTTAGAGTGAGGAGCCAGCTTTGTCCGGCCCCAGGCATGGACAGCGCCCCAAATTCGGCCTTCCGAATACTAGGGGCTTCGCCAAAATTTAAAATTATAGAATTCTATGGCTAAGTGAGAGTGTTCAGACATTATAAGTCCGGTTGCCTCGTTCGTTGTGTTGAGCGCCTCCCTAGAAGGACCCAAAAATGGGAACAAGAGCGCTCAAGTTTATCCCGAACACCCCAGCACTCGTGGCATGGGGGCCGAAGCCAACGACTTGCCATCTCTCAGATTTGATAAACGGCCGCATGAAGGTAATATTTTAAATTAACAAGCGTTGGTTAGCGATATGAACAAAGTTTTCAGCGACAGGATAACAAAATGCTAGTCTACTCAAAATTACATCTTTGGAGCATTCACCGCAATAAGGCGGGCACCCTTCAGACACCCTTATAATACATCTCGGCGTGCGATACTCCTTGCCCGGCGGTGGCGCGTCCGTCACAAGCTTCTCGGCGTCCATCCTGCCCCAGTGCACTTTAGCACGGGCAAGGGCCCGACGGGCACCTTCAATGCAGGTGGAATGCTTGATGACTTCAACCCATGGACAGGCGTCCAGCAGCCGCCGCACCAGACCGAAGTAACTCCCAGGCAATTTATTGGAGTGGAGATAACATGGCTTCTCCCCTGTTTAAAAATGTTCATAATGTCAAGAATATTATTTCCAGTTCATATGTTACGTTCTGGTATTTTTATTAGTCTCCAAAGTATTTTATTTGAGTGTTTTGTTGCTGTTTGTGTGGCCTATTCCATAAAAATGATTTTTCAAAATTGCATTAGGTGAGGAACTACTGTTCCTGTAGTTTATATTAGTAGTATATATTTTACTGGGTGTCTCTATATTTTTTTAGTTTTTATTGTGGTTATTTTATTTTAGTTATTTGTGTTTCTGTAGTTGTGTGTAAAACAAAAGAGAGAAACACCAGCCAGCCGGCCAGCCAGGCTAGCCAGCCAGCTAGCACTACCCGCGGCCCAGCTCCCGTCGCTGCAGCCCACTTCCCGCGAAGCGGTACGCAGCAGCGCTGCCCGTGCCCGACCCGCAACGCCCGACCTGCCCCGCGTCGCTTTCTTCTCCACCGAGCCGGACACCGCGCGCACGCACGCCGAGGCCGAGCCGGATCGTCCCGCGCCCCTGGTCGACCCCACGCGCGCTCGAGACTCCGTATGCGGGCAAAACGCCTCGACGAACCCTGCCGTAGCCTTCTCCCCCTCGCCACTCGTCCACGCGCAGCCATAGGGCAAAATGGATCTCGCCGGAGGAACTCGAGACCGCCGCCGTTCGTCGCTCCGTTCCGTCGCCGTAAGAGCATCTCCAGCCGCTCCGCCTGCTTCCTTCGCTTTCCCCCTCGAAGCCGCGCTTCGCTGACTTATTTTCGTGGGCAGAGAGCCACCGGAGCGAGCAACTCAAGCTCGTCCGCCGCCGCCGGAGCACACCGCGTTCACGTCGTCACCGCCGCCGTTGAACACCACCACCACCTCCGCCACTCACCGCCGCACCCGTCCGCCCCTTCGTCTTCGCCGAAGACCCACCGGAGGACCGCCGCCACCGACGCCCGACCCGCCACTGCCGTTCCTCTGTTCTGGTGAGCACACGTGCACAGAAGCCGTCGACCAGTCGCCAAGCGCCATGTGGCCGTTAGCTACAGGACACGCACAGGAGTTCGCTACAGGACCAGGCGATTTCTGTTGCTGTCTTCTTTTTTTTTTCAGTTTTTCACTCAAAACTTCAACTAGCTATATCTTTTATTCTATAAGTCCAATTTAGGAAATTCTTTTTCCTACGCACTCACAAAAATCATCACGTTATCACAGTACCGACTTTGCACATGTTTGCACTGTTCAAATTTGAATTCGTTTGAATTTGAATTAAACCTTCCGGAGGCCGTAACTTTCAAACCGTTTATCGGATTCGAGTGATTCTTTCTGCGTTGTGACCGTACTGCAATTTAGGTGCTGTTAAGCTTCTGTTGTTGAGTTCTAAAATTGGTTTTCTTGCTGTTGGTTTTTATTTTTGTTCTATTCCTGTTGGTGATTGATTTGTTGAATTGTGTGAAACGTGTAGATTGTCCGGAGTGCGACGTGAACTATTGTCAGGAGTGTGACCTTCTGAACCAGAATCAAGGCAAGTTACATGTTGATCATCCTTTACCTATTGTTTTCTATGCATGTAGTTATATCACACTATAAATATATGCATGTATATGATTGTTATATTATTTTGCTATATGCTGTTGAGCTATCTTCCCGTCATTGCAAATCGTGGTAGTTGTAGGTTGCTATGCTTTGTAGACGGGGGTGGTTCGTGTATACATTGAGTTTATGTGAGGAATATATATATATATATATATATATAACAATTGAGTAGTAACTCAGGATTTAACTTACCTCTGGGCGGAAGTGGTATTGCTTGGTGTTGAGGGAAGGCATCATGGGGTCTTGCACCTTTTCTAAGGCCATGCGCTCATGAGAGTGCACCCTAAGTGGAATGCCGCCTGTGTTCAAAAAGATCGACAGACTTAGTGACTAGTAGCTTCCATGTGTGGCCTTGGCTATATGGGCTCGCTTAGTTGATCGATTGTTGGAACCCTTGCCTGCATCGTGTGTCGACAGATGTAGCGTATGTATGTGGGATGTGGCCGTCAGGTGGTTAAGGGAACCTCTTCTGAAAGACTTTGTCTCAATCTTCAGATTGGGTCCAGTGAGTAAAGCGTACTAAACTCTGCAGAGTATTAAAACTAATCATGATTAGTCGTGCCCCCGGTTATGGGTAAATTTGAGCCACTATGTCATTACAGTTGTTGAATGATCTTGACAGATGTGGCACTTAATAATATTTGTGGGAAACTTAATAAAGGGTAGGTTGGAGTTGATTTTGCCAACTCAACCTTGTGTATTTAATTGCAGTAATAAAAGAACTAAATAAAAATTTGTCTATTAGGTAGTTATTAGGATAAAATCAGCTTTATGCAAAAATAAACCCTCAAGCCTTCCTTTGTTGTACTATGCATATACATGTAGGTCTGCTATATTATTTCTCCTGTGTAACTTGCCAATACATTCAAAGTATTGACCTATATGGCTGCAACGTCTCATGTTGCAGGATATTCAGACAAAGAGTAAGGTACCGTTAGGGTCGCGAGTCTCGACTCAAAGACGCCGGTGGGCTATGATGGGACTCATCGTTATTTTCTGCTACTTTCCGCTGTTTGATTGAATAAAGCTAGCCAAGTGCTATGCAGATTGTTTTATTTTATACATTCTGGATCATACGTTGTAATAAATGATGCACTTGCTATTCTGGTATTCATCTATACTGTGTGTGCTAGCGAGTTCGATCCAGGGACTAGCACAGTAAGCACAGAGACTCAAATCCTTCGAGGTTTGGTCGTTACAGCTAGAAATCCAATTTAATGTATTAAATGTTCAAACGAACCCTGAATAATTCCAATTCTTTGACGGCACACATATATTTGCTTGTTCACTCCAGATAAAAGGTATAGCAATTCAAACACCGTCCATTGCCGCTGTGGCCCCATTTTGTAATTCAAATCAAGATGAAAAATCAAGTAAATCACACACAGTTTATTACCAGCAACCGTGTGAGATGCAGCACAACATACCCTCGAGCATCGTCGGTGTTTAGTGCACCTATGGCTTACGCGAGAAGGTGCGTCGGCAACAGTCCACAGCCGGTGTGTCAAGCACACTAGCTCGCTCCCCAAATATCATTTCACTGTTCAATCGTCGCTGGTGAAAGATGGGCACATGACCCGTGTCGTGAGGGCAACTTCGGTGGCCCACTCCAGCGAGAGCGCACCCGCAGCCGCCATACGTGTGCTAACAAGGTGCATGAGCGCGGCCACAATCTGCGACCGGGCGGCAAAGGCAGCCTAAACGGCCGCTGTTGCTTCTCAGGTGGCGGGAGCAACATCTGCCTCGGGGATAGCAACTGGCGAGAGCGACACAACAGTTGTCCGTTTCGCAGCGGCAACTGCTACGTCTTGAGATTGCGTTCATTTTCCTTGAAGAGGAAAGGGTGATGCAGCAATAGTAGCGTAAGTATTTCCCGTTTTTGAGAACCAAGGTATCAATCCAGTAGGAGGCTCACGTCCACTTGCGAAAGTGAGATCTAATAGAGATAGTATGATAAGATAAATATATTTTTGGTATTTTATAATATAGATGCAAAAAGTAAAGATGCAAATAAAAGTAGATTGGAAGCAAATATGATAAAGAATAGACTTGGGGGCCATATATAGGTTTCACTAGATGCTTCTCTCAAGATAACATAAGTATTACGGTGGGTGAAAAAATTACTGTCGAGCAATTGATAGATAAGCGAATAATTATGAGATTATCTAGGCATGATCATGTATATAGGCATCACATCCGCAACAACAACTAGACCGACTCCTGCCTGCATCTACTACTATTACTCCACACATCGACCGACTCCTGCCTGCATCTAGAGTATTAAGTTCATAAAGAACAGAGTAACACATTAAGCAAGATGACATGATGTAGAGGGATAAACTAATGCAATATGATATAAACCCCATATTTTTATCCTCGATGGCAACAATACAATACGTGCCTTGCAACCCTTTCTGTCACTGGTTAAGGACACAACAAGATTGAACCCAAACCTAAGCACTTCTCCCATGGCAAGAAAGATCAAGCTAGTAGGACAAACCAAACTGATAATTCGAAGAGACTTGCAAAGATAACTCAATCATACATAAAAGAATTCATAGGAGATTCAGATATTTCTCATAGATAAACTTGATCATAAACCCACAATTCATCGGATCTCGACAAACACACCGCAAAAAGAGTTTACATTGAATAAATCTCCACAAGAGAGGGGGAGAACATTGTATTGAGATCCAAAAAGAGAGAAGAAGCCATCTAGCTAATAACTGTGGACCCGAAGGTCTGTGGTAAACTACTCACAACTCATCGGAGGGGCTATGGTGTTGATGTAGAAGCCCTCCCTGGTCGATTCCCCCTCTGGCGGAGCGCCGACGAAGGCTCCAAGATGGGATCTCGCGGATATAGAAGGTTACGGTGGTGGAAATTGTGTTTCGTTGGCTCCCTGGATGTTTTCAGGATACGTAAGCTTATATAGGAGTAAGAAGTGCGTCGATGGCCGCCCGAGGGGCCCATGAGACAGGGGGCGCGCCCTATGGGGGGGGGGGCGCCCTACCCTTTCGTGGCCGCCTCGGCTGCTTCTTGACTTGCACTCCAAGTCCTCTGGATCACGTTCGTTGCAAAAATCACGCTCCTGAAGGTTTCATTCCTTTTGGACTCCGTTTGATATTCCTTTTCTTAGAAATACTAAAATAGGCAAAAAAACAGCAATACGGGTTGGGCCTCCGGTTAGTAGGTTAGTCCCAAAAATGATATAAATGTGTAAAGTAAAGCCCATAAACATCCAAAAGGGATAATATAATAGCATGGAACAATAAAAAATTATAGATACATTGGAGACGTATCAAGCATCCCCAAGCTTAATTCCTGCTCGTCCTCGAGTAGGTAAATGATAAAAAAGAAATTTTTGATGTGGAATGCTACCTAGCGTAATTCTCAATGTAATTTTATTTATTGTGGCATGAATGTTCAGATCCAAATGATTCAAGATAAAAGCTTATAAAACATAAAAATAATAATGCTTCAAAGCATACTAACAAATAATCATGTCCTATCAAAATAGCATAGCCAAAGAAAGCTTATCCCTACAAAATCATATAGTTAGACCATGCTTCATTTTTATTACACAAAATACTCCCATCATGCACAACCCCGATGACGAGCCGAGCAATTGTTTCATACTTTTTAACACACTTCAGCTTTTTCAACTCTTACGCAATACATGAGCGCAAGCCATGGACATAGCACTAAGGTGGTAAAAGATGGTGGTTGTGAGGACAAAAAGAGGGAGGATATAGTCTCAGATCAACTAGGCATATCAACGGGCTATGGAGATTCCCATCAATAGATATCAATGTGTGTGAGTAGGGATTGCCATGCAACGGATGCACTAGAGCTATAAATATATGAAAGCTCAACAAAAGAAACCAAGTGGGTGTGCATCCAACTCGCTTGCTCATGAAGACCTAGGGCATTTTGAGGAAGCCCATCATTGGAATATACAAGCCAAGCTCTATAATGAAAAATTCCCACTTAGTATATGAAAATGACAACATAGGAGACTCTCTATCATGAAGATCATGGTGCTACTTTGAAGCACAAGTGTGGATAAAGAGATAGTAGCATTGTCTCTTCTCTCTTTTTCTCTCATTTTTTTATTATTGTTTTTCTTTTTTTTTCTTTCACCTTTTTTTTTCTTTTTCCTCTTTTTTCCTTTGGCCTTTTTTCTTTTTCTTTTTGTAAAGTCAGAAGTCTCATCCCGACTTGTGGGGGAATCATAGTCTTTATCAACCTTTCCTCACTGAGACAATGCTCTAATAATGAAGATCATCACACTTTTATGGATTTACAACTCAAGAATTACAACTCAAAGCTAGAACAAGATATGACTCTATATGAATGCCTCCGGCGGTGTACCGGGATATGCAATGAATCAAGAGCGACATGTATGAAAATTATGAAGGTGGCCTTGCCACAAATACGATGTCAACTACATGATCATCCAAAGAGCAATATGACAATGATGAAACGTGTCATAATAAACGAAACGGTGGAAAGTTGCATGTCAATATATCTCGGAATGGCTATGGAAATGCCATAATAGGTAGGTATGGTGGCTGTTTTGAGGAAGGTAAATAATGGGTTCAATACCGGCGGAAGTTACGCGGTATAATAGAGGCTAGCAAAGTGGAAGGGTGAGTGTGCGTATATCCATGGACTGACGTTAGTCATAAAGAATTCATATACTTATTGCAAAAGTCTACTTAGCCCTCGAAGCAAAGTACTACTACGCATGCCCCAAGAGGGATAGATTGGTAGGAAAAGACCATCGCTCATCCCTGACTGCCACTCATAAGGAAGACAATCAAAAGATCACCTCATGCAACAAATCTGTCACACAACTTTTACCATACGTGCATGCTACGCGACTTGCCAACTTCAACAAAACTATTTCTCAATTTCATAATTACCCACTAGCATGACCCTAACATTACTACCTTTATATCTCAAAACAATTATCAAGCATCAAATTGATCATAGCATCCAATTCACTTCCTATGATAGTTTTTATTATACCCAACTTGGATGCTCACCATTCTAGGACCAAATTTGTAACAATAGAAAATACCATGATGTTGTAAAAGACTCTCAAAAAGATATAAGTGAAGCATGAGAGACTAGCAATTTCTTCAAAATTAATCCACCGCCGTGCTCTAAAAGATATAAGTGAAGCACTAGGGCAAAAACTATCAAGCTCAAAAGATATAAATGAAGCACATAGAGTATTCTAGAAAATTCTAATAAAGTGGGCTTCTCCCAAAAGGTGTGTACAGCAAGGATGATTGTGGTAAACTAAAAAGCAAAGACTAATATAATACACGATGCTCCAAGCAAAACACATATCATGTGGCGAATAAAAATATAGCTCCAAGTAAAGTTACCAATGAACGAAGATTTAAAGAGGGATGCCTTCCCGGGGCATCCCCAAGCTTAGGCTTTTGGCTATCCTTGAATATCTTGGGGTGCCATGGGCATCCCCAAGCTTAGGCTCTTGCCACTCCTTATTCCATAGTCCATAAAAGCTTTACCCAAAACTTGAAAACTTCACAACACAAAACTCAACAGGAAATCTTATAAGCTCCGTTAGTGAAAGAAAACAAAACCACCACATAAGGTACTGTAATGAACTCATTATTTATTTATTTTGGTGTTAAACCTATTGTATTCCAACTTCTCTGTGGTTTACAAACTATTTTACTAGCCATAGATGCATCAAAATAAGCAAACAACACACGAAAAACAGAATCTGTCAAAAATAGAACAGTCTGTAGCAATCTGTAACTAATGAAAACTTCTGGAACTCTAACAATCCTACCAAAATAGGAAGTCCTGGACAATTTGTCTATTAATCATCCTGAAGAAGAATCAACGCAAAAGCACGTTTATGTGATTTAACAAAACTAAATTCGTGCGTGCAAAGTTTCTGTTTTTCAGCAGAATCAAATCAACTATCATCATAGGTTATCCTATAGGTTCTACTTGGCACAAACACTAATTAAAAGATAAAAACACATATAAAAAGAAGGTAGATGCAAAATTTATTACTAAACAGGAAAAAAACTAAAAACACAAAGAAAATTGGGTTGCCTCCCAACTAGCGCTATCGTTTAACGCCCCTAGCTAGGCATAAAAGCGAAGATAGATCTAAGTAGTGCCATCTTTGGCACTAAATTCCTCAATAGAGCACTTATAATATTTAGGGGTTTCTACCTTTTTAGCAATGATTAAACCTTTAGGCAAAAATTCAAGAAATTCGTTTGTGGCAAAAGGTTCCTCAACGATAGAGAGACTATTAGGATGAACACTTATGGATTTGAGATCCGCGTCTCCCTTACTAGAAGATTCACCCTTATTTCTAGGAACATAAATAAACTTGGCGGTTTTGGTAAGGGGTTTTGGAGTGTTTTTCATGGAAGAAAACGCCGAACCTAAGTTGGTAATTATATCCTCAAGTTTACCAATTCTAGCAGAATCTAGATCTATTTTTCATTAACTATAGGTTCTTTCTCTTTAAGATTTTTCAAAGTAACTCCAACCGTAGATCCATATTGGGTGATATGATTATGAATCTTTTTATCCAAGTTTTCAATCAACTCAACAGTGGCAATTTTATTTTCAATAATATCAAGCCGTTGCATAACGTGTTCTAAAGTTAAAACAATTCCATTAACCAAAAGAGGTGGCGGGCCAAACAAATCTAACATAGCATTATAAGCATCAAACGTATGGCTACTCAAGAAATCACCTCTGACAACAGTATCAAGAACACATGTATTCCAAGGAGTGATGCCTACATAAAAATTGTGGAGAAGAATGGAAGTAGAAAGCTTCCTAGTAGATCTATTTTGAGCATTGCAAATTCTATGCCAAGCATCTTTTAAATTTTCTCCCTCCCTTTGCTTAAAATTGAGAATTTCATGTTCGGGAGTAATAATAAGGATAGGAGGACTAGCCATAATGACAAGGTAACCGATCTAACACGCGAGCAAATAGAAAAAAGGCAAGCGAAAGAGAGAGAGAGGAGATTGGGAAAGAGAGGGTGAATAAAATAGCAAGGGTGAAGTGGGGGAGAGGAAGACGAGAGGCAAATGGAAAATAATGTAAATGCGAGGGAGATGGGTTTGTGATGGGTACTTGGTATGTCTTGAGTTCAGCGAAGACCTCCCCGGCAACGGCGCCAGAAATCCTTCTTGCTACGTCTTGAGCTTGCGTTGGTTTTCCTTGCAGAGGAAAGGGTGATGCAGCAATAGTAGCGTAAGTATTTCCCTCAGTTTTTGAGAACCAAGGTATCAATCCAGTAGGAGGCTCCTCAAAAGTCCCACGCACCTACACAAACAAACAAAGAACTCGCAAGCAACGCAATAAAGGGGTTGTCAATCCCTTCACGACCACTTGCGAAAGTGAGATCTAATATAGATAGTATGATAAGATAAATATATTTTTGGTAGTTTATAATATAGATGCAAAAAGTAAAGATGCAAATAATAGTAGATTGGAAACAAATATGATAAAGAATAGACCCGGGGGGCAAAGGTTTCACTAGAGGCTTCTCTCAAGATAGCATAAGTATTACGGTGGATGAACAAATTACTGTCGAGCAATTGATAGAAAAGCGAATAATTATGAGATTATCTAGGCATGATCATGTATATAGGCATCACGTCCGCAACAAATAGACCGACTCCAGCCTGCATCTACTACTATTACTCCACACAGACTCCTGCCTGCATCTAGAGTATTAAGTTCATAAAGAACAGAGTAACGCATTAAGCAACATGACATGATGTAGAGGGATAAACTCATGCAATATGATATAAACCCCATCTTTTTATCCTCGATGGCAACAATACAATATGTGCCTTGCAACCCTTTCTGTCACTGGGTAACGACACCGCAAGATTGAACCCAAAGCTAAGCACTTCTCCCATGGCAAGAAAGATCAAGCTAGTAGGCCAAACCAAACTGATAATTCAAAGAGACTTGCAAAGATAACTCAATCATACATAAAAGAATTCAGAGGAGATTCAAATATTTCTCATAGATAAACTTGATCATAAACCCACAATTCATCGGATCTCGACAAATACACCGCAAAAAGAGTTTACATCAAATAGATCTCCACAAGAGAGGGGGAGAACATTGTATTGAGATCCAAAAAGCGAGAAGAAGCCATCTAGCTAATAACTATGGACCCGAAGGTCTGTGGTAAACTACTCACAACTCATCGGAGGGGCTATGGTGTTGATGTAGAAGCACTCCATGGTCGATTCCCCCTCCGGAGGAGCGCCAGCGAAGGCTCCGATATGGGATCTCACTGATACAGAAGGTTACGGTGGTGGAAATTGTGTTTTGTTGGCTCCCTGGATGTTTTTGGGGTACGTAGGCTTATATAGGAGGAAGAAGTACGTCGGTGGCCGTCAGAGGGGCCCACGAGACAGGGGGGCGCGCCCTATAGGGGGGCGCGCCCTACCCTCTTGTGGCCGCCTCGGCTGCTTCTTGACTTGCACTCCAAGTCCTCTGGATCACGTTCATTCCAAAAATCACGCTCCCGAAGGTTTCATTCCGTTTGGACTCCGTTTGATATTCCTTTTCTTCGAAATATTGAAATAGGCAAAAAAATAGCAATACGGGTTGGGCCTCCGGTTAGTAGGTTAGTCCCAAATATGATATAAATGTGTAAAATAAAGCCCATAAACATCCAAAAGGGGTAATATAATAGCATGGAACAATAAAAAATTATAGATACGTTAGAGACGTATCAGCGGCCTTAGCCCTGATGGAGGTTGCCCACGACCATGTCGAGGCCGCCCAGGCCCAGCTCCTGGCGGTCACCGCACAAATCGAACGAAGCTTCTCGGATAACGGTCGGCAACCCACGACCGAAGAGCTGGCAATCGCCGAGAGCGTTCGAGCAGCCGTCCGTTCCTCCGCCGCATACTTTGCAACGACGGAGCCCGTCCAAGCCCAGATCGCGTCTGCCCATGCCCACCTCGTGGCGGCCTTTTCCAAAGAGATGGCGGACGCGGATGGAGAGATGCTTGCCGAGTATGGTGCGATGGATGCCATGGAGCCTGAGGGAGTTCTGACTATGGGGTGTCCGGATAGCCGAACTATCACCGTCGGCCGGACTCCAAGACTATGAAGATACAAGATTGAAGACTTCGTCCCGTGTCCGGATGGGACTTTACTTGGCGTGGAAGGCAAGCTTGGCGATACGGATATGTAGATCTCCTACCATTGTAACCGACTCTGTGTAACCCTAGCCCTCTCCGGTGTCTATATAAACCGGAGGGTTTTAGTCCGTAGGACGAACACCAATCATACCATAGGCTAGCTTCTAGGGTTTAGCCTCCATGATCTCGTGGTAGATCTACTCTTGTACTACCCATATCATCAATATTAATCAGCAGGAGTAGGGTTTTACCTCCATCGAGAGGGCCCGAACCTGGGTAAAAACATCGTGTCCCTTGTCTCCTGTTACCATCCGCCTAGACGCACAGTTCGGGATCCCCTACCCGAGATCCGCCGGATTTGACACCGACATTGGTGCTTTCATTGAGAGTTCCTCTGTGTCGTCACCTATAGGGCCGATGGCTCCTTCGATCATCAACAACAACGCGGTCTAGGGCGAGACTTTTCTCCCCGGACAGATCTTCGTATTCGGCGGCTTTGCACTGCGGGCCAATTCACTTGGCCATCTGGAGCAGATCGAAAGCTACGCCCCTGGCCATCTGGTCAAATTTGGAAGTTTGAACTATACGGCCGACATCCGCGGAGACTTGATCTTCGACGGATTCGAGCCACAGCCGAGCACGCCGCACTGTCACGATGATCATGATTTAGCTCTGCTGCCGGATAGTGCCCTGGAGGCCGCACAAGAGTTCGCTCTGACCCTTAGCTCGGAACCAACTGCGCCAATCGAGGATGGGTGGCTGGACACCGCCTCGGGGGCTGCTACCTCTACGGCGATGGAGCCGAATACCTACCCTGTCCCTGGTGAAGCTCGTGACTCCAAGGTGCCGGACTCCTCTCCGGACCCCGAACCTTCCGCGCCCCTGCCAATCGAATCCGATTGGGCGCCGATTGGAGTTCACCGCTGCAGACATCTTTCAGCGCTCGCCTTTTGGCGACATCCTGAATTCGTTAAAGTGTCTCTCTTTATTAGGAGAGCCCTGGCCGGATTATGGTCAGAACGGTTGGGATGCGGACGACGAAGAAATTCAAAGCCCACCCACCAGCCACTCCGTAGCCATTGTCGATGACTTAACCGACATGCTAGACTTCGACTCCGAGGATATCGACGGTATGGACGACGATGCCGGAGACGACCAGGAACCAGCACCTACAGGGCACTGGAAAGCCACCTCGTCATATGACATATACATGGTGGACACCCCAAAGGATGGGAATGGCGATGGACCAGCGGAGGATGACCCCTCCAAAAAGCAGCCTAAGCGCCGGCGTCAGGGGCGCCGCTCCAAATCCCGCCACAAAGAAGAATGGAGATTTCGCACCGAGATAATAACACCCCGGACAAGGTCAAGACAACCCCTCCAAAGAAGATTCAGCAGAGGAGGACGGAGAAGCCAGCCCTCGTGAGAGAGCGGCAGACGAAGAGGTAGAGGACGATAATTACATGCCTCCCTCCGGAGACGAGGCAAGCCTCGACGATGACGAATTTGTCATGCCTGAGGATCCCGTCGAACAAGAGCGTTTCAAACGCAGGCTTATGGCCACGACAAGCAGCCTCAAGAAAAAGCAGCAACAACTTAGAGCTGACCAAGACTTGCTAGCCGACAGATGGACTGAAGTCCTCGCGGCCGAAGAGTACGAACTCGAACGCCCCTCCAAAAGCTACCCCAAACGCAAGCTGCTGCCCCGATTAGAGGGGGAAGCACATAAACCTACATCACCAGCACACAACACGGTCGACCGGCCACCTCGTGGCCGCGACAGAGAGGCCCCTAGGCCCTCCACTAAAGCCGCACCCCGGCATCGCTCGAAAAGTACAAAGAAATGAGGGAACGTGCCGGACTTGCGAGACATATTGGAGGATAAGGCGAGGCAAACAAGATCGATCTACGGATCGCGTGGGTGCCCTACGATACGTGACGACAACCGTCACGCCGGATACAGCAACCACGGCCGGGCCGAACACAGTAGACAAAGCTCGTTTGAGCTGCGTCGTGCTATAGCCCAATACAGAGGTGCCGCACACCCACTATGCTTCACAGATGAAGTAATGGATCATCAAATTCTCGAAGGGTTCAATCCCGTGAACATTGAATCCTACGATGGCACAACAGATCCTGCGGTTTGGATCAAAGACTATCTCCTTCATATCCACATGGCCTGCGGTGATGATCTTCACGCCATCAAATACCTCCCACTCAAGCTTAAAGGACCAGCTCGGCATTGGCTCAACAGCCTGCCAGCAGAATCAATTGGGTGTTGGGAGGACCTGTAAGCCGCATTCCTCGATAACTTCCAGGGCACATATGTGCGACCACCAAACGCCGATGACCTAAGCCACATAATTCAGCAGCCAGATCAATCGGCCAGACGATTCTGGACACGGTTCTTAACCAAGAAAAATCAAATCGTCGACTGTACGGATGCAGAGGCCCTTGCAGCCTTCAAACACAACATCCGCGAAGAATGGCTTGCCCGGCACCTAGGACAGGAAAAGCCGAAATCAATTGCAGCCCTTACATCAATCATGACCCGCTTTTGTGCGGGAGAAGACAGCTGGCTAGCCCGCAGTAACAACCTAACCAAAAACTCTGGTAGTTTGGATACCAAAGACAGCAATGGCAGGTCGTGTCGCAATAAGCACAAACGTCGCAGTAACGGCGATAATACTGAAGACACGGCAGTCAACGCCGGATTCAGAGGCTCTAAACCCGGTCAGCGGAAAAAGCCATTCAAAAGAACTACTCCGGGCCCGTCCAATTTGGACTGGATACTCGATCGCTCGTGCTAGATACACGGCACCCCCGAAAAGCCAGATAATCACACAAACAGAGATTGTTGGGTGTTCAAGCAGGCAGTCAAGTTAATCGTCGAAGGCAATGACAAGGGGCTGGAAAGCGATGACAAGGAGGAGACACGGCCGCCGAACAATAGAGGACAGAAGGGATTCCCCCCACAAGTGCGGACGGTGAACATGATATACGCAACCCACATACCCAAATGGGAGCGGAAGCGTGCGCTCAGGGACGTATACGCGATGGAGCCAGTCGCCCCAAAGTTCAATCCATGGTCCTCCTGCCCGATCACTTTTGATCGAAGGGACCACCCCACCAGTATTCGCCATGGTGGATTCGCCGCATTGGTTTTAGACCCAATCGTCGACGGGTTTCACCTCACTAGAGTCCTGATGGACGGCGGCAGCAGCCTAAACCTGCTTTATCAGGATACAGTGCGCAAGATGGGCATAGACCCCTCAAGGATTAAACCCACAAAGACGACCTTCAAAGGCGTCATACCAGGTGTAGAGGCCAATTGCACAGGCTCAGTTACACTTGAAGTGGTCTTCGGATCCCCGGATAACTTCCGAAGCGAGGAGTTAATCTTCGACATAGTCCCGTTCTGCAGCGGCTATCATGCACTGCTTGGACGAACCGCATTTGCAAAGTTCAATGCGGTGCCGCACTATGCATACCTCAAGCTCAAGATGCCAGGCCCTCGAGGGGTCATCACGGTCAACGGAAACACCGAACGCTCTCTCCGCACGGAGGAGCATACAGCGGCTCTCGCAGCGGAAGTGTAGAGTAGCCTCTTAAGGCAATTCTCGAATCTGGCTGTCAAGTGAGCGGACACCGTCAAGCGCGCCCGAAGTAACCTACAGCAAGACCACTTGGCACGTTCTGAGCACGCGTAGCAATGCGGCCCCAACCCCAGCCCTCGCGGAATCGCGAGACCAGTACCACGCGTACATCACTATGCTCTGGAGGTACCATGGGCATAGGGGGAGGGGCACGATCACGGCATGCCCAGAGTGCGGATCAACCACACCAGGGGCTCCCAAATTTGTCATTACTTTTTTTTCTTATTCTCAGGACTCCGTTTTCCAGAAGCCCTGTCCGGCAGTAGATCTGCCGAACTCACGATGCAATAGCCAGGGAAGCAGAAAGGATACGACAAGTATCCACGTGGTCTCCATTACGAGCATTATACCTGTTTTACATACCATTCCACAGCCTACGCCTAGAGGGGGACATGTTAAATAGTCCCACCCCTCGCTTATCGCACTATTTGTATCATTCTGCCTTTACTGCAGTATCTTTTGAATAAACAATGCATCGTTGTTTGCCTATCATTGCATTCCTTTCTATATATGTTCACTTATGACATTTTGCACCTGTACGCCTTGGTACGGCCAAATACACTAGGGGCTTAAGTTCCCCAAAGTATGGTGTGATAAGTCCGAACACTTTCACAAGTGCGGCACCCCGAACTTACAACATTATATGCATCGGCTTCGAATCATGTCTTGGGTCAATAGTTGGGTTTGCCCGGCTCCCATGTTTTGGTACCTTATGTTCCGTTATATCGGCTAAGGTAGCGCTGGGAGAACCACTGCGATTGTGCCGCAGTTTAGCTGGGTTGAGCACCTCAGTGGAGAAAGCTAAAACTGACCGTCATGATAAGGCGAGAGCTGGTCGCTGTTCGAGAGGTCTTTTCGAGTACCTAAAGACTTATGCCGCTTAGAGCGAGGAGCCAGCTTTGTCCGGCCCCAGGCGTGGACATCGCCCCAAATTCGGCCTTCCGAATACTAGAGGCTTCGCCGAATTCTATGGCTAAGTGAGAGTGTTCAAGCATTATAAGTCCGGTTGCCTCGTTCGTTGTGTTGAGCGCCTCCCTAGAAGGACCAAAATATGGGAACAAGAGCGCTCAAGTTTATCCCGAACACCCCAGCGCTCGTGGCATGGGGGCCGAAGCCAACGACTTGCCATCTCTCAGATTTGATAAACGGTCGCACAGAAGGTAATATTTTAAATTAACAAGCGTTGCTTAGCGCATATGAACAAAATTTCAGCGCACAGGATAACAAAATGCTAGTCTACTAAAAAAATTACATCTTTGGAGCATTCACCCGCAATAAGGCGGGCACCCTTCAGGACACCCTTATAATACATCTCGGGCGTGCGATACTCCTTGCCCGGCGGTGGCGCATCCGTCACAAGCTTCTCGGCCCATCCTGCCTCAAAGGCACTTTAGCATGTGCAAGGGCCCGACGGGCACCTTCAATGCAGGTGGAGTGCTTGATGACTTCAACCCATGGACAGGAGTCCACCAGCCACCGCATCAGACCGAAGTAACTCCCAGGCAATTTATTGGAGTGGAGATAACATGACTTCTCCCCTGTTTAAAAATGTTCATAATGTCAAGAATATTATTTCCAGTTCATATGTTACGTTCTGGTATTTTTATTAGTCTCCAAAGTATTTTATTTGAGTGTTTTGTTGCTGTTTGTGTGGCCTATTCCATAAAAATGATTTTCCAAAATTGCATTAGGTGAGGAACTAGTGTTCCTGTAGTTTATATTAGTAGTATATATTTTACTGGGTGTCTCTATATTTTTTTTAGTTTTTATTGTGGTTATTTTATTTTAGTTATTTGTGTTTCTGTAGTTGTGTGTAAAACAAAAGAGAGAAACACCAGCCAGCCGGCCAGCCAGGCTAGCCAGCCAGCTAGCACTACCCGCGGCCCAGCTCCCGTCGCTGCAGCCCACTTCCCGCGAAGCGGTACGCAGCAGCGCTGCCTGTGCCCGACCCGCAACGCCCGACCCGCCCCGCGTCGCTTTCTTCTCCATCGAGCCGGACACCGTGCGCATGTACGTCGAGGCCGAGCCGGATCGTCCCGCGCCCCTGGTCGACCCCACGCGCGCTCGAGACCCCGTATGCGGGAAAAACGCCTCGACGAACACTACCGTAGCCTTCTCCCCCTCGCCACTCATCCACACGCAGCCATAGGGCAAAATGGATCTCGCCGGAGGAACTCGAGACCGCCGCTGTTAAATCCTCCGTTCCGCCGCCAGAAGAGCATCTCCGGCCGCTCCCGCCGCTTCGCTTCGCTTTCCCCTCCGCTTCATCGACTTATTTTCGTGGGCAGAGAGCCACCGGAGCGAGCAACTCAAGCTCGTCCGCCGCCGCCGGAGCACAACCCGTTCACGTCGTCACCGCCGCCGTTGAACACCACCACCACCTCCGCCACTCACCGCCGCACCCGTCCGCCCCTTCGTCTTCGCCGAAGACCCACCGGAGGACCGCCGCCGCCGACGCCCGACCCGCCACCGCCATTCCTCTGTTCTTGTGAGCACACACGCACAGAAGCAGTCGACCAGTCGCCAAGCGCCACGTGGCCGTTAGCTACAGGACGCGCGACAGAGTTCGCCATGAGACCAAAGCGATTACATCGCCTTTTTTTTCAGTTTTTCACTTAAAACTTCAACTAGCTATATCTTTTATTCTATAAGTCCAATTTAGGAAATTCTTTTTCCTATGAACTCACAAAAATCATCACGTTATCACAGTACCGACTTTGCACATGTTTGCACTGTTCAAATTTGAATTCGTTGAATTTAAATTAAACCTTCCGGAGGCCGTAACTTTCAAACCGTTTATCGGATTCGAGTGATTCTTTCTGCGTTGTGAACGTAGTGCAATTTAGGTTCTGTTAAGATTCTGTTGTTGAGTTCTAAAATTGGTTTTCTCGCTGTTAGTTTTTATTTTTGTTCTATTCGTGTTTTGGTGATTGATTTGTTGAATTGTGTGAAACGTGTAGATTGTCCAGAGTGCGACGTGAACTATTGTCAGGAGTGTGACCTTCTGAACCAGAATCAAGGCAAGTTACATGTTGATCATCCTTTACCTATTGTTTTCTATGCATGTAGTTATATCACACTATAAATATATGCATGTATATGATTGTTATATTATTTTGCTATATGCTGTTGAGCTATCTTCCCGTCATTGCAAATCGTGGTAGTTGTAGGTTGCTATGCTTTTTAGACGGGGGTGGTTCGTGTATACATTGAGTTTATGTGAGGATTATATATATATACATATAACAATTGAGTAGTAACTCAGGATTTAACTCACCTCTGGGCGGAAGTGGTATTGCTTGGTGTTCAGGGAAGGCATCATGGGGTCTTGCACCTTTTCTAAGGCCATGCGCCATGAGAGTGCACCCTAAGTGGAATGCCGCCTGTGTTCAAAAAGATCGACAGACTTAGTGACTAGTAGCTTCCATGTGCGGCCACCGGCTATATGTGCTCGCTTAGTTGATCGCTTGTTGGAACCCTTGCCTGCATCAGGTCGACAGATGTAGCGTATGTAGGTGGGATGTGGCCGTCAGGTGGTTAAGGGAACCTCTTCTGAAAGACTTCGTCTCAATCTTCGGATTGGGTCCAGTGGGTAAAGCGTACTAAACTCTGCAGAGTATTAAAACTAATCATGATTAGCCGTGCCCCCGGTTATGGGTAAATTTGAGCCACTATGTCATTACAGTTGTTGAATGATCTTGACAGATGTGGCACTTAATAATATTTGTGGGAAACTTAATAAAGGGTAGGTTGGAGTTGATTTTGCCAACTCAACCTGGTGTATTTAATTGCAGTAATAAAAGAACTAAATAAAAATTTGTCTATTAGGTAGTTATTAGGATAAAATCAGCTTTATGCAAAAATAAACCCTCAAGCCTTCCTTTGTTGTACTATGCATATACATGTAGGTCTGCTATATTATTACTCCTGTGTAACTTGCCAATACATTCAAAGTATTGACCTATATGGCTGCAACGTCTCATGTTGTAGGATATTCAGACGAAGAGTAAGGTACCGTTAGGGTCGCGAGTCTCAGACTCAAAGATCGCCGATGGGCTATGATGGGACTCATCGTTATTTTCTCGCTACTTTCCCTGTTTGATTGAATAAAGCTTGCCAAGTGCTATGCAGAATGTTTTATTTTTTACAATCTGGATCATACGTTGTAATAAATGATGCACTTGCTATTCTGGTATTCATCTATACTGTGTGTGCCAGCGAGTTCGATCCAGGGACTAGCACAGTAAGCACAGAGACTCAAATCCTTCGAGGTTTGGTCGTTATAGCTAGAAATCCAATTTAATGTATTAAATGTTCAAACGAACCTTGAATAATTCCAATTCTTTGACGACACACATATAGTTGCATGTTCACTCCAGATAAAAGGTCTAGCAATTCAAACATCGTCCATTGCCGCTGTGGCCCCATTATGTAATTCAAATCAAGATGAAAAATCAAGTAGATCAAACACAGTTTATTACCAGCAACCGTGTGAGATGCAGCACAAGATACCCTCGAGCACCGTCGGTGTTTAGTGCACCTATGGCTTACGCGAGAAGGTGCATCGGCTACAGTCCACAGCCGGCGTCTAAAGCACACTAGCTCGCTCCCCAAATATCATTTCACTGTTCAATCGTCGTCGGTGAAAGATGGGCACGTGGACCCGCGTCGTGAGGGCAACTTCGGTGGCCCACTCCAGCGAGAGCGCAGCCGCAGCCGCCGTGCGTGTGCTAACAAGGTGCATGAGCGCGGCCGCAATCTGCGACCGGGCGGCAAAGGCAGCCTAAACGGCCGCTGTTGCTTCTCAGGTGGCGGCAACAACATCTGCCTCGGGGATAGCAACTGGCGAGAGCGGCACAACAGTTGTCCGTTTCGCAGCGGCAGCTGCTACGTCTTGAGCTTGCGTTCATTTTCCTTGAAGAGGAAGGGTGATGCAACAATAGTAGCGTAAGTATTTCCCGTTTTTGAGAACCAAGGTATCAATCCAGTAGGAGGCTCACGTCCACTTGCGAAAGTGAGATCTAATAGAGATAGTATGATAAGATAAATATATTTTTGGTATTTTATAATATAGATGCAAAAAGTAAAGATGCAAATAAAAGTAGATTGGAAGCAAATATGATAAAGAATAGACTTGGGGGCCATATATAGGTTTCACTAGATGCTTCTCTCAAGATAACATAAGTATTACGGTGGGTGAACAAATTCTTTGTCGAGCAATTGATAGATAAGTTTAATAATTATGAGATTATCTAGGCATGATCATGTATATAGGCATCACATCCGCAACAACAACTAGACCGACTCGCCTGCATCTACTACTATTACTCCACACATCGACCGACTCACCTTTCGCATCTAGAGTATTAAGTTCATAAAGAACAGAGTAACGCATTAAGCAAGATGACATGATGTCGAGGGATAAACTCATGCAATATGATATAAACCCCATATTTTTATCCTCGATGGCAACAATACAATACGTGCCTTGCAACCCTTTCTATCACTGGTTAAGGACACCACAAGATTGAACCCAAACCTAAGCACTTCTCTCATGGCAAGAAAGATCAAACTAGAAGGCCAAACCAAACTGATAATTCGAAGAGACTTGCAAAGATAACTCAATCATACATAAAAGAATTCATAGGAGATTCAGATATTTCTCATAGATAAATTTGATCATAAACCCACAATTCATCGGATCTCGACAAACACACCGCAAAAGGAGTTTACATCGAATAAATCTCCACAAGAGAGGGGGAGAACATTGTATTGAGATCCAAAAAGAGAGAACAAGCCATCTAGCTAATAACTATGGACCCGAAGGTCTGTGGTAAACTACTCACAACTCATCGGAGGGGCTATGGTGTTGATGTAGAAGCCCTCCGTGGTCAATTCCCCCTCCTGCGGAGCGCCGACGAAGGCTCCAAGATGGGATCTCGCGGATACAGAAGGTTACGGTGGTGGAAATTGTGTTTCGTTGGCTCCCTGGATGTTTTCGGGATACGTAAGCTTATATAGGAGGAAGAAGTACGTCGATGGCCGCCCGAGGGGCCCATGAGACAGGGGGCGCGCCCTATGGGGGGGGGGCGCCCTACCCTCTCGTGGCCGCCTCGGCTGCTTCTTGACTTGCATTCCAAGTCCTCTGGATCACGTTCGTTCCAAAAATCACGCTCCCGAAGGTTTCATACCTTTTGGACTCCGTTTGATATTCCTTTTCTTCGAAATACTAAAATAGGCAAAAAAACCAGCAATACGGGTTGGGCCTCCGGTTAGTAGGTTAGTCCCAAAAATGATATAAATGTGTAAAGTGAAGCCCATAAACATCCAACAGGGATAATATAATAGCATGGAACAATAAAAAATTATAGATACATTGGTGACGTATCAAGCATCCCCAAGCTTAATTCTTGCTCGTCCTCGAGTAGGTAAATGATAAAAAAGAAATTTTTGATGTGGAATGCTACCTAGCGTAATTCTCAATGTAATTTTATTTATTGTGGCATGAATGTTCAGATCCAAATGATTCAAGATAAAAGCTTATAAAACATAAAAATAATAATGCTTCAAAGCATACTAACAAATAATCATGTCCTATCAAAATAGCATAGCCAAAGAAAGCTTATCCCTACAAAATCATATAGTTAGGCCATGCTTCATTTTTATTACACAAAATACTCCCATCATGCACAACCCCGATGACGAGCCGAGCAATTGTTTCATACTTTTTAACGGGCTTCAGCTTTTTCAACTCTTACGCAATACATGAGCGCAAGCCATGGACATAACACTAAGGTGGTAAAAGATGGTGGTTGTGAGGACAAAAAGAGGGAGGATATAGTCTCACATCAACTAGGCATATCAACGGGCTATGGAGATTCCCATCAATAGATATCAATGTGAGTGAGTAGGGATTGCCATGCAACGGATGCACAAGAGCTATAAATATATGAAAGCTCAACAAAAGAAACCAAGTGGGTGTGCATCCAACTCGCTTGCTCACGAAGACCTAGGGCATTTTGAGGAAGCCCATCATTGGAATATACAAGCCAAGCTCTATAATGAAAAATTCCCACTTAGTATATGAAAATGACAACATAGGAGACTCTCTATCATGAAGATCATTGTGCTATTTTGAAGCACAAGTGTGGAAAAAGAGATAGTAGCATTGTCTCTTCTCTCTTTTTCTCTCATTTTATTATTATTGTTTTTCTTTTTTTCTTTCTCCTTTTTTTTTCTTTTTCCTCTTTTTTCCTTTGGCCTTTTTTTCTTTTTCTTTTTGTAAAGTCAGAAGTCTCATCCCGACTTGTGGGGGAATCATAGTCTTCATCATCCTTTCCTCACTGAGACAATGCTCTAATAATGAAGATCATCACACTTTTATGGATTTACAAATCAAGAATTACAACTCAAAGCTAGAACAAGATATGACTCTATATGAATGCCTCCGGCGGTGTACCGGGATATGCAATGAATCAAGAGTGACATGTATGAAAATTATGAAGGTGGCCTTGCCACAAATACGATGTCAACTACATGATCATCCAAAGAGCAATATGACAATGATGAAACGTGTCATAATAAACAGAACGGTGGAAAGTTGCATGTCAATATATCTCGGAATGGCTATGGAAATGCCATAATAGGTAGGTATGGTGGCTGTTTTGAGGAAGGTAAATAATGGGTTCAATACCGGCGGAAGTTACGCGGTATAATAGAGGCTAGCAAAGTGGAAGGGTGAGTGTGCGTATATCCATGGACTCACATTAGTCATAAAGAATTCATATACTTATTGCAAAAGTCTACTTAGCCCTCGAAGCAAAGTACTACTACGCATGCCCCAAGAGGGATAGATTGGTAGGAAAAGACCATCGCTCATCCCTGACTGCCACTCATAAGGAAGACAATCAAATAATCACCTCATGCAACAAATTTGTCACACAACTTTTACCATACATGCATGCTACGCGACTTGCCAACTTCAACAAAACTATTTCTCAATTTCATAATTACCCACTAGCATGACCCTAACATTACTACCTTTATATCTCAAAACAATTATCAAGCATCAAATTGATCATAGCATCCAATTCACTTCCTATGATAGTTTTTATTATACCCAACTTGGATGCTCACCATTCTAGGACCAAATTTGTAACAATAGAAAATACCATGATGTTGTAAAAGACTCTCAAAAGATATAAGTGAAGCATGAGAGACTAGCAATTTCTTCAAAATTAATCCACCGCCGTGCTCTAAAAGATATAAGTGAAGCACTAGGGCAAAAACTATCAAGCTCAAAAGATATAAATGAAGCACATAGAGTATTCTAGAAAATTCTAATAAAGTGGGCTTCTCCCAAAAGGTGTGTACAGCAAGGATGATTGTGGTAAACTAAAAGCAAAGACTAATATAATACACGATGCTCCAAGCAAAACACATATCATGTGGCTAATAAAAATATAGCTCCAAGTAAAGTTACCAATGAACGAAGATTTAAAGAGGGATGCCTTCCGGGCATCCCCAAGCTTAGGCTTTTGGCTATCCTTGAATATCTTGGGGTGCCATGGGCATCCCCAAGATTAGGCTCTTGCCACTCCTTATTCTATAGTCCATAAAAGCTTTACCCAAAACTTGAAAACTTCACAACACAAAACTCAACAGAAATCTTATAAGCTCCGTTAGTGAAAGAAAACAAAACCACCACATAAGGTACTGTAATGAACTCATTCTTTATTTATTTTGGTGTTAAACCTATTGTATTCCAACTTCTCTGTGGTTTACAAACTATTTTACTAGCCATAGATGCATCAAAATAAGCAAACAACACACGAAAAACAGAATCTGTCAAAAATAGAACAGTCTGTAGCAATCTGTAACTAATGAAAACTTCTGGAACTCTAAAAATCCTACCAAAATAGGAAGTCCTGGACAATTTGTCTATTAATCATCCTCAAGAAGAATCAACGCAAAAGCACGTTTATGTGATTTAACAAAACTAAATTCGTGCGTGCAAAGTTTCTGTTTTTCAGCAGAATCAAATCAACTATCATCATAGGTTATCCTATAGGTTCTACTTGGCACAAACACTAATTAAAAGATAAAAACACATATAAAAAGAAGGTAGATGCAAAATTTATTACTAAACAGGAAAAAAAACTAAAAACACAAAGAAAATTGGGTTGCCTCCCAACTAGCACTATCGTTTAACGCCCCTAGCTAGGCATAAAAGCGAAGATAGATCTAAGTAGTGCCATCTTTGGCACTAAATTCCTCAATAGAGCACTTATAATATTTAGGGGTTTCTCCCTTTTTAGCAATGATTAAACCTTTAGGCAAAAATTCAAGAAATTCGTTTGTGGCAAAAGGTTCCTCAACGATAGAGAGACAATTAGGATGAACACTTATGGATTTGAGATCCGCGTCTCCCTTACTAGAAGATTCACCCTTATTTCTAGGAACATAAATAAACTTGGCGGTTTTGGTAAGGGGTTTTGGAGTGTTTTTCATGGAAGAAAACGCCGAACCTAAGTTGGTAATTATATCCTCAAGTTTACCAATTCTAGCAGAATCTAGATCTATTTTTCATTAACTATAGGTTCTTTCTCTTTAAGATTTTTCAAAGTAACTCCAACCGTAGATCCATATTGGGTGATATGATTATGAATCTTTTTATCCAAGTTTTCAATCAACTCAACAGTGGCAATTTTATTTTCAATAATATCAAGCCGTTGCATAACATGTTCTAAAGTTAAAACAGTTCCATTAACCAAAAGAGGTGGTGGGCCAAACAAATCTAACATAGCATTATAAGCATCAAAGGTATGGCTACTCAAGAAATCACCTCAGACAACAGTATCAAGAACACATGTATTCCAAGGAGTGATGCCTACATAAAAATTGTGGAGAAGAATGGAAGTAGAAAGCTTCCTAGTAGATCTATTTTGAGCATTGCAAATTCTATGCCAAGCATCTTTTAAATTTTCTCCCTCCCTTTGCTTAAAATTGAGAATTTCATGTTCGGGAGTAATAATAAGGATAGGAGGACTAGCCATAATGACAAGGTAACCGATCTAACACGCGAGCAAATAGAAAAAAGGCAAGCGAAAGAGAGAGAGAGGAGATTGGGAAAGAGAGGGTGAATAAAACGGCAAGGGTGAAGTGGGGGAGAGGAAGACGAGAGGCAAATGGAAAATAATGTAAATGCGAGGGAGATGGGTTTGTGATGGGTACTTGGTATGTCTTGAGTTCAGCGAAGACCTCCCCGGCAACGGCGCCAGAAATCCTTCTTGCTACGTCTTGAGCTTGCGTTGGTTTTCCTTGCAGAGGAAAGGGTGATGCAGCAATAGTAGCGTAAGTATTTCCCTCAGTTTTTGAGAACCAAGGTATCAATCCAGTAGGAGGCTCCTCAAAAGTCCCACGCACCTACACAAACAAACAAAGAACTCGCAAGCAACGCAATAAAGGGGTTGTCAATCCCTTCACGACCACTTGCGAAAGTGAGATCTAATATAGATAGTATGATAAGATAAATATATTTTTGGTAGTTTATAATATAGATGCAAAAAGTAAAGATGCAAATAATAGTAGATTGGAAACAAATATGATAAAGAATAGACCCGGGGGGCAAAGGTTTCACTAGAGGCTTCTCTCAAGATAGCATAAGTATTACGGTGGATGAACAAATTACTGTCGAGCAATTGATAGAAAAGCGAATAATTAAGAGATTATCTAGGCATGATCATGTATATAGGCATCACGTCCGCAACAAGTAGACCGACTCATGCCTGCATCTACTACTATTACTCCACATGCACTCTGCCGCATCTAGAGTATTAAGTTCATAAAGAACTGAGTAACGCATTAAGCAACATGACATGATGTAGAGGGATAAACTCATGCAATATGATATAAACATCATCTTTTTATCCTCGATGGCAACAATACAATACGTGCCTTGCAACCCTTTCTGTCACTGGGTAACGACACTGCAAGATTGAACCTAAAGCTAAGCACTTCTCCCATGGCAAGAAAGATCAGGCTAGTAGGCCAAACCAAACAGATAATTCAAAGAGACTTGCAAAGATAACTCAATCATACATAAAAGAATTCAGAGGAGATTCAAATATTTCTCATAGATAAACTTGATCATAAACCCACAATTCATCGGATCTCGACAAATACACCGCAAAAAGAGTTTACATCAAATAGATCTCCACAAGAGAGGGGGAGAACATTGTATTGAGATCCAAAAAGCGAGAAGAAGCCATCTAGCTAATAACTATGGACCCGAAGGTCTGTGGTAAACTACTCACAACTCATCGGAGGGGCTATGGTGTTGATGTAGAAGCCCTCCATGGTCGATTCCCCCTCTGGAGGAGCGCCAGCGAAGGCTCCAATATGGGATCTCACAGATACAGAAGGTTACGGTGGTGGAAATTGTGTTTCGTTGGCTCCCTGGATGTTTTTGGGGTACGTAGGCTTATATAGGAGGAAGAAGTACATCGGTGGCCGTCCGAGGGGCCCACGAGACAGGGGGGCGCGCCCTATATGGGGGCGCGCCCTACCCTCTTGTGGCCGCCTCGGCTGCTTCTTGACTTGCATTCCAAGTCCTCTTGATCACGTTCATTCCAAAAATCACGCTCCCAAAGGTTTCATTCCGTTTGGACTCCGTTTGATATTCCTTTTCTTCGAAATATTGAAATAGGCAAAAAAATAGCAATACGGGTTGGGCCTCCGTGTCGGTGTACTAAGGTAGGGGTACCTCAAGACTCAACTTGTGCACGGGGGCAATGCAGCTTCCCGCGCGGGGTTTATCACGTGCTCGCCAAGACCTTCCCGCCCATGTCAAACCATTCAAAGACGGCACACAAGATAGAAGATCGAGACCCGGCAAGCGGAGTTTGCCGGAAGGCCGCTCTGTGCTCAAGGATACATCACTCACGCAAGGCCCTCGCAAGAGGAACTCGCCAGGAAGACTAGGAGATTACATCATAGAAAGACACGCCTCGGCGCTTATATGCGCCCGGCGAGGGCCCGGGAGCGACAAGTTACAGAGCCCGCAAGCTCCTGCCCGCAGAAGTCAAGACCCGGCAAGGTGCTTGCCGAGAGTTGCGCCAGTGTGTTCGCGCGCCAGCTCATCAGCCCACGCCGCCTACAGGGCCTTTCCAGGACGCGTGGCGGATGGTCAGGCAGCCCGGGGACACGGTGGCACTTCACGGTGGTGGATCCATCGCCGTGGCGACGGAGACACAAGGGCGGAGCTTTTGGGGTCGACGGCGACGGGCATTAAATGCCCTTGTCCCCATCACAAAGTAGGTAGCAGCCATCGCTCACGACCGTAGCTCCACTCGTTTCAAGACTGCTCCAACTACCACCTCTTTTACATTTTTACCCCTTCTCCCACGCTGACACTGTCGGTGACCCTTGCACTATAAAAGGAGGCCCATGCACAACGTGGGGGGGTTCGTGAGTTGGGTTCAAACCTTGACAACTCTCGCCGGTGTAGCCGACATCAGATCTTCAAGCTCCCGAGCTAAATACAAACCAAGGCAGGAGTAGGATTTACGCGTCCATCGCGTCTTAACTGGGTAAAACTGCCCGCGTGCTCGCACGATCTGCTCTCAGGCTCCCTCCGCCTCGCACCGCATGCACAAGGGGCCCGTCCCATAGGTGTTCGTGGCGGCAGCTCCTCGACATCTTTGGCGCGCTGTAGGGGCGCCGAGGTGGTGCGGACTGATCCGGCGCTCACGCGGCGCGCTCTTCATCAACCTCTCCGGCCATCAAGAACTTCATCAACAATTGCGCCATGGCCTCAAGAAGAAGGCTTTGAGGTTGCAGCCGGCTGCGTTTCATCCGCCGCCACCGAGCCAACGGTGGGCGGGGAGACGCTGTCGGAAGGGTGGTCGCCGGCGAGGACACTCGCGGCGCCACTGATCAAGGACAGGACGGATGACCGCGCGGCCTCCGTGGACACGCCGCCCATCTCAAAGACACGACAACCCAGCAGCGCCATGCCACAGAGGTGGTATCCGCCGCTTTGGGGCAAAGATGCACCGAGGCTCGCGGGATGCTCCGACCACCGCCCGGACACAGTAAAGCGAAGGCGCCGGGCAGACCTCTCCTTCTAACGCTGTTAGAGTCCGAGCATATCCCGCCTCGCACCGCCGCCTCACTCCTCCACTCCGCAGAAGCGCGCCGCAAGGCGCGAATCGCCTTGACTTCTCCGCCGTGGACAAGGTCAAGACCGGAGGGCTACTATCAGAGCTCGACGCTTTCGCTAACCACGATTTTTCACAGCAGCCGGCGACCTCGCGGCCGCGGCAAGCTGAGAAGACGAAGGCCGACGGCGACAAGATATGCCGGGAAGCAGCTGCTGCGGCAGAGCGCGAGCTACTTGCCGCTGAAGCTCCCCGGGGGAAGGAGAAGGCCAAGTCCGGCAAGGACAGCTCGTGCTCGCCCGCAAGCGCATCTCCCGAGCGCCAAGGCTGCCGTTGAGGACGCGCCATTGAGCTCCACCGGCAAGTGCGAGGAAACAAAGACAGACCAGCCAAAGATCAAGCCTGGCAAGGACGGCAGCTCTGGTGCTCACTCCGGCAAGCGCGTCTCCCCGGAGCGCCGCGCTACCGTCGAGGACGCGCCATCAAGCCCCGTCGACCGGTCCACTGGCCAGTAGGGCAAAGCAAATTGCCAAGCTCCGAACTTTTGAGTTGTACCCCCTGAGAATCCATACCCTGTATGAGGGACCTGGACGCGAAAGGGTCGAATCGTGGTTGGGTTGCGCCGCCGGTTCGCCTTGAGTCCACTCGACGATAAAAGCACGCCGCAACCAGCCCGACAAGTTCTTCCGCCGGGGCTGCACCGCCAATGGGTCATTGATGCCCTCGCGCCAGCAAGCATGTTTGCGCTGGTGGGCTCTCCGAAAGCGTAAGGACGAGAACATACAAGGGGGAAGGATCGGGGGAGGAGTACGGCCTCGACGGATCGTTGGAAATAGAAAAGCTAAGTCGTCCGAGCTTTTGTGCAGAGCACTCCTTAGTTCCATGCTTTTTATGTTATGTTCCTCGCGTTCGCCCTTTGTACGCAATACCGTGGCGCGAGGAACCTACCGTGGATAGCCGCACCTTATCTTGTTTTCGAGCACGCCAACGACGGCGAGCTGCAACAAGTGTCGCGCCTTTGTTTCGCTTTTCGAGTCCGCCAACAAGCTAAGTCGCGCGGCGACGAGTCCGCTGCAAGGTTGCTTGCCGGTAAGACCTTGGCCAGAAGCTGCTTCGAAGTTCAAGACTCAGCGCCGCGGCAAGGGCCCTTGCCGCAAGTTCCTAGAAGCGAGGGTAAAACGCATAAAGGATATAACGGTGGAGGGCGAACGTAGCAAGCTTTGCCGAGGGCGCCTTCGTATGAGAAACTTGTGCGCGGAGGAACTAACTCGCTGGTTGAGTTGCGCCCTTGATTTGTTTCCGAGTCCGCCAACAATTCAAGCGCGCCGCAACTAGCCCGAGAAGGTTTCTTGCCGGAAACAACACCGCCAGCTGGCTGCTGATGTTCCGCGACTCAGCAAGTGTGTTAGCGCCGCAAGTTCCCTAAAAGCGAGAGTGTAAACATAATGAAGGGAAGCGCGGCATCGCGTTGCAGAGTCGCACCATGAAAGAATAGCTTATTACAGCGCTGTCTCGCTTGTTTTCGTGGCTATAATCACAGAATAAGGAGAAGCCGGAAGAAGGCCGCGACGGGCTCGACAAGTTAGCCATTGGGCTGCAAGTGCCAAAGCTCCTTCACGGCGGGCCAGTGGACCCGGAGGCCGCAAGGCCGGCGATAAGGGCAAAGAAGGCACACCAGCACTGGATCTTGGCGGAGCCAGAGTTGCCGGAGGCCGAGAAGGCCAAGATTCCTCCCCGACAAGCTAATGTCGCCGGGGCCGCAGAGTCGATAAGTTTTTCATCCTCATCATGCATCCTCTTATGGACCGGGAAGGCGGGCCGCGCCCTTGAACGAAGCGTGTCTTGTAAAACCCCGGCGCGGAGGAGCTAAGTCATGTTGTTGCGCCTTTGGTTTGTTTCCGAGTCCGCCAACAAACACAAGTGCGCCAGAATCGCCCGGCAAGGTTGCTTGTCGAAGCAACACCGCCAATGGCTGCTGATGTCCCGCGACTCAAGAAGCGTGTTTGCGCCGCAAGCTCCCAAAGCGAGGATGGGAACATACAAGGCACGAAGTCAAGTAAAAGACTCGCCCGACAAGCGCCTCTTTTCGTTAAAAACATCCTAGTTTAGTACAAGTCCATAGAGGATGAAAAACATGATAGAGAGGATTACATATTTTAAATACAACTAAGGCCCAAGGGCTTACAAATTAGAAGATAAGATGCCTGTAATTCCTCTCCTGCTTCTCTGCTCAGAGTTAGGTCAAGGAGGACCCGCAAGAGAAGCTTGCCGGAAGGGCAAAAGGGGAGCCTAGGAGAGCTACGGCGCCAGAAGACACCAAGAGAACTTCCCGGGCCGCCAGAGCTTGGCGGAGACGGAGGCGCCGGAGGCAGAGCTTGAAGACGAGGTGGTGGGACGTCAAGACGCCGACGAGGGCTCTTCGCCTCAGATTCGATTTGACGGCCTCGCCACCACCCTCTTCCTCTTCCGCAGCCTCCTACGCCAGCCGCCAAGGAGACGGCCCCGGAGTTTGAAGGCCGGCGACCCGGATGATGGGGTCGCCGGTGGGCCATGAGGCAGCATCCGACGCCTAGTCGGACCCGCCATCTCGCCGCCGCCGCTGTCGCTCTCCTCGTCACTACTCGCCGAGGAGGACCTTCGCTATCGGAGGAGCTGTCCACACAAAGATCTCGCCCGGGTCCCGAATCCTCAAGACCTTGACGGCGAGAAGGTCGCCTCCATTAACTTGAAATGGAGGGTAAACCCCGCCGTCAAGCTGTGGATGCGCTAACGCCTTCCACCCACGATCGGCACATCACGCCGGGCTGGGGACACGACACTCACTCGAAAGTGCCGCTGATCCCACAGCCCCTCGCGCGCAACTCCATCACCTCGGGCGGATCCGGTTCCATCGCGCCGCGAACGGGCCGCAGCCGGAGGCGGCGACGAGGCGCCGCGCAGCTTGATGAAGAACTCCTGTGGATCGTCAAAGATGGATCGCCGAGGAAAGGAACCACCGGAGGAGACGGGAGGCACATCGCCACGCCGCCTCTCCCCGCCGCCGACCACGCCTCGGCCTCGTTCATGCCTCGCGCCTCCTCTCCCCCTCGTGGTCGGCTCCGCCGCCACGGGTGCGGATAGGAGAAGCGCTGTGCCCGAGGCGACCCTCGCTGCCACCGCTGAAGAACTAGGATTTCTCCTTCCATGGCGTAAAGAAGAACGGAAGTCAAGACGAAGGGAGAAGAGGAAGTGTGAGACCATTGTGCTCCCCTTCCGCCCCTTTTAAAGGGCGAGGTGGGGGCTCAACTGCCCTGCCCAGCCAATCGGGAAGCGAGGAGGGCAGAGGAGCGGGGCCGACTCGCCATCTCCGCCCATGACGGCTCGGTCTCCCACCTTTGCCACCCACGACCTCCATGCATGAGGGCCGCGTGGCGAAAAAGCGGGGCCGAAGCGACGGGTGAAGTGACCTCGCCCTGCACCACGATCGCGAGGGTGGATGCCCTAAAGACCGCACGCGCCGCCCACGTCTCCCACGACGCCGCAATCAGCGCATGCCGTTACGGGGGGATGCGGCAGATGCGGAAGTGGATTCAGCGCGCCGTGGGCGCGTGTGGTGTCTGCAGATCGCTTTTGGGCCTGGCCCAACAGCGCCGGCACCGCAGGTGGCCCAGGCCGGGGCTCTGTCGGTGTACTAAGGTAGGGGTACCTCAAGACTTAACTTGTGCACGGGCAATGCAGCTTCCCGCGCGGGGTTTATCACGTGCTCGCCAAGACCTTCCCGCCCATGTCAAACCATTCAAAGACGGCACACAAGATAGAAGATCGAGACCCGGCAAGCGGAGTTTGCCGGAAGGCCGCCTGTGCTCAAGGATACATCACTCACGCAAGGCCCCGCAAGAGGAACTCGCCAGAAGACTAGGAGATTACATCATAGAAAGACACGCCGCGCGCTATATGCGCCCGGCGAGGGCCCGGGAGCGACAAGTTACAGAGCCCGGCAAGCCCCGGCCCGGCAGCAGTCAAGACCCCGCAAGGTGCTTGCCGGGAGAGTTGCGCTGTGTGCTCGCTGGCCCAGCTCATCAGCCCACGCGCCGCCTCGGGCCTTTCCAGGACGCGTGGCGGATGGTGTGTAGCCCGGGGACACGGTGGCACTTCACGGTGGTGGATCCATCGCCGTGGCGACGGAGACACAAGGGCGGAGCTTTTGGGTCGACGGCGACGGGCATTAAATGCCCTTGTCCCCATCACAAAGTAGGTAGCAGCCATCGCTCACGACCGTAGCTCCACTGCTCCCAAGACTGCTCCAACTACCACCTCTTTTACATTTTTACCCCTTTCTCCACGCTGACACTGCCGGTGACCCTTGCACTATAAAAGGAGGCCCATGCACAACGTGGGGGGTTCGTGAGTTGGGTTCAAACCTGACAACTCTCGCGCCGTGTAGCCGACATCGAGATCTTCAAGCTCCCGAGCTAAATACAAACCAAGGCAGGAGTAGGGTTTACGCGTCCATCGCGTCCGAACCTGGGTAAAACTGCCCGCGTGCTCGCCACGATCTGCTCTCGTGCTCCTCCGCCATCGCATCGCATGCATAAGGGGCCCGGTCCCATAGGTGTTCGCGCCGGGCAGCTCCCCCCGACACTCCGGTTTGTAGGTTAGTCCCAAATATGATATAAATGTGTAAAATAAAGCCCATAAACATCCAAAAGGGGTAATATAATAGCATGGAACAATAAAAAATTATAGATACGTTGGAGACGTATCAGCGGCCTTAGCCCTGATGGAGGCTGCCCACGACCATGTCGAGGCCGCCCAGGCCCAGCTCCTGGCGGTCACCGCACAAATCGAACGAATCTTCTTCGATAACGGTCGGCAACCCACGGCCGAAGAGCTGGCAATCGCCGAGAGCGTTCGAGCAGCCGTCCGTTCCTCCGCCGCATACCTTGCAACGACGGAGCCCGTCCAAGCCCAGATCGCGTCTGCCCATGCCCAGCTCGTGGCAGCCTTTTCCAAAGAGATGGCAGACGCGGATGGAGAGATGCTTGCCGTGTATGGTGCGATGGATGCCATGGAACCTGAGGGAGTTCTGGACTAGGGGGTGTCCGGATAGCCGAACTATCACCGTCGGCCGGACTCCAAGACTATGAAGATACAAGATTGAAGACTTTGTCCCGTGTCCGGATGGGACTTTACTTGGCGTGGAAGGCAAGCTTGGCGATACGGGTATGTAGATCTCCTACCATTGTAACCGACTCTGTGTAACCCTAGCCCTCTCCGATGTCTATATAAACCGGAGGGATTTCGTCCGTAGGACGAACAACAATCATACCATAGGCTAGCTTCTAGGGTTTAGCCTCCTTGATCTCGTGGTAGATCTACTCTTGTACTACCCATATCATCAATATTAATCAAGAAGGAGTAGGGTTTTACCTCCACCGAGAGGGCCCGAACCTGGGTAAAAACATCGTGTCCCTTGTCTCGTGTTACCATCCGCCTAGACGCACAGTTCGGGACCCCCTACCCGAGAGCCGCCAGTTTTGACACCGACATTGGTGCTTTCATTGAGAGTTCCTCTGTGTTGTTACCTATAGGCCCGATGGCTCCTTCGATCATCAACAACAACGCAGTCCAGGGCGAGACTTTTATCCCCGAACAGATTTTCAGATTCGGGCGGCTTTTGTAATCAGGCCAATTCACTTGGCCATCCGAGCAGATCGAAGCTACGCCCGCCATCAGTCAAATTTGGAAGTTTGAACTATACGGCCGACATCCGCGGAGACTTGATCTTCGACGAATTCGAGCCACAGCCGAGCGCGCCGCACTGTCACGATGAGCATGATTTAGCTCTGCTGCTGGATAGTGCCCTGGAGGCCACATAAGAGTTCGCTCCGACCCTTAGCTTGGAACCAACTGCGCCAATCGAGGATGGGTGGCTGGACACCGCCTCCGGGGCTGCTACCTCTACGATGATGGAGCCGAATACCTACCCCGCCCCCGTGAAGTTTATGACTTCAAGGTGCCGGACTCTCTCCGACTCGAACCTTTCATACCGCCAATCGAATCCGATTACGCCGATCATGGAGTTCACCGCTGCGGACATCTTTCGCCGCTTTTGACGACATCCTGAATTCGCTAAAGTGTCTCTTTATTACGAGAGCCCCGCCGGATTATGGTCGAACGGTTGGGATGCGGACGACGAAGAAATTCAAAGCCCACCCACCACCCACTTCAGAGCCATTGTCGATGACTTAACCGACATGCTAGACTTCGACCAAGATATCGACGGTATGGACGATGATGCCGAGATTTACCAGAACCAGCACCTACAGAGAATCGAAAGCCACCTCGCCATATGACATATACATGGTGGACACTCCAAAGGATGGGAATGGCGATGGACCAGCGGAGGATGACCCTCCAAAATCAGCCTAAGCGCCAAGGGCCGGGCGCGCCATTCAATCCCGCCACAAAGAAGAATGGAGATTTCGCACCGGAGATAATAACACCCGGATAGTGCCGAAGACAACCCCCTCCAGCAAGATTCAGCAGAGAATGGAGATTATGGACGACGGTGCCGGAGACGACCAAGAACCAGCACGTACAGGGCACTGGAAAGCCACCTCGTCATATGACATATTGTCACGCCCAATATGCGACCCTATCCAAAAGGAACTCGAAGGTCCCACTAAGGATAGACCCGCATATTGAAACGCTTTTGCAAGGTGGATTTCATTACATCAACATTACATAATAGATAGGGATACATACATAAGGCATACAATGCCACACGATACAACAATACATCATACAAGAGATCAACATCCGACTATGGATGAATCATAAACAGAAACTCAAACAATATCCACCTCGCTAGCCCAAAGCTGCCGACCGAACCTATCCCTCATCAAGAAGCGTAAGAAGAACTCAAAGCAAGCAAGCATCACTCTCGCCATGAACATCGTGATAACCTGTACTCAAGCAATCGTTGTTGTAGTAATCAGGAGCCACGAGGACTCAAAGAATCCCATTACCATGGGTATCAAGACTAGCAAAGCTTAATGGGAAAGGAAGGGTAAAGTGGTGAGGTTGCAGCAGCGACTAAGCATATATGGTGGCTAACATACGCAAATAAGAGCGAGAAGAGAAGCAAAGGAACGGTCGTGAAGCTAGCAATGATCAAGAGGTGATCCCGAACACCTACTTACGCCAAACATAACCCGTAAAACCGTGTTCACTTCCCGGACTCCGCCGAGAAGAGACCATCACGCTACACACGCGTTAATGCGTTTTAATTCGGATCCGTGTCAAGTTATCTACAACCGACATTAACAAATTCCCATCTGCCACATAACCGCGGGCACGGCTCTCGAAAGTTTAAACCCCGCAGGGTGTCCCAACTTAGCCCATGACAAGCTCGTGATCAACGAAGGAATAGACCTTCTCCTGTGAAGACCCGATCAGCCTCGAATCCCGGTTTACAAGACATTTCGACAATGGTAAAACAAGACCAGCAAAGCCTCCCGCCGGCCGACAAATCCCGATAGGAGCTGCACATATCTCGCTCACAAGACACCGGATGAGCCGGACGCTGGTTGGCGAGACCTGGTTGCCTGTGGGGCGCCGGACATCGCCGGTTTGGACCAACGCTTAGACAAGCATTGGCCCGGGGGGGCTAAAATAAAGATGACCCTCGAGAGAGCGACTCCCAAGGGAAAAAGTAGGAGGTGGTGAGGCAAATGGTAAAACCAAGGTTGGGCCTTGCTGGACAAGTTTTATTCAAAATAAACTGTCAGGGGGGTCCCATAAATCACCCGACCGCGTTAGGAACGCAAAATCCGGGAACATAACACCGGTATGACGGAAACTAGGGCGGCAAGAGTGGAACAAAACACCAGGCATAAGGCCAAGCCTTCCACCCTTTACCAAATATATAGATGCATTAATAATATAAAAGAGATATTGTGATATCCCAACATAAACCCCGCCCACCATGGAGCAATCTTCAACTTCACCGCAACTAGCAACGCTATAAGAGGGCTGAGCAAAGCGGTAACATAGCCAAACAAAGGGTTTGCATAGGAAAGGTGTCAAAGGTTAGAGGTTCATGGCAATATGGGATGGCTTGATAAACAGGTAATAGGTAGCGCAGCATAGCGATAGAACGAAGCAACTAGCATAGCAATGATAGTAGTGAGATCCAGGTAGCGGTCATCTTGCCTGAAATCCCGCTAGGAAGAAGAACGAGTCCGTGAAGAAGATGAAGCCACGAAGACTAACCACACGTGAGATCTAACGCGCCCTCACGATCGCAACGAAACGGGAACTATCGAGAAGAAGCACACAACATGGGTAAACACACCACACATGAACAAGACATGATGCACAACAAGCATGATGCATGACAAAGCTACATGAAGCTACTCATGGCAAGAGATGATGCAAACAAGAACAACACATTAAGGCAAGTTTAAATGAGGCCGGGAACAACATATAACAATTCCAGTAAGTCCTCATATGCAAATTTCGAAATTGGTCCAGAACTGAATAAACCTTATGTTCAAGTTGTTAAACAGCAAGTTAAGATGCACCAAGATGATCTACACGAAATTCTAGTCAAGTTACATATAAAGTTCATTAGATTCGGAGCTACGGTCTAGAAGATATGAGCAAAACAAGTTAAACATGGCATTGATGCAAAATGCACCCAAACATCCAGCAAACACCTCAAAACAAGGATGCAACATGATAATATGAAACTACATGCAAAATCAAGCAAGTTTCATATAAAGCACACTCAAAACGGAGCAACGTTGCAACACATACAATCTATACAAGTCATAACAACAATCTGTCCATAACAGCAACTAGGCATATTGCATGCATCAAAACAATAAGCTACAGCAACCCAACATAACAAAAAAAAGGCATGGGCATGAAGTACAGGTAAAGCATAACAAAACATGAACACTGAGCTATCCCCAGAAACAACTAGAACATGCTCAAAAAGATATGGTAAGATTGCAAATAATAACAGTTTCAGACTTATCAGGAAATAACATCAGGTTGCAATGTTTAGAGCTATCAAACAACATGTTACAGGAACTTATCATGGCAAACAAAGGCATGACATGAATCTACTAATTGCATAGATCAAAAGTCCCTTACTGACCATGAGCCAAAAAGGCACAGAAAATATGATGGCACCCATGTAAACATGGCAAGTTATATTCCAGATTCATACATGGCAGGAACAACAATAAGTAGGCATGTTCGTGAGCTTGAACCACTCACTACAGAGCAATACATGGCATGGCAAGGCAACCAACTATAAGAAGGCATGTTTGTGAAGCTAAGCATGGCAAGAGCAAGTTCAAAGGATGCATGGATCACTAGGAAAACACATGGAAACAACTGAACTTAATGTTAACAGGCTGACATCAACATTATCAAGCAACTTTGGAGCAAGATTACAACATGATACAGCCGGCTATAATTGCAACGAAGGGAATGAATGGATAGAGCAAGACATGTAGATCAAAACATGTTTATAGAGCATCTCCAGATTATGCATAGAATGATTAGTAGCAACATGTTAACATAGCAACAAAATATAACAGAATCTGTCAGGAAAACAGCAACAACAACTACCCTACTTAGCAAGCTTGATACACTCAGCACACAACTCACAAAAATACATGGTATACACCCCTGGAAATATGGCATGGCATAGATCAAAACACATGAATACATCAACCTCATAGGATGCACACATCAATCATGGCAAAAATGACAAATGAGCAAGTTATAACAGTTTCAGCAGATTAACATCAACATGCACTCTTCCAACAGCATTTCGGGCATCAAGATGAGCTCAAATGAAAATGATGCAATGGAATAAAATGAAGTACTCGTTGAGACGAACAATTTGACATATTATACGCACGAAACGGAGCTACGGATGCAGAGATACAACATAATGAACATGGCATGATTATGTCAGGGATTCGGGGACTTGGTCGATTTTCTGAAAAAAAACCAAATGAGCGCGGGATAGCTATAACGTGCACCGGGCGGGGTTTAGGTAGGCTCACCCATGGGCTATTGGGCCCGGCTCGAGGAAGAGGCTCGGCAGGTCGGGCGTCTTTGGGTCACAAGAAGACAATGGGCCAAGGCCGGGCGGGGAGGAGGCCCACGCGGGCGACACGCGAAGCGAGGACGAGGATCGGGCCTCCCGATCCTGCCAGCGGCGGCGGCGGGGAGCAGATCCGCCGCCGGTGCCGGATTCGCACGGCGGCAGCAGCAGAACGGGCCGACGGGGACCGGAGGAGACGCGACGGCGACCTGTGTCGGCGCGGGCGGCGAGGCGTGACTGGCGGGCGGACGGGGACGGCAGCCGGGCGGCGGAGCAAGGCATGATGCTGGGCGGCGTTTCGGGCAACGGGTCGCTGGGCGGAGGCGAGGCGAGGCCCGGCTGGCCGGCGCAGCTGGCGCGCGCGCCAAGGCGGCGGCGGGCGAAGGGGAGGGCCCGACCCGGCCTCGCGGTCGCGGCGGGTGCGGGAGAGAGAGGAGGCGGGGGAGGCGGGCGACGTGGCGCGACGCCACTTGCCGGGAGCGGCGGCGGGGTGACGTGGCGGCGCACTATTGGCCGGGGCGAGGTGGCTGGCGGCGGCGGACGCGTCCCGCGGCAGGGTGGACATGTCCGGCGGGCAAGAGGGAGGTTTGATCTAGGGTTTGGACTGCGGGATTTTGGGGAGGAAGACATATATATAGGTAGAGGGAGCTAGGAGTGTCCAAATGGGGAGCGGTTTTCAGCCACGCGATCGTGATCGAACGACCGAGATCATGGCGGGGAGTTTGCTGGGCTTTGGGCCACTTTGGAAGGGGTGTTGGGCTGCAACTCAAAGAGGGCTTTACGGTTACCCGGTTAACCGTTGGAGTATCAAACGACCTCCGAATGGCACGAAACTTGACAGGCGGTCTACCAGTGCTATACCAAGGCCGCTTGGCAAACCTCGGGCCATTCCGAGAAAGTTTAACACCCGCTCACAACAGAAGAAAAAAAGGGGAACGCCGGATGACATAGGAGTGCCGGATTGCAAAACGGACAACGGGGAAAATGCTCGGATGCAAGAGATGAACACGTATGCAAATGCGATGCACATGATGACATGATATGAAATGCAGATGATGACATGGTAAATGCAACACGCAAGCAAATGACATGGCAACGAAGGCGAATAACTGGCAAACAACTGGCGCAACGAATCCGGGGCGTTACACATATACATGGTGGACACCCCAAAGGATGGGTATGGCGATGGACCAGTGGAGGATGACCCCTCCAAAAAGCAACCTAAGCGCCGGCGTCAGCGGCGCCGCTCCAAATCCCGCCACAGCTAGAATGGAGATTCTGCCACCGGAGATAATAACACCCCGAACAGTGTTGAAGACAACCCCCTCCAGCAAGATTCAGCAGAGGAGGACGGAGAAGCCAGCCCTCGTGAGAGAGCGGCAGACGAAGAGGTAGAGGACGATAATTACATGCCTCCCTCCGGAGACGAGGCAAGCCTCGACGACGACGAATTTGTCATGCCTGAGGATCCCGTCGAACAAGAGCGTTTCAAACGCAGGCTTATGGCCACGGTAAGCAGCCTCAAGTAAAGCAAGAACAGCTTAGAGTCGACCAAGACTTGCTAGCCAACAGATGGATCAAGTCCTCGCGTCAAGAGTACGAACTCAACGCCTCCAAAAGCTACCCTAAACGCAAGCTGCTGCCCCGATTAGAGGGGAAGGACATAAGCCTACATCACCAAGACACACACGGTCGATCGCCACCTCGTGGCCGCGACAGAGAGGCCCCTAGGCCCTCCACTAAAGCCGCACCCCGGCATCGCTCGAAAAGTACAAAGCCACGGGGGAACGTGCCGGACTTGCAAGACATATTGTAGGATAAGGCGAGGCAAACAAGATCAATCTACGGATCGCGTGGGCGCCCTACGATACGCGACGACAACCGTCACGCCGGATACAGCAACCCCGGCCGGGCCGAACACAGTAGACAAAGCTCGTTTGAGCTGCATCGTGATATAGCCCAATACAGAGGCGCCGCACACCCACTATGCTTCACAGATGAAGTAATGGATCATCAAATCCTCGAAGGGTTCAATCTCGTGAACATTGAATCCTACGATGGCACAACAGATCCTGCGGTTTGGATCAAAGACTATCTCCTTCATATCCACATGTCCTGCAGTGATGATCTTCACGCCATCAAATACCTCCCACTCAAGCTTAAAGGACTAGCTCGGCATTGGCTCAACAGCCTGCCAGCAGAATCAATTGGGTGTTGGGAGGACCTGTAAGCTGCATTCCTCGATAACTTCCAGGTCACATATGTGCGACCACCAAACGCTGATGACCTAAGCCACATAATTCAGCAGCCAGATGAATCGGCCAGACAATTCTGGACACGGTTCTGAACCAAGAAAAATCAAATCGTCGACTGTCCGGATGCAGAGGCCCTTGCAGCCTTCAAACACAACATCCGCGACGAATGGCTTGCCCGGCACCTAGGACAGGAAAAGCCGAAATCAATTGCAGCCCTTACATGACTCATGACCCGCTTTTGTGCGGGAGAAGATAGCTGGCTAGCCCGCAGTAACAACCTAACCAAAAACTCTGGTAGTTCGGATACCAAAGACAGCAATGGCAGGTCGTGTCGCAATAAGCACAAACGTCGCAGTAACGGCGATAATACTGAAGACACGGCAGTCAACGCCGGATTCAGAGGCTCTAAACCCGGTCAGCGGAAAAATCCAATCAAAAGAACTACTTCGGGCTCGTCCAATTTGGACCGGATACTCGATTGCTCGTGCTAGATACACGGCACCCCCGAAAAGCCAGCTAATCACACAAACAGAGATTGTTGGGTGTTCAAGCAGGCAGGCAAGTTAATCGCCGAAGGCAACGACAAGGGGCTGCAAAGCGATGACGAGGAGGAGACACGACCGCCGAACAATAGAGGACAGAAGGGATCCCCCCCACAAGTGCGGACGGTGAACATGATATACGCAACCCACATACCCAAAAGGGAGCGGAAGCGTGCGCTTAGGGACGTATACGCGATGGAGCCAGTCGCCCCAAAGTTCAATCCATGGTCCTCCTGCCCGATCACTTTTGATCGAAGGGACCACCCCACTAGTATCCGCCATGGTGGATTCGCCGCATTTGTTTTAGACCCAATCTTTGATGGGTTTCACCTCACTAGAGTCCTGATGGATGGCGGCAGCAGCCTAAACCTGCTTTATCAGGATCAAGTGCGCAAGATGGGCATAGACCCCTCAAGGATTAAACGCACAAAGACGACCTTCAAAGGCGTCATACCAGGTGTAGAGGCCAATTGCACAGGCTCAGTTACACTTGAAGTGGTCTTCGGATCCTCGGATAACTTCCGAAGCGAGGAGTTAATCTTCGACATAGTCCCGTTCCGCAGCGGCTATCATGCACTGCTCGGATGAACCGCATTTGCAAAGTTCAATGCGGTGCCGCACTACGCATACCTCAAGCTCAAGATGCCAGGCCCTCGAGGGGTCATCACGTTCAACGAAAACACCGAACGCTCTCTCCGCATGGAGGAGCATACATCGGCTCTCGCAGCGGAAGTGCAGAGTAGCCTCTTAAGGCAATTCTCGAATCCGGCTGTCAAGCGAGCGGACACCGTCAAGCACGCCTGGAGTAACCTACAGCAAGACCACTTGGCACGTTCCGAGCACGCGTAGCATTGCGGCCCCAACCCCAGCCCTCGCGAAATCGCGAGACCAGTACCACGCGTACATCACTATGCTCTGGAGGTACCATGGGCATAGGGGGAGGGGCACGATCACGGCATGCCCAGAGTGCGGATCAACCACACCAGGGGCTCCCAAATTTGTCATTCCTTTTTTTCTTATTCTCAGGACTTCGTTTTCCAGAAGCCCTGTCCGGCAGTAGATCTGCCGAACTCACGATGCAACAGCCAGGGAAGCAAAAAGGCTACGACGAGTATCCAGGTGGTCTCCATTACGAGCATTATACCTATTTTACATACCATTCCGCAGCCTACCCCTAGAGGGGGACATGTTAAATAGTCCCACCCCTCGCTTATCGCACTATTTGTATCATTCTGCCTTTGCTGCAGTATCTTTTGAATAAACAATGCATCACTGTTTGCCTATCATTGCATTCCTTTTTATATATGTTCACTTATGACATTTTGCACCCGTACGCCTTGGTACGGCCAAATACACCAGGGGCTTAAGTTCCCCAAAGTATGGTGTGATAAGTCCGAACACTTTCACAAGTGCGGCACCCTGAACTTGTAACATTATATGCATCGACTCCGAATCATGTCTTGGGTCAATAGTTGGGTTTGCCCGGCTCCCATGTTTTGGTACCTTACGTTCCGTTATATCGGATAAGGTAGCACTGGGAGAACCACTGCGATTGTGCCCCATTTGAGCTGGGTTGAGCACCTCAGTGGAGAAAGCTAAAACTGACCGTCATGATAAGGCGAGAGCTGGTCGCTGTTCGAGAGGTCTTTTCGAGTCCCTAAAGACTTATGCCGCTTAGAGCGAGGAGCCATCTTTGTCCGGCCCCAGGCATGGACAGCGCCCCAAATTCGGCCTTCCAAATACTAGGGGCTTCGCCGAAATTTAAAATTATAGAATTCTATGGCTAAGTGAGAGTGTTCAAGCATTATAAGTCCGGTTGCCTCATTCGTTGTGTTGAGCGCCCCCTAGAAGGACCCAAAATGGGAACAAGAGTGCTCAAGTTTCTCCCGAACACCCCAAAGACTGTGGCATGGGGGCAAGCCAACGACTTGCCATCTCTCGATTTGATAAACGGCCGCATGAAGGTAATATTTTAAATTAACAAGCGTTGCTTAGCGATATGAACAAAGTTTTCAGCATGACAGGATAACAAAATGCGAGTCTACTAAAAAATTACATCTTTGGAGCATTCACCCGCAATAAGGTAGGCACCCTTCAGGACACCCTTATAATACATCTCGGGCGTGCGATACTCCTTGCCTGGCGGTGGCGCATCCGTCACAAGCTTCTCGGTGTCCATCCTGCCCCAATGCACTTTAGCACGGGCAAGGGCCCGACGGGCACCTTCAATGCAGGCGGAGTGCTTGATGACTTCAACCCATGGACATGCGTCCACCAGCCGCCGCACCAGACCGAAGTAGCTCCCAGGCATGGCCTCTTTGGGCCACAGCCGAACTATGAGGCCCTGAAAGCACATTTGCTCCCTAGGTGGTTTTGGTAATTAATGACAACATACTTTGTGGTTGGACTAATGCTTTTATCAAGTATGTTTCAGGAAAGTCAACCACTCTGGCATGGCAAAAGGACTAGAGAGGTGAACCCCTAGGATGCTAAGGAAAGGATTGGCAAGAAGCTCAAGACTCCATTTTTGGTTTAGTGATCCAAGATCACATTGAGTCCATAGGAAAGCCAATACTATTAAAAGGGGATGAGGTTATGATGATGATCTGGTTGCTCTAAGTGCTTAGTGATTTATCTCTCAAACTATCAGCAATCTTTCATTCCAACATAAACTCATAAGTAATCTCGGTTCCACCGATTCCAAACTCAATCACACCAAGATGAACCACCTCAGCCATATAGCCAAACCCTAAAAATCTCGGATTTTCCGATTCCAAACTCGGTCATTCCGAAATTGGTGTTGCCAAGCTTCAGAATCTTCAGACTCAAATCGGTGTCACCGAGATGAGAAAGTCGGTCCCACCGAGATTGGCAAACCCTAGACTTTGGAAGAATCGGACTAACCGAGATTGTATTTTCGGTCCCACCGAAAATCCCAACGTTCACAAGATTTGAACTTTCGGTCTGACCGAGTTGTCAACTTCGGTCTGACCGAGATTGGTCAAATGTGTAACGGTTGGATTTTGTGTGGAGGCTATAAATACCCCTCCACCTCCTCTTCATTCGTGGAGAGAGCCATCGAAAGAACTACCACTCCTACCTTACATTTCGAGAAGAAAACTACCTACCCTTGTGTTGAGATCAAGTTGCTCCACTCCCACCATATGAAACTTGATCTCTAGCCTTCCCAAGTTGCTTTCCACTCAATCCCTTCTTCCACCACAGCCAAATCGGTGAGGAGAGTTGAGTGTTGGGGAGATTATCATTTGAAGCACAAGAGCAAGGAGTTCATCATCACCAACCCCATCTATTACCTTTTGGAGGGTGGTGCCTCCTAGATTGGTTAGGTGTCACTTGGGAGCCTCCGCCATGATGTGGAGTTGAACCAAGGAGTTTGTAAGGGCAAGGAGATCGCCTACTTCGTGAAGATCTACCCGAGTAAGGCTAGTCCTCCGTGGACGAGGCCATGATGGCATAGACAAGGTTGCTTCTTCGTGGACCCTTCGTGGGTGGAGCCTCCGTGGACTCACAAGCAGCCGCTACCCTCCGTGGGTTGAAGTCTCCATCAACGTGGATTGACGATAGCACCACCTATCGGAACCACGAGAAAAATCTCCGTGTTCCAATTGCGTTTGCTCTTCACAATCTCTCCTTACTATTCATGCAATTTACTTTCCGCTGCCCTATACTCTAGAATTGCATGTTTAGTATGTTGCTCGACTTGTATGCATGATGCTTGACTTGTCCTTCATTGTGAATTTGCTATGAACTTATGTTAATCAAAAGGCATAAACTTTTATCTTGTCGAGTTGTCTAATCACCCCCTCTAGACACTCTTTCCTTCAACGATCCTACAATTGGTATCGAGCTTTGGTCTCCATTGCTTTGGTTTGCACACCATTGGAGGAAGATGGACGGTTCACGCTTGGGAGTGTTAGTCATAGAGTGCCTATTCTTGATGGAGTGTCCTATAACTCGTGGAGGATTGAAATGCTTGCTATCTTTAAGATATACAACTTATGCAAATATGTTGAAACCCCATATGTACCACCATTTGACCCCTTGCACCCTACTGTAGATGAAGAGCTTGATTTGCTTCAGAACCTTAGAACTGTCAATCTTATCATTAGAGGTTTGCTCGATAACTTGCTTGAGCTTGTCACTTAACTTTGAGTGCGCCCATGCTATGTGGAAGTTCTTGGAAGAACTTTATCCGGACTACTCGTTGAGAGGTCTTGATGAAATTCTATACAAGACTGTTGAATTTGATATGTTGCGCCCCAAAGATCCTAACTTCGATAAATGCTTCTTTGAGCTTCGTGATCTTATGAAAAAGAAGGGTGATCCCGGTTTTATCAATGTTCGAATAAGAAATGCTCTTGTTTTGCATTCCGATGACTATTATCACGTTGATAAAACTGATGCAAGTCATTGTCAAATTGACCTAGGTATTGATGATGAATTATCTATGGGTCAATATGACGATGAGCATGAGCATGATGACGATTCGGACACCGAGCTAGACAAGATCATGAAGAATCTCAGTCTAATGGCAAATATGAGAGACTACATATCCGGTGGCAAAGAATGGATTCTTGATAGTGGATGCACCGATCACATGACCGGAGATGAAGACATGTTTCGAGAGCTTGCAAAGAACGATGGTCCACGCAAGTATGTGACTTTTGGAGACAACTCCAAGGGTAAGGTACTTGGCCTTGGTAAGGTGGCCATATCTCATGATAGCTCCATTAAAATGTCATGCTTGTTGAATCGCTTGGATACAATTTACTTTCCGTGTCTAGATTAGCTGACTTTGGATTCAATGTGCTATTCACCAAAGTAGATTGCCAAGTTTTTCGAGTGACAATCATAACATGGTCTTTCTTGGCATTCGAGAGGTGACTTATACATTGTCGATTTCACTAAGAAAGCTCAACCTAGAACTTGCTTTATCGCTAAATCTACTAAAGGTTGGCTTTGGCATAGAAGGCTTGGACATGTTGGTATGCTAAATTTAGATAAGCTAATCAAAGGTGATCACATTCTTGGTGTTAAAGATGTTTTCTTTGACAAAGATAGACTCGCAAAGGCATGTCAAGCAGAAAACAAGTAGGAGGAAGTCATCCGTGAAGAATATCATGACCACAAGGAGACCGCTTGAGCTTCTTCATATGGATCTCTTCGTCCCAATGCTTACAAAAGCCTTGGTGGTAACTCCTTTGGTCTAGTTATTGTTGATGACTTTTCCAGATTTACGTGGGTATTTCTACTTGATGACAAATCGCAGGTTCGAAAATCTTCAAAACCTTTGCTAGAAAGGCTCGTAATCAATTTGAGGTGAAGATCAAGAAGGTTCGGAGGACAACGAACGGAGTTCAAGAACGCCCATGTGGACTCTTTTCTCGATGAGGAAGGGATTCTACATGAGTTCTCAGCTACGCACACACCTCAACAAAACGGGGTTGTTGAGAGGAAGAACCGAACGCTCATTGAGATGGCGAGGACAATGCTTGATGAATACAAGACACCAAAACACTTTTGGGGTGAAGCCATTGAGACAGCTTGTCATGCCATCAATAGACTTTATCTTCACAAGCTTCTCGGCAAGACTTCATACGAGCTCCTTACGGGTAACAAACCCCAAGTGGGATATTTTCGTGTCTTTGGTTCAAAATGCTATATTCTTGATAAGCATCGTCGGTCTAAATTTGCTCCTAAAACTCATGAAGGCTTTTTCCTCGGTTATGGATCAAACTCTCACACCTACCGTGTTCACAATAATTTCACCGAAAGGTTGAAGAGACGGTAGATGTGAAGTTTGATGAATCTAATGGCTCGCAAGTAGAGCAAATGCCTATTGATGTAGGAGACAAGGACCCATCGGAAGCCATTCAAGATTTATCCATTGGAAAGATTCGTCCCATGGAAGTGAAGGAGAGTACCTCATCTACATATGTGGAGCCCCCTACCTCACGGCAAGGTGAACCTCAAGGCAACATGGAGGCTTCCACAAGTGGAACTCACCAAGATGAGGAAATGCGACAAGAAGATCCACCACAACCTCCTTCTCCACCACCTCAAGACAACACCAACAACACAGATGAAGAAGAAGATGAGGATGATGAGGAAGCTCAGCCACGACCACTACAAAAGCTATCCCGAGTTCGAGAAAGAGTCAAGAAAGACCATCCCGTGGAACAAATGATGAATGACATCGACCGGAGAATCACTCGCCTAAAACTCGCTTAGCTAACTTTTGTGAGCATTACTCATTTATTTCAAGTCTTGAACCTATGAAGGTAGAAGAAGCGCTTGAAGACCCGGATTGGGTGAACGCTATGCATGAAGAGCTGCACAACTCGAGAGGAACAACGCTTGGTCTTTGGTAGAGAAGCCCAAAGATGACCAAAACGTCATTGGAACAAATGGGTGTTTCGAACAAGCAAGATGAAGATGGACAAGTCATCCGCAACAAGGCTCGCCTCAGAGCACAAGGTTACACACAAGTCGAAGGTATGGACTATGGTGAGACCTATGCCCCGCTGCTAGACTTGAATCCATTCGATTCTTCTTGCTTATGCCAACCACCATAACATTACTCTCTATCAAATGGACATTAAAAGTGCTTTTCTAAATGGAGAAATTGAGGAGGAAGTATTTGTGAAACAACCTCCGGATTTGTGAATCCTAAAAGCCTAATCATGTTTACAAATTGCACAAAGCTCTTTATGGTCTTAAACAAGCTCCTAGAGCTTGGTACAAATGCTTGACTAGCTTTCTTCTTGAAAAGGATTTGAGATTGGTAAAATTGACTCAACGCTATTCACAAAAAGGGTTGACGGTGAACTATTTGTGTGCCAAATATATGTCGATGATATTATCTTTGGATCAACTAACCCTGATTTTAGTGAGAAGTTTGGAAAGCTTATGTCGGAGAAGTATGAGATGTCCATGATGTGTGAACTCAAGTTCTTCCTTGGATTGCAAATCAAGCAATCTAAGGAGGGTACTTTTGTCTCACAAACTAAGTACACTAAGGATCTCTTCAAGAAGTTCAACATGCAAGAGAGCAAAGGTATGAGAACCCCCATGCCTACTAATGGACATAATGACTTGACTAAAGATGGAGAACCTGTTGATCAAAAGGTTTATCGATCCATGATTGGTTCTCTACTATATCTCTGTGCTTCTCGTCCTGATATAATGCTGAGTGTATGCATGTGTGCTCGATATCAAGCTGCTCCTAAAGAATGTCATCTTAAAGCTGTTAAAAGAATTGTGAGATATTTGATACACACACCTAACTGTCGGTGTACTAAGGTAGGGGTACCTCAGTACCCCAACTTGTGCACGGGCAGCTGAGGCTCCCCGCAGCTAGATCCACCAGATGCTTGCCGGAGACCATCTCCCACTCCATACCAAGCCATTCAAGAACAAAGTGTACAAGACAGAAGCTCAAGACCCCGGCAAGAGGAGCTTGCCGGGAAGGCCATTCCAGGCTCAAGGCTACATCACTCCTGCAGATCCCCGGCAAGAGGAACTCGTCGGGAGGACTAGAAGATCACGCCACGAAGACATGCTCTCGGCCAGACGCGCCCGGCGAGGGCCCGGGCAGCGGCAAGTCATAGAGCCCGACAAGCACCCGGGCCCGGCAAGATCAAGACCCCGGCAAGGTGCTTGCCGGGGAGAGCTATGCTACGTGCCCGCACTCCAGCTCATCTGTCCACGCGTCGCCTTCAGCCTTCTCCAGAGACGCGTGGCGGGTGGCTGTGCTGCATGAAGGGTGCGGTGGCACTCCACGGTGGTGGCTCCATCACCGTGGCAAACGGAGACGCAAGGGCGGGAACTTTTGGAGCGACGGCGACGGGCATTTAATGCTCTTGTCCCCTCTCACAAAAGTAGGTAGAATCCACTGCTCATGCAATCGCTCCCGCGACTGCTCCAACTACCACCTCTTTACGCTTTTTACCCCTCTACCATACGCTGACACCTGTCGGTGACCCCTTGCCCTATAAAAGGAGGCCCATGCACCAACGTAGAGGGGGTTCCGATCATTGGCTACACTCGCGAGACTCGACTCTTTGGCAACTCGCACGCTCGGGGCAGCCACTCTCCGAGCCCCAAATCAAATACAACACAAAGCAGCAAGAGGGTTTACGCGACCATCGCGTCCTGCTGGGTAAAATCCAACGCGCGCGCTTGACGGCCTCGACCGCTCTCAGTGCATCCTCCGCCCGCATCAACACACGAAGGGTTGCCCCGGCGGCCCCATAGGTGCCGCGCCGCCCATCGCGCGACATCTCGGGCGCGCCAGTAGGGGCGCCGAGGTTGTGCGGACCTGATCCGCTTTTCGGCGGCTGCGCTCTTCACCAACCTCTCCGGTTTCACAAGAACTTCATCGACAATTGCGCCATGGCCTCAAGACGAGAGCTTCGAGGGTCGCAGACCATCTCCGTCTTTCTCCACCGCCACCGGAGCTAACGGTGGGTGGGGAGACGCCGATGGAGGATGGACGCCGCGAGGGCACTCGGGCGCCACCGGATCAGAGCTGAGAGCGGAGGACCACGCCGGCCTCCGCCGTCAAGGCGTCCGTCTCACAGACGGCAACCCAGCAAAGAGCGCCGTGCCACGGAGGCTGGTACTCGCGTGCTTGGGCGAGAACGTGCTGAGGCTCGCGGGGTGCTCCGGACCGCTGTCCATGCATGAGCAAAAGAGAGTGCCGAGGAGAACTCGCTCCTCCTATCGCTACTAGGAGTCCGAGCATGTTCAGACTCGCGCGCCGCTTCGCCTCCCGCGCGCCGCAAGCGCATCCTCGGGCGCCAGATCGTTGCCGAGGACGCGCCATCGAGCTCTAAGTCCAGCAAGGACGGCTCTGGTACTCACTCCGGCAAGTACAGCCCCTCGGAACGCTATAAGCCCGGCGAGAACAGCTCTGGTGCTCGTTCCGGCGAGCGCACCTCCCCGGAGTGCTGCGCCGTCGAGGACGCGCCGTTGAGCTCCATCCGCAAGAGCAGAGACACAAGAAAAAGAAAAGCTAAGTCGCCGCGCTGCGTGCAGAGCACTTCTTATTCCACGCTGTTATCTCGTTATATCCTCTCGCTTGTCGCCAGCGTAAACCTGGCGCCGAGGAGCCTGCTCAATGAACGGTCGCACCCTTACTTTGCTTCAACACGCCAACGAAGTTAAGAGTGGATAGCCACCAGCCGCGCCTCGTTTCGTTTCGAGTCTGTTCAGCAAGTCAAGCGCGTCGCGAACTAGACACGGCAAGGTTGCTTGCCGGAAGCGACGCCAGCCAGCGGGCTGCTGATGTCCTGTACTCAGCAAGCGCGTTAAGCACCGGCAAGTTCCCTAGAAGCGCAGGGTGAAAACGCACAAAAGATACAGGGCCGAGGGTATAACGTAGCAAGCTTTGCCGTGAGATGTCCTTGGTATGGGAGACTTGTGCGCGAGAGGAGCCAAGCCGTGGTCCAGTTGCGTGCTTGGTTTGTTTCCGAGTCCGCTCAACAAACACAAGTGTGCTGCTGCACCCTTATCTTGCTTTCGAGCTTGCTCAGCAAGGTAAGCGCATAGAATCGACCCGGCGAGGTTGCTTGTCGAAGCGACACCACCAGCGGGCTGTCCCGCTGCAAGCGTGTTCGCCCGGCAAGCTCCCCGAGAGCGAGAGTACAAACATACGAAGGATAAAGCTCGCATCGACATGTAGTCAAGATTTATATACGCATACATGTGCGCCGGCAGTTGCATATATACATCAGCTGTTTTATATGATGCGATTGCGATGGGCAGGGAGGAACCGAGAGGCCACACCAGCACCTAAGGTCCGCAAGTCCGGTCGCCGGGCTGCGGGCGCCAAGGTTCTTCCTCGACAAACCAGCTCGCTGGGCTGCTGAGCGCCAAGATTCGCCCCCGCAAGCCGAGTTTTGGGGCTGCAAGATCGCTAAGTTTTTCATCCTCGTCATGCATCCTCCTATGGACCGGAGATGCGGGCTGCATCTTTGAACGAGCGTGTCTTGTAAAAACCCGTACGTGGAGGAACCAAGTCGCGGCCCAGTTGCGTACTTGGTTTGTTTCCGAGTCCGCTCAACAAACCCAAGTGTGCCGCCGCACCCTTATCTTGCTTTCGAGCATGCTCACCAAGTTAAGCGTCGCAACTGGCCCGGCAAGGTTGCTTGTCGGAAGCGACACCACCAGCGGGCTGTCCCGTGGTCGCTAAGCGTGTTCGCCCCGGCAAGCTCCCCGATAGCGTAAGAACACACAAGGCACGCAGTCAAGTAAAAGACTCAGTCCGGCAAGCTTTCCCCTTTCTTTTCATTAAAAACATCCAGTTTAGTACAAGTCCATAGAGGATGAAAAACATGATAGAGAGGATTACAAGTTCTTAAATGCAGCTAATGCCCGAGGGCTTACAAATCAAAAAGATAAGGTGCCAGGATCCTCTCCTGTTTCTCTGTTCAGGAGTTCAGGAGGTAGGTCAAGGAGCCCCCGGCAAGATAAGCTTGCCGGGGAGAGGAGACCCCGGCAAGAGGAGCTTGTCGGGGAAGGGCGAAAGGAGCGCCTAGGAGAGCGTGGCGGTGACGCCGCCGTGCCGCAGGAGCTGCGCAAGGTGACGGGCATGGGGAACGCATGCCCGGAGAGCCAGCGACAAGTCCCTGAAGCCCGCAGAGGGCCACGGGCGCCAGAAGACCCCAAGAGAACACCCCGGGAGCCGGCCAGGAGCTTGGCGGAGTCGGAGGCGTCGGAGGCGAGCTTGAAGACGGAGTGGTGGGAGATCGCACGAGGGCACCTCGCCCAGATGCTCGACTTAACGGCCTTGCCGACCGTCCCCCTCTTCCTCTTCGCTGCTTCTCTCACGCCAGCCGCCAAGGAGACGGCCCGGGGAGTTCAGGAGCCCGCAACCTGAAGATGGGGTTGCCGGTGGCGCGCGAGGCAGCGGTGTCCGACGCCTAGTCGGGCCCGCCATCCCCTCGCCGCCGCTGCCGCTCTCCTCCTCGCCACTTTCGCCGAGGAGGAGCTTCACATCCGAGGAGCTGTCCACACAGCAGCGCACCGGGTTCCATAGTCGCCAAGACCTTGACGGCGAGGAGGTCACCATCCAATAACTTGAAATGGAGGGTGAACCCGCCGTCAAGCTATGGATCCGGCGAATGTCTTCCACCCCGGTCGAAGAACATCACGCCGGGGCTGGGGACACGACACTCACCCGAAAGTGCCGCTGATCCCGCAGCCCCTCGCGCGTAGCTCCATCACGTCGGGTGGATCCGTCCCATCGCATCCGCGAACGGGACCGGCAGCCGGAGGCGACGGCGAGGCGCCCGCGGCTTGATGAAGAACTCCTGTGGGTCATCTCGGTGTGGACCGCGCCATGGTCGAGACGCCGGGAGACGGGAGGCGCGCCGCCACGGCCGCCTCCCCGACCGCCGCCACGCCGCTCGGCCTCACGCCACGCCTCCCTCTCCCTCTCGTGGCGGCTCTACCGCCACGGGAGCGGATGGGGAGTGGTGCGCTGCCTAGAAGCAACCCGCCGCCACCGTCAAGAGCCGGGATTCCTCCTTCCATGGCGGCAAGAAGAACAGAAGACGAAGACGAAGGGAGGAGTGGATGGGTGTGGCCGTTGTGCACCCCTTCCGCCCTATTTAAAGGGGCGAGGTGGGGGCTCAACCGCCCCGCTCGACCAATCAGGAAGTACTTGCCCCAGAGTTCGTCCACGCCGAGCCGCGGCGGGAAGACGACGTTCTCCCTCCGCATATGGGCGAGCTCTTCCGCCTGCTCGGATTTCTCCTTCTTGGTGCTCTCCGCTTTCTCCTTCCCCTTCCTGGTTTTTGGAGCCATGGCGAAAACGGCGGGGAGAGGAGGATGAAAAGTCCGACGACGCCGCGAGCGCAAGGAGCGGCGGAGGAGATGCGGGGGGCGGAGCGCAAGGAGGATTTTCTGGAGGAAGAAGAAGAAGCAATGAAAGCGATGGAGGGGAACCACGCCCGCTTCCTCTGTTTTTATGGGGAAGTGGGAGGCGTTCCGCTCTCCTCATTGAAGGACGTGGGCACGTCCCATCCCACGGCGCCGCAATCGACGCGTGCTGCTGCGCGAGAGGGCGGCCGAGGCGGAAGTAGATTCGACGCGCCATGGGCTTCAAGGTGTCTGCAGACTGCTTTTGGGCTGGCCCAACAGCGCCGGCACCTGTATGGCCCAGGCCCGGGGCTCTGTCGGTGTACTAAGGTAGGGGTACCTCAAGACTTAACTTGTGCACGGGCAGGTGAGGCTCCCGCAGCTAGATCCACCAGATGCTTGCCGGAGACCATCTCCCACTCCATACCAAGCCATTCAAGAACAAAGTGTACAAGATGAAGCTCAAGACCCCGGCAAGAGGAGCTTGCCGGAAGGCCATTCCGTGCTCAAGGCTACATCACTCCCGCAGATCCCCGCAAGAGGAACTCGCGGGAGGACTAGAAGATCACGTCACGAAGACATGCCTCGGCCAGACGCTGCTCCGGCGAGGGCCCGGCAGCGGCAAGTCATAGAGCCCAACAAGCACCCGGCCCCAGAAGATCAAGACCCGGCAAGGTGCTTGCCGGGAGAGCTATGCTACGTGCCGCACTCCAGCTCATCTGTCCCGCGCCGCCTTCAATTTTCTCCAGAGACGCGTGGCGGGTGGCTGGCTTTGCATGAAGGGTGCGGTGGCACTCCACGGTGGTGGCTCCATCACCGTGGCAAACGGAGACGCAAGGGCGGAACTTTTGGAGCGACGGCGACGGGCATTTAATGCTCTTGTCCCCTCTCACAAAAGTAGGTAGAATCCAATCGCTCATGCAATCGCTCCCGACTGCTCCAACTACCACCTCTTTTACGTTTTTACCCCTCTACCATACGTTGACACCTGTCGGTGACCCCTTGCCCTATAAAAGGAGGCCCATGCACAACGTAGAGGGGGTTCCGATCATTGGCTACACTCGCGAGACTCGACTCTTTGGCAACTCGCACGCTCGGGGCAGCCACTCTCCGAGCTCCCGAAATCAAATACAACACAAAGCAGCAGTAGGGTTTTACGCGACCATCGCGTCCGGCTGGGTAAAATCCAACGCGCTGCAAGGCTGACGGCCTCGACCGCTCTCTCGGCATCCTCCGCCTCGCATCGAACACACGAAGCGGCCGCCCCCATGCCCCATAGGTGCCGCTACCATCGCGCGCGACACTAACTTTGGCATTTGGTATCCTAAGAGGGCCTCTTTCGATCTTGTTGGCTATTCCGACTCGGACTATGCCGGAGACAAGATAGATAGAAAGTCAACTTCGGGTACATGTCAATTTCTTGGTCGATCCCTTGTGTCTTGGTCATCCAAGAAACAAAACTCGATATCATTATCTACTGCAGAAGCAGAATATATTGCTGCTGGTTCGTGTTGTGCTCAGTTGCTATGGATGAAACAAATGCTTAAGGACTATGGGATACATGCGAGACATGTTCCTTTGCTTTGTGACAACGAGTGCAATTAAGATTGGACACAATCCCGTGCAACACTCTCGCACTAAACACATTGAAGTTCGTCACCATTTTATTCGTGATCATATTGCTAAGGGTGACATTGATCTTAAGCATGTTAGATCGACAAATAGCTTGCAGATATCTTCACAAAACCACTTGATGAGAAAGTGTTTTGTCGCTTAAGGAGTGAGTTGAACATCATTGATGCTTCAACTTGGAGTGAAAACTCCATTGATGCATGCAGGCATGAGCCAAATTGACTAATCCTTGATATTTCTCTTATGATGATGATCATATGTCTTGGACACATTTGCCCCCTTGTATTGCATCTAACTCCTTGCAGGTACTTGGATGGTCTACATTCTACAAGATTATCACACTCACTCAAATCTTGAGTAATCTTGTCATTGACCAAGTATCTAGCTCTTGGGATGTTGAGTTCAAGGAACAAAATTCCACATATCCTTTTTGACATCATAAACTTCCAGTTCTTCACTCATGTCATATTGGATATTCTTGAGAATTTCCTTGCCTGCCTAACCCATGTAGGAAGATGAACTACACACTCGAAAATGGTGCTCCAACTTCACATTCTATGAGCATCTACATCAAGTTCACCTACATGAGAACGTGCAACAACAAGCCCAAGGTATGTCTTTCACATCTTGAAAAAGCTTTGCTCAAAGATATGAGTACAAGCAGTTTCAAAAGATGTGATAACATCAAATGCTTAATCGAAAAATGGTAACCCCATTTTGAGCTTAAACGATGAGTATGACCTATGATCAAATGTTCTCATTTGACTCCTAAGTCAATATACTCAAACATAGGTGACCTAGTCGCCGACCCTTGTCTAGATGAAGTACATATGATTTGGAGTTTTGCTATTGTCTCTTTTGATTCTCTTGTTGAGTTTTTTCCTTTAAAAAAAAAAAACAAACTTCATCTAGCACTCTTTTCATTTCTGTTTCTTTTGTTCTTGTGTATATTTTTCTGCTCTGATAAATTCCCTGAAAATCATTTACAAATTCATTGCAAATCTTCTGAAACATTTCTTGCAAAGTGAGCTGAATTATTTCTGTATTTCCTTGAAATTAAACTCGGAGTCACCGATTCAATCATTTCGGTCTGACCGAAAAAGGGGTCTGCCCTAAGTCTCTGACTTTCGGACTCACCGATCCATATCAATTCGGTGTCACCGATTTACATTCACCAGGATATCATCTTCTACAGCTCATCTAAATGATTTACATTCTACATACTTAATTTGCTCAGTTGTGATTCTTCATGAACCCACTTCTTTCCTTCCATCTTTCCTGCCCTTCCTGGTTTACTGTCCTTTTCGGCACTTGATGTCAAAGGGGGAGAAGATTTAGGGGGAGCTGGGGAGCATTGGAGGATAAAATATATATTTTAAAGGAAGAACAATCTTACCTTAAGGGGGAGAGGATCACATCAAAGCTTTGCCATATATTTCCTTGTGATAATACTTTTGGCATTATTCTCCTGATTTTGCTTCTCTTGCTCTCATCATTGGTATCTTCTGAAAAGTACAATTGGTATCTTATACAATTGGCATCTTGAAAGATCAAAATTGGTATCTTATGAAAAGCAAAATCTCTCAGAGCTCATTGAAAATCTTTTAGTCTTGGGAGACATGTTGGCTGATTCAAGCTAGTGCTCAACATGAGACACTCTTTATACATGTCATCCCTGGCTTGGTACTCTTGATGTTCTTGCTGTTGGTTGTAGGAATACTCTTGTGTTAGCTAACCGTGTTTTCCCAAGTTTATTTCTTCAGGTACATCACCAAGGAACTTCAAGGTAAGTATATGCATCTTGCAGGATGTGCATGATGGTGACTTGCTTGTGAATACTTGTTTGCAAGAAATCACCATGCACATATGCATCATCTCTCATTTACCCTCATACGCTCGATGCATATAGCCAAGCTGCATGCAGACATCTTGCTTTTCTCTCATGTGTGCTTGTGGTAGTCCAAAACCAAAATCTAAAATCTTGCACACTTGTAGGGGAGCTTGTGTACTACATGTTTGTCAAAGCTTTAATGATAATCCTGTCTTTCTTTCAAGAAGCTTTGATATCTTTTTTTCGTGTGTTGCCATCAATTACCAAAAGGGGAGATTGAAAGCACATTTGCTCCTAGGTGGTTTTGGTAATTAATGACAACATACTTTGTGGTTGGACTAATGCTTTTATCAAGTATGTTTCAGAAAGTCAACCACTGCATGGCAAAAGGACTAGAGAGGTGAACCCCTAGGATGCTAAGGAAAGGATTGGCAAGAAGCTCAAGACTCCATTTTTGGTTTAGTGATCCAAGATCACATTGAGTCCATAGGAAAGCCAATACTATTAAAAGGGGAGGAGGTTATGATGATGATCTGGTTGCTCTAAGTGCTTAGTGATTTATCTCTCAAACTATCAGCAATCTTTCATTCCAACATAAACTCATAAGTAATCTCGGTTCCACCGATTCCAAACTCAGTCACACCGAGATGAACCACCTCAGCCATATAGCCAAACCCTAAAAATCTCGGATTTTCCGATTCCAAACTCGGTCATTCCGAATTGGTGTTGCCAAGCTTCAGAATCTTCAGACTCAAATCGGTGTCACCGAGATGAGAAAGTCGGTCCCACCGAGATTGGCAAACCCTAGACTTTGGAAGAATCGGACTAACCGAGATTGTATTTTCGGTCCCACGAAAATCCCAACGCTCACAAGATTTGAACTTTCGGTCTGACCGAGTTGTCAACTTCGGTCTGACCGAGATTGGTCAAATGTGTGTAACGGTTGGATTTTGTGTGGAGGATATAAATACCCCTCCACCTCCTCTTCATTCGTGGAGAGAGCCATCAGAAAGAACTACCACTCCTACCTTACATTTCCGAGAAGAAAACTACCTACCCTTGTGTTGAGATCAAGTTGCTCCACTCCCACCATATGAAACTTGATCTCTAGCCTTCCCAAGTTGCTTTCCACTCAATCCCTTCTTCCACCACAGCCAAATCAGTGAGGAGAGTTTAGTGTTGGGGAGATTATCATTTGAAGCACAAGAGCAAGGAGTTCATCATCACCAACCCCATCTATTACCTTTTGGAGGGTGGTGCCTCCTAGATTGGTTAGGTGTCACTTGGGAGCCTCCATCATGATGTGGAGTTGAACCAAGGAGTTTGTAAGGGCAAGGAGATCGCCTACTTCGTGAAGATCTACCCCGAGTAAGGCTAGTCCTCCGTGGACGTAGGCCATGATGGCATAGACAAGGTTGCTTCTTCGTGGACCCTTAGTGGGTGGAGCCTCCGTGGACTCAAGCAGCCGTTATTCTCCGTGGGTTGAAGTCTCCATCAACGTGGATTGACGATATTATTACCTATCGGAACCACGAGAAAAATCTCCGTGTCTCCAATTATGTTTGCTCTTCACAATCTCTCCTTACTATTCATGCAATTTACTTTCCGCTGCCCTATACTCTAGAATTGCATGTTTAGTATGTTGCTCGACTTGTATGCATGATGCTTGACTTGTCCTTCATTGTGAATTTGCTATGAACTTATGTTAATCAAAAGGCATAAACTTTTATCTTGTCGAGTTGTCTAATCACCCCCCTCTAGACACTCTTTCCTTCAACGATCCTACAGGCCCTTCATGGCCTGTTCGGCCAAATTGTGGAGCTCGACCAGCTGCTTCAGCTGGTCGCTCAGGGGCACCGGATGTCCAGCCTCAGCATACTGAGACTAGAACACCTTTTCCGTCAAGCTCCCCTCCTCGGCTCTGTAGAACACGGCAGCATTGGACACGCTATGGGGCAGATCTGCGAACGCTCCTAGAGAGCTCCGAATTCGGGTAAGTAACAAGTAATTCACTTTTACATGCTTGCTTTGCATGAAGAATGCCTTACCCACCGCTATCTTCTTCACTGCCTCGATTTCCTGGAGGGACTTTTGGGCTTCGGCCTTCGCGGCTTTGGCACTCTCAAGAGCCGACGCAAGCTCGAACTCTCGAGTCTTCGAGTCACGCTCCAAACTCTCGTGTTTCTCCACCAGAGCCTAGAGCTCTTGCCGCACCTCCGCCACCCGCACCTCCTACTTCTCTCGCTCGGTGCATTCCGTGGCCGCATTGCTTTCGGCCGCAGACACCGCCTCCTTCAGGGTCGCCACCTCCTTTGTAGCCCCTGGAATACCCATGTTATCCTTATCATTTTTTGCAACCAAATCCTTTTCTATAAGGTACAACTTTAATAAGGTGTTACTTACCTTCCTTGTCCTCAAGCTGCTTCTTGGCACGGCCGAGCTTGCTCTTGGACCGCTCGAGGCTCTACTTCAAGGCGTTGACCTCCAGCCAAGTCTTGGCAGAGGTCGGCAAGAGCAATTGCATTCCCATATTGACATATTTGTGTTAGACTCTCACAGATATCTTTTAGATCCTCAGTTTGGCTTTTCTTTCCGAACACTGAACTGAGCATCAGGGGCTACTGTCTATGCGGTACTATTTCACATATCTTAAAATCCTTACCTCAAAGCCTGTTAGAAGGCTGGTGCAGGCTTCGATTAGCCCGCTCTTGGCGGACTGAACTTTCTGAATCACCACACTCATAACAGTGCGGTGCTCCTCTTTGATGGAAGCGCCATTGAGCGCCTCCAGCAAATTATCCGGTGCCTCCGGTTGGACGGAGGTCACCGGCGTCACCGTCTCGCCCTTCTTACAAAGGGGGCGCCCGCTGGACTCCGGAACCACCGAAGGTTCCGGTGCGGAGTCCGGCCCAAAGTCCGGGAGGTTGCCCTGCGGCACCTCCGAGGCCTCCTCCTCCTGGTTGGTCCCTTTCTGGGACCCCGCCTAGGCGTCGTCTGCATCACGGGGGGAGGAGGCATTCGGAAGTGAAGCGCTATTCACATCCGACAAACCCAGGGACCCACTCGATGAAGCGGGAAGGTTGTCCTTGGGCGGGCTACATGGTTATGTCCGGCGTTAGAAGACACTATGCGATGAAAGGAAAATCATAAGCTATTCTGGAATCCGTACACTTATGATCTCACCAGGGGCTTGGCCCTCGAGGGCCACTCCTCCTCACCGTCGTCGGCGTTGGTGGAACAGTCCGGAGGAAGGGTCCTCCCTTCTGATTTCCACCGCCTCCCCAATCGGGAGGCCTTCCTTTCTTCTCTCCCCGCTGGGGAGAGGCTTCCTTTTTCTCCTCCTCGTCCTCATGGGAGGAGTCCGCCTCGGAGTCATCGGACGATGAGTCCGATAACACCTGGCGCCGGGAACTCCTCCGAGTTCACGTGGCCTTCTTCTTGGCCTTCTTCTCCGGCACCACATAAGGCGCCGGGGCCAGCAGTCCCGATAATCGGGCATCCGCTGGGTCTTCGGGCAAGGGAGTTGGGCAGTTAACCTGCCCAGACGTCTTCTGCCAAGCCTGTCAAAGGTAATGGGAGTTTTAGATCCCGCATAGAGTCAAACTATGGAAAGCAAGTATCCCGTAAAGGATAAAATAGCTTACCTCGCCGGCTTGACGCTGCGAGCTGAATCCGTGATCTTTGGTGGCGGATGAGGGAGCCTCGGCGCCCTTGAATAGCACACTCTCCAGGCGTCTTCGTACGTAGTGTCGAAGAGCCTGCTCAAGGATGGGTGCTGTGCCGGATCGAACTCCCACAAATTGAAAGCCCATTGTTGGCACGGGAGAATCCGGCGGATGAGCATGACCTGGATTACGTTGACAAGCTTGAGCTTCTTGTTCACCAGGGTTTGGACGCAGGATTGAAGTCCAGTCAGCTCCTCCGAATCACCCCACGTCAGGCCCTTCTCTTTCCAGGAGGTGAGCCGTGTGGGGATCCCAATCTGAATTCAGGGGCCACTGCCCATTTAGGGTCACGCGGCTCGTGATGTAGAACCACCCCGATTGCCACCCTTTGATGGTTTCCACGAAGGCGCCCTCGAGCCATGTAATGTTGGGCATCTTGCCCACCATGGCGTCTCCAAGACTGCTTGGCGCGCCCACCACCTTGGCTTGACATTAAAGTCTTCAGCCATAAGTCAAGTGGGGCTGGATGCAGAGGAAGGCCTCGCACACGATGATGAACGCCGAGATGTTGAGGATGAAATTGGGCCGATCGTGGAAATCCAGGCCGAGTAGAACATGAGCCTCCCGGACAAATGGGTGGAGGGAAGCTCAGTCCGCGGAGGAAATGGGGAAGTAACACCACCCTCTCATGGGGCCTGGGGGTGGGGATGAGCTGCCCCTCGTCGGGGAGTTGGTGCGCGATATCGCTGGACAAGTATCCGGCCTTGCCCAGCCTCTTGATGTGCCCCTCCGTGACGGAGGAGGCCATCCACTTGCCTCCTGCTCCGGACATGGTTGGAGAAGGTTGAGGTGAGATGTGCGGACTTGGGTGCTGGAGCTCGAGTGCGTGGAGATGGATAAGCAAAGGAGGAAGAAGGCGTAGGTCAGAAGGTGGATCCTTATCCCCTTATATATGAGCGGACGAAACTATGCGTCCCCACCAGCCCAGTAAAACTCGCTTATCTCCCAAGCGCCGCAATCAATGGCGCGGTGGGGTTACCCACGCCCGTATTGATGAGAATCCCGGAATAAGGGGACATGATCTCTGCTTTGGCAAGACGTGCCAAGGAAACCGCTTCGCTAAACGCGCTGAGGTGGAACAGTTAAAACAATTCGAATAAAGGCTTGGCCTTGGTGTGACGTCACGCCACGAGATACGTCAGCAGATTGAACTTGTGTAAATATTATTCTCTCTACAGTGGAATGTGGAATTTATTTTGCAGAGCCGAACACTATCCTGGTGTTCAAAATCTTTTATGAATTATTCGGAGGAGGAACCCGCCTTGCAATGCCGAAGACAATATGTGCGCCAGACTCATCGTCATTGAAGCCTGGTTTAGGGGCAACTGAGGGAGTTCTGGACTAGGGGGTGTCCGGATAGCCGAACTATCACCGTCGGCCGGACTCCAAGACTATGAAGATACAAGATTGAAGACTTTGTCCCGTGTCCGGATGGGACTTTCCTTGGCGTGGAAGGCAAGCTTGGCGATACGGATATGTAGATATCCTACCATTGTAACCGACTCTGTGTAACCCTAGACCTCTCCAGTGTCTATATAAACCGAAGGGTTTTAGTCCGTAGGACGAACAACAATCATACCATAGGGTAGCTTCTAGCACTACTAGGAAAAGGCATGCTAGTGGCGCACCGAATTTGCCTTCTAATGGCGCACTACTGGTGCGCCACTGGCATCACGCCATTAGAATTAAATTCTAATGGCGCACTACTAGTGCGCCATTAGTATCTGGTGTTCTAATGGCGCACCACGTAGTGCACCATTAGTATAGCCTGCAGTGTGCCATTAGAATGCCTCCCAGGGGCCATATGTACAATTGTGCTTTGGCATTCTAATGGCGCACCAGCAGCTAATTCGCCATTAGTGTGATGATCACAGTGCGCCATTAGTGTCTTGTGTGGTGCGCCATTAGTATGAATATTAGGTTTTATTTTTTTTGCTTTTCTGATTTTTGCACAGGTTACAAAATATATTATTGCATAGAATATAGACAGCAGCACACAGCAACATCAGATTCATCAAATACAATAGAAGATTAGTCTCCGAATACAATTCATCATATTAGTCTCCGGATTCAAAGGACCGGACAAAGATAAAACATTACAAGTCTCAAGACCGCGAGTATCGAGTTTGCCTTCACATTACAAGTCGATATCGATCATCTAAACTACCATCACATAGAAGAGAGTTGTGGTCATCACGATGAGCATCATCGTGATCAAACTGGTCTTCATCCGGTTCCTCCAACGCTCCCTCCTCTCTCCCGCTAGATAGCGGGCGATCTAGATTCGCCTCCGCCCTAGTGGTGTACCTTTGTAATGGCTGGACCGCTGAAACGGTGAACCTGTCTCCGACACTCCTCCCACCATCGAGACTCGAACCTTACCCTTGTACACTACATACGACGGCATCTCTATGCACAAGCCAAACAATGCACAATACATAAGCAATGTGTAAGTATGCAACAAAAGGATCGGAAGAGAAAAGCAAGACATTAATAGCACGATTCATGGTCCTACTAATAAATAGCATCGATTACATCTAAGTTGAACAACCGTCCAAACCAAAGAGACATACGAATTCATTAAAGTTTAATTACAACATGAGCCAATCAATGTTTCAGAACTACACATCACTACTTTCGACTCGACTCATCGGACAGGAGCGTGGATGAAGCCGCCGTCTGTCGCGATGGTCATGAAATCGCGGTCGATGTCACCCTGCATTTGTAGCATTCCATCTATCTCACTGTTGGACGGTTGATATATGAGGAAGAACTACCCCGACGTATGAAGGACATCTTGATGGATGATGTCCGCAAACTCCGACTGGATGCGAAAGAATTCTTATGCGAGGTCCGCGTCTGGACTGCCGACAAGCTCGCGCCCAATCTTTGAGATTATCCGTAGCGAAGGTGATGATGGTCCTCACGACGCCCGCATGTGATGGAGGGCGAGTAGGCATCCTTCGATCACAGCGGCTGCTTGACGCAGCAGAACTTCAGATTGTGTGAGAAGATGTGCTTGCCGCATTGCATTTAACCGCCCGTGAAGGTGCCTCCAGTTAGGCGAGCCGGGAGAACATCATCAAGAACTTTCTTCACATTTGTGTAGTCTATCATGGAGTTACGGTTCGGGTCGAAATACGTGGCCATGGAATATTTCGGCTTAAGAGGATGAGTGTGCAATGTGTGTCACCGCACGTAACACGGAATGTTAGAAAAAAGAACGATCGAAATCTAAGAAATCATATGTTACGGGCGGTTAAGGGATGACTTACTCGGAAAGTAAGGCACAAGGAAGTTATCCTTATCTGCGCTTGCGAATGACGCCGAGGTGTGAACTCGCAACTTGGCGGTCCCCAGCGCTGCTCAAGTGCTTGGCACGCATGTAGAAGGGGTCGACTATCACGATGTCCGGGTATTGTCTCTAATGATCCGCATCCGCATGCTCAGCGTAAAACAGCCGAACGAAGGTGTAGTGCAAAGGATGAAGGTTAAACATAGCAAAGATGTCATCAAACCGCAGGATGATCATACCCCGATGTCGCCATCCACAAAGCCCTTGCTCTCTCGCACCTTGGCCACGAAAACCGGTATGCCACATCCTTCTCTCGAGACGCCGCTTCTCCAAAATCGAACACCATCGTGCAGACTCCGTGATAGCACCGGTTGCAGATTCAGCATATTTGGCGGTAGCATCGCCCTACCCGCCACATGCACCCTCCTCGAGATATCCTTAGGTGAAGGTGGCCCGCCCCGAGCACGGATCGAACTCGGTGCCGGCTGGCTCGCACCGCGCCCTTGTTAGTCTTTTCGCTTCCGCCCTTCTTCTTGATCTCCGTAATGGGACCGAGTTCGCTCACGCACCTCCTTCTTCAGCGTGTTGGGGCTGATAATATTTCGCGCCTTAGCTATCTCGTGGCTCGGTGAAGGTGGGAGCGGAGGCGGTCTCGAGAACCGAACGCCGCGACGACGGTTGTTGCAATTGATTTCTCCGCCGCACCAGCTAGATCGCGGTGGTCTTGGCTGGGTTCTGAGAAAGAGGCCCGCAGAACTCGTCGGCGCACTCCATGTTCGCAAAGTACTTGTCAACTTTGGTAAATGTACCGTCATCATTGTCGCCGCCGTCCGGATCCTGTGCCATAGGGCTGTCCGGATCTGTGCTATAGGGATGTCCGCAGGTCCGGTAGCGTTGCGGCGTTCTTGCCATGGCTTGGCGCCGCACGATCGGGCGGTCTTGTCGTGGGTGGTGTCCCCGCCCCAAACGAATCCGCTCTTCGCCAAGCAGGGGCCAGTTACGCAGTGCCGAGGGTCATCTCATCTTCTTTGTCGCCCCAGGTGGTCGAATCGGAGGTAACAGCTCGTCGCAGCCTGGCAGCACCCGGACCACTTCAACCCTATACATTGTGGTTGGCATCGGATTACCGTGGAACATGGGGTTGCCCGGTTGAACGATTCTGCCCTTAGCGACATCGACCAATTCGGCGCCCACGGCGCGTAAGAGTGCAAGGAACGTCGGCGGTGCCTCGCGAAACATGTATAGGGCGCCGAGGATGCCCACCAAAGGCAAGGAGATGAAGTCATCGACCGAGAGGCTTAGTTACCGTGATGCCGCCGAGCTCGGCTAATGTCGAGGCACCGCCAACAGCGGGCGGTAATCGACGGAGGGGGCGCTTGCTGGCGAGGTGCCGGTCGGCGTACACCCGGGTGCATTAAGCTCCAACAATGCCCGTGCCGGTGCCGGAGACACGAATACCGCCTCTGCCGGAGACACCAATGGCGCCGCCGCCGGAGACACCAATGGCGCCGCCGCCGAGACACCAATGGCGCCGCCGCGGAGACACCAATGGTGCCGCCGCCACGCCAGGCGAAATTCTTTGGCCGTGAAGCTGGGAACCGGGGGAGGCCCCTTTTGGCCACCCGCAATCTACGTCGTCAGCCCATGAATCAATGTAGGCACCATGGCGTTGAGCTTCGTTCCCAGCTGTTGTTCCACTTGCTCTTGGACAAGCTCCGGAATCCGCGCCACTTGTGCCTTGAGTGCTTCAACCTCGCGCGTCTGGCTTTCCGAGCTGGCCTTTTTCTCCTTCCGCACACCAGCAGTATAGTATGACCCCCATTTTGTGGACAAGCCTTTGCGGGCCACACGACCAGCTGACTTCGGCTTATCGAGCTTATCCTTCTTTTTCATTACGTTCAACGCCCTATTTAAAGGGGTGTCGAAAGGCGAGCTCTTAGACGACCCCGCGCTACTGCTTTCATTGTCCTGCGAAAGGAACATGAACCATTTAGAAATATTGGGGATTAATTAGAGTGCAACCATATGGAGCTAATTACGCGGGGGTGTATTCCTTACCAGAACAAGCTCAAGCACCCTGGTCTTCGGATCCGTGGTAAGCTCCTTTGTTATCGGGTCCTCCTTGTACCGGCCCCGACATAGTTCCTGGTCCGCTTGTCACCGCTGTATTTCTCAAGCGGGCGGTAGGCCTTGCTTGGCACGCTCGCGCCCTCCTTGTCCCATATAGGCTCCGCCACTCTATAACCGCGGGACCGAGTTTGTGTTCCCTAAGTTCAACTCCGCATTTCTTTCCCCATCGACTTGATTCGAGCTTATGGGCTCGCACTTGATCTTGAACTCCTTGTACTCATCTTCGCCATCAAACGATATTTCGCCTTGATCTTGTCATAACTATCACCTTTATCAATCATTCTCTTCACGCGCTTCTCCAAGTAGACAGGGCCGTGCTCATCTTCGTGAGGGCGGCATTGTTCACTCTATTCCCCGAGAGGCGTGTGTTTTCAAATTCGGCGGGAACTTGTATCGCTCGTGCAGCCGTGAAGAGGAGGTTGCGCAAATTCCTCGGTCCTTATGCCTAAGGTTCTCGGTGTTGATCGAGACGGTGCTCGGAGAATGCACCCGAGCTGAACCGCTGCACCCTTGACTATATGTTTGGGCTTCGTTGGATTCCGCTTGAGTCCACTTGAGTGAATTCCTCCTTGATGGTGCGGAGTGCATTGGCGCCGGTCCTTCCTTTGCTTCTTCGGTTGGCTGCCATCAGGTGTGCGCCGCCACCATCTGTGTGCGCCGCCATCATCGTGGTGGCATCCTCGGCGGCACCATCGGTGGTGTCATCCCCGACGCCACTAGGGGTTGTGTAATCAGGATCGGTGTCTTCCGTGGCGCCATCATAGCGGTGAGGTTGTTCCTCCATCTCTTGGGACAGCTCCTGAATTGCTTGCCGCTCAACCACCGGCCTCATCGTTGTGGGCCATGTTTCTCTCTAAATAGGAAAAAGTTTGGTCAAAAGATGGTTATTGTCAAGGAACAAGATCATGGTCTCATGATTTAGGGTTTGTCGACACCGAGGCACCCTAAAAGCCTAAGCTTTCATCATTTAGGTTCTCATGGACACCGAGGCATCCAGGGCAGCCAAGTTAAGTTTTCATCATTTAGGGTTTATCGATGCCGAGGCACCCTAGGTTGGGCCTAATCTTGGCTCTATTGCCACCTATGTTGGGTTTATCATCTAGGGTTTATCGATGCTAAGGATAATTCTAAGTTGGGCCTAATCACTTGGCTCTATTGCCACCTATGATTTAATGCAGCAAGAATGGCAGGCAGTTGATCCTACTTAACTAAGTACTAAGATAGCCTGCCCATGCATTAGTCGTAAGTACCCCATATGTCCTATTTTTAGCAAAGTCATGCTAAAATTCACGGAAAATTTCAGCATGACCTTTGCTGAAAATAGGACATATGGAGTACCCGAAATTGCCGGAACGGAAGTTAATCGATCCGGCAAACTCAAGGGCCTCTCGGTGTACCTGCAAATTCATCACGACACGATGGTCGGAGACAAAACCCAGCCACAGACCATATGGTCCTCTGCTTTCATATGGACAAAAATCAGCTCAACTTATGTGAGCTTCCATTCCAGATATAATATGTCTCCCAACAAAAAATCATCAATAGTTTAGCAAGTCTGTACAAACACAGAAGGAATGACAAATGTATTTTTACAGATCATGGCTCAGAGGTCTCTGTTTAACAGTGATAAGTCAACGACAAGGAACATCAAGCTTATTACAAAATCTCTTAGAACCTTATGAGAGTATGTACATATACAGATTTTGTTTACTAGCTTGGCACATGTCAAGTCTCACTTGCAGGTGCACATTTTTTCTTTCAAAGCACACCTCTTTCTTTCAGCTATCTATATATCTTGTTCTATGTTGCATTTTAATTCCTGATGTTAACAAGAGTGTTTATCAAAAGGAAAACGAAGTTCATGGCCAGTGTAGCTAGCTTCTCATGCATCCCTCTTATCATCTAGCTAGCTAACTCTTGAATCCATGGGTGTCCAAGATTTTCTTTATAATTATTAGTATATCATCGTATGAACAGATAAATCTAAAATAAATTATGAGCAGAGAGAAAAAGAAAGGAAAGAACAGTAGCAGTAGTACTACTACTAGCTAGCTAGCTAGCTGGTACTGATCTAGCTTCTGCATGCGTTTCTCTGAATTTTGTTATACTTACACACTACAAGGAATTTGTTGTTGATTTCTTAAAGTGCCATTTTCTGTCAATTTCTGAATTTGGTGTCATTAATTTGTACAGTTTCAACAAAATACAGTAATATTGTTGTTAACTTCGAATTCGCTATGAAATGAACATTACAATGACCGGACATGACAATTCTTTGCTGCAAAATGCCCGTACTATTGTTGATGACAATCTCGAGAGACTTTCTCGCAGGATAAACATTCGTAAAGATTTGATAGTAATCATGTTCATTCGAATTGTCGGTGTAAATCACGAGAGTGGTTACAGGCTTGATGCCCGGAAACAAAATTACAGTATGGTGTCACTCCTAACCCAAATCTTGAGTTCAGATTTGATAGTAATCATGTTGAGTTCAAATCTGATCGAAATAATCAACAACAAAACAGAGCTCATTGAAAGGTAAGACTATGATCAACATCAAACTACTCCTTGACAAGCGGTGATCACTCTTGAACATGATCATATTCTTTTATTATCGAGCCAATTTTCCTAACATCACAACATTGCTTTTTTGTTGACAGCAAGTTCATCATGTCAATTACTCCAAGTAGCAATAGTTTGCTGAGCAGAAAATTTAAACTATGGCTTAGCAGAAAAATTAACAGCAACAGTTTGAGGCCATACATCAAACTATGGCTTGAAGCAACAGTTTTAGAGTTCGATTCATGTATTTTTCAGACATTATTTTCCAGTCTGTACAAACATGGTTTGCAGGTGAGGGGGTGGAGGAGAAGGGAGGAATCACCATGCATAGGTTGGGGAGGGAGGAAGGATGGAGAGGGAGGAAGGAGGAGAGGTACCTGGGCAGGCGCGGCCGATCGCCGGAGGGGTCAGGGTCGGGGTTGGGGTCGGGGTCGGCGGCGGCGTCGTCGTCGGAGGGATGCCTCAGTTGGCCGTGGAAGGCGGTGGCATGGTCGTCGCCCCGCACCCGTGTCCGGATCGAGGAAGACGCCGGCGTTGAAGCTCCGGCAGCGGCTGGGCGTCGGGGGGCGACGGCGCGGGGGCGACGGCGCGGGGGCAAAGTTAGGTCGAGTGGGGGGATCTGGCGAGGGAGGGAGAGAGGCCAGAGGGGAATAGGTGGAGGGAAGCTTTCTAATGGCGCACCACAGGCCGGTGCGCGCCATAGTACGATTGATTCTAATGGCGCACCACCCTCGGTGCGCCATTAGAATTTTGTTTTAACCTAGCCTAGTATCCATATCTACAGCCCAACCCTATCTACAATGTAACCCACCCACTAGCCCGGTGGTCAAGACGCAAAGACACACACTCGGGAGGTCCTGGGTTCGATTCCTGTGATCCCAATATTTTTTATGCATTTTAAATGGTGTTTTTATATTTATTTGTGTTTAAATATGTTCAAACTTGTTTAAATCATAACAGTAATATTTTTATGCATTTTAAATGCTATTTTTATATTTATTTGTGTTTAAATATGTTCAAACTTGTTTAAATTATAACAATAATATTTTTATAAAAATAGTAAAAAAATTAAAAATATGTTCAAAAAGTCTTGAAAGTGGGGGCCGGGTGCTCGGCGGTGGAGCGGGGAGGTTGCGATGGGTGGAGCTAAGCGGGAGGGTCTTGGGTGCGATCGAGATGGAGGGGGATCGAGATCGAGATGGAGGGGAATCGAGATCAAGTGTCCTCATGAATTCAAAAGTGCCCATGAAATTTAAAAATATTCATGATATCAAAAGTGCCCATGAAATACAATCGAGAAATGAAGACTACGATTTAAATACAATCGGTCTTAGCTAGCTATCTGTTCACAATCTTCTTGCCCTTCTTTTTCATAAACGGAGTTCTTACGTGGAACGGACGCCCTTAGGTAGGGTGGTCCTGCTTCTTCTTGTGGTGTGTGCTGCTACTTCATCGTCGTCGTCATGTTCGATCTTGGTCGCCGATTTGTCAAGTCTTGCTCATTGGCTACTCCATCCATTCAGATGATCTTCCTTTTGCCTCTCCTCACGACAACACGACTGGGCTTTGGCGGGTCGGTAATGAAGAAGCATTGGTCCACTTGGGAAGCCAGTACCCATGGCTCATTTTTCGCGGTGACGTTTGCGCCCGCGGTCTGTTCGCACACGAACACGTCACCGTGTACCCTCGACGCCGGGAGTGGTGCACCGCAGCTCACGTCGAACGAGACCCGTCCGGAAGCGCGGTACGCAGGCAATCCGGCGGGTGCTTTTGAAGACCCGAAACCCCACACGCCCGGGAGGGACCCCGTCTGGGCGCGCGGCGGCTATGGGCTGCCCTAGGTCGACCTGATCGCCCCTAGGGCCTCGAGGTCTGCCACCCTGCAACAAGAAGAACGAATGAAGAACGAGGAAGAAGAAGAACTATGGTTAAGGAGAAAAGATAAAAGATAAAAAAGTGGTAGATTGATTGATCGATTGTGTGTTGTTCAATCGGCCGTCACCCCTTAGGTATATAAGAGGCGGCTGGACTTCCCGTGCAAGGAAAAGGCTTGGATTCACGTCCAAAACCATAGCCAAATTCGGATTGGTTTTGCCCGAACTTTCCAAAACTGTTCGGTTTAAACTGGCTGCACCTTGCGGGTCTCTTTGTGGTGGTAAACGATCTCGGATGGAAACGAGCCCAAAAGCAATCTTGACCGTTTCGACGAGACAAACAACTTTTATGTTGAATGTTTTTTGATCAGAGGTCATCTTGAGGGTCAAATCGGTCGCGCAAAACATGCTATCCCTCGCGCTACCCATCAGACAGGGTGTCTGGTGGGGCGCGCCATTTTTTGCCTCCTAACATGGCTGTATTCCGATGGCTCTAACTTTTGCATACGAACTCGGATTGGAACTTTTTTTATATCAGAATCGATCGTTTCGACGAGGCGAAGAACTTTTCTGTTGTAACTTTTTCCATCAGAGGCCATCTTGTGGGCGTAATCAGCCGAATACTGTTCTGAACACAAAATCTCAATATTTCGAATACAACTTCGGCCTTAGGGATGAGATCGGATGGCTATGACCCAAATATCAAAATTTCTCCTTTTGACGATATGAAACTTTCTCGCTTTGATCATTTTGCCATTTGAGACCTTCTTAATTACTTTTTGACCATGCCAAAATCTGGTGTCAACACATGCCCCCCTGTTTTTCGGTAAAACTTGTGTGCCGAAAAATAACTTGCACGAAGTTTGTTCTAAGCACGATGTCAACACTCCATCGGCCGTTTTATGCGTGCTTTGGACGATAAGTATATATCGCCATTTAGATTAGTAACAAAATGAAGCTAATCGAACATATAATGATTTGGTAATACCCTTTCATGATGTAAGAAATTATATTGCATCCATGGGTCAAAATAATTCCACGGAGGGTAACCAGTCATAAGCGAGGATGAATTCCATGGCATATGCATTAATGACATAGTTGAAGAATATGGATGTTGTTTGAACCGAAGATTCGATGTGCAAACCCTCGACTTGGTTGTTCAAGCTTGCACTCTTCTCTTTCTTCACCTTTGTCGCACTTATTGCAACGGAATCTTGCATATTATTCTTGTTTTAGTACTTCCTTTGGGAACCCATGCCATGTTCATCTTTTCAAGTTCTTGTGCACTAAGCTTTTATACTTTCTTCTTTTGCCAATATGGTGTCGAGTGGGCAACCCGGCTGCGATTTTCTTTGAAGTAATGGCAATTCTTGTTTTATCTTGGGCACTCTCAACTTCCTCCTTCAGATTTGGCACTTGATTGACTCTCAACAATTGATTGCTTCATCTCATTGCCTTTAGTAGCCAATGTCAACATTTTAGTTGGCTCTTTTTCTTTTGAGATCAAATCTGAAGTAGCACTCTTCGACCATCTCTTTTAACGCTGTAAACTTGCTTGACCACCTCATTTCTATTCCTTGAGCATTGGACCGATTCCTTATGATCAAAGCGGTCTTTAGCTTGTGATTGTTCAAATGCTGATCTTCTCGGAGCTGCATAATATTGGTTAGATGGTCTAAAATAAGATGGAGAGTGTGCCCTCGTATCATACCTGTCCCATGATGGATATGGATCTATATGAGCATAGGGAGGCATCCACGGCATTGGCATTGGCGGCCCAAAATAAGGATATGAATATGTTGCATTGAAATTCGCACTTTGCCAATACCGATCCTCATATTTGCGCCTTGGGGGTGATCTTGGTTTCTTTGCATGATTTGGCCGATAAGTATTCTTCTCTTCACTCTTCTTTTGATATTTATCCAATAGTTCAGCGAAGGTGATTTTTGATCTCTTATACTTGCACTTATTTCGGCCTTTGTTTTGTTTTGGTTTGCTGTCATCAATCATTGGATTTGCTTGCTGCCCCCCAGTCCTTGGCGTCCCCATTGTAGCTTCGATGGAATTCTCGCCCTCAAGATTATGTTTGTTATGCTCTTCAACAATTTCTTTACATGAAAGCTTGATCCCATCACCTGCAGTTTTTACCTTCTCTTTAAATGGATCGGCTTGAAGTAGCCGATGCAAAAACTTTTTGCCATCAGGACCAATCGGAATAGACTGGTCATCTCTTGGTGTTTCAACAAATTTCAATCGTCCTTTATCAATGGCCGATTTAACTATTTGACGAAACATATTGCAATCCTCAAAATTATGTTTGAACGAATGATGCAACCTACAATACATTCGTCCTTGAATTGATGGCTTGACATGGTGATCAAGAATTCTTATGTAATTATTTTTCAGCAATAAATCAAATATTTGGTCACACATGCTTGAATTGAAGGTAAACTTCTTGCTTTCTAGCCGATCTTGCTGTGTGAACGGCTTTGAAGATAAGCAAACGAATGGTTCAGATTTGGAATCTTCCCATTCGGCTATACATTGTGTTTTCCACTCTATCTCCGGTGTCTTTGGATAAGATATTATATTAGCATCGGATTTCTCAAAAGAAATTAACCTTGGCTTTAAACTTCTGATATGAAAATATTTAGAACACACATGTCTCAATTGAGACAAAGTGCAAGCCAAGTAAGAAATAAGAAAAGCTACCCAACTAGATATGAACTTTAGATAAAGCAACGGGGAAAGCTTTGGCTGCAATAATAAGTCATTATCGGTCTTCATAAATGGCACAATTGGTTGACCGATATGTTCTAAAACAATTTTATTGCTAACAAGTAAATTACCCTTCTTCATTGGTCTTTCAAAATTACCTATGAGGATTTTTCTAATAGATGCATCAACAATAAAGTTGTGACCAAATCTGAAAATAGGTAAATTACTCGCTATGCATACCTCTTCAAATACGTTGGGAGAGCATGATGGTTGTATTACTTGAATAATACTTTGTTCCACTTTTGAATGACTCTCTAATGCCTTGGCATCCTCTTTTTCTTTGATAGATTCGGTACACATACTATTTGATTCGGCTTTTTTAATAACCGAATTAACTTTGTTATCCGAATCACCACTCTTTCTTTCTTTGATTCGCAAGGTTGCTTGTTCTTGTCTAAATTCAGCAAACATTGCAGCTAGTCTATCTTTAAGCTTTTTTCGACCAATTTCAGCCCAATCTTCATCGGATTGCCCCCCAATACTTTGAGACGCTTTCGGCAATGGTGTGTGGCCGAAATTTTGTAATCGTGCAGGGGCAACATGATATGCTACATTACTAGGTAAAGACACATGCGCTCTGGTAGAATTCTCATTTATTCGGCCATGAGCATGAAGGTGCGAAGCCGAATCACGAATATCTACAATTGCGTATGGTGCCGAAAAATTTGTAGCATGAGGTGTAGCATACGATGTTTGAGGGTAATTGGCCGAATAACTAGTAGTAGCATGGCCAATTCCCCTATCCACCGGCACGTTTGGATTAACATACTGCAAGTTATTTGCCGATGAATAAAAAGTTGAAACACTTTGTTGCATACTATTGGAAGTTCCTACATTGGGTGTCTCAACATGATTAACCGAACTGATCATGTTGTTCATCGGCATATAGATTTGTGGGGTTGCCGATGCATGGGAGTTGGGATACATATGTTGCATGTTGCTAAAATTATATGAAGTTGACGCATGAAGATTATTCTTAATCGGCTGTTGCACATAATTAGATGCATGATTGATAAAACTAGGGCTAGCCGATACAATATGCTCATTAGACGATCTAGCAACAACATATGCATTATTTGCATCTACATAAGTGAATTGGGTATTCATGTTACCTTTGTAGAATGCAAATCCTAAATGACGATCTCTTTAAGTAAGAACGGGCGGAGACCGTTCAAAGCTTCGTCCCCAGCGGAGTCGCCAAAAAGTGTGTTCGCACACGAACACGTCACCGTGTACCCTCGACGCCGGGGGTGGTGCACCGCAGCTCACGTCGAAGGAGACCCGTCCGAAGCGATGCACGCAGCAATCCGGCGGGTGCTTTTGAAGACCCGAAACCCCACACGCCCGGGAGGGACCCCGTCTGGGCGCGCGGCGGCTATGGGCTGCCCTAGGTCGACCTGATCGCCCCTAGGGCCTCGAGGTCCGCCGCCCTGCAACAAGAAGAACGAACGAAGAACGAGGAAGAAGAAGAACTAGGGTTAAGGAGAAAAGATAAAAGATAAAAAAGTGGTAGATTGATTGATCGATTGTGTGTTGTTCAATCGGCCGTCACCCCTTAGGTATATAAGAGGCGGCTGGACTTCCCGTGCAAGGAAAAGGCTTGGATTCACGTCCAAAACCATAGCCAAATTCGGATTGGTTTTGCCCGAACTTTCCAAAACTGTTCGGTTTAAACTGGCTGCACCTTGCGGGTCTCTTTTGTGGTGGTAAACAATCTCGGATGGAAACGAGCCCAAAAGCAATCTTGACCGTTTCGACGAGACGAACAACTTTTATGTTGAACGTTTTTTGATCAGAGGTCATCTTGAGGGTCAAATCGGTCGCGCAAAACAGGCTATCCCTCGCGCTACCCATCAGACAGGGTGTCTAGTGGGGCGCGCCATTTTTTGCCTCCTGACAGGGCTGTATTCCGATGTCTCTAACTTTTGCATACGAACTCGGATTGGAACGATTTTTATATCAAAATCGATCGTTTCGACGAGACGAAGAACTTTTCTGTTGTAACTTTTTCTATCAGAGGCCATCTTGTGGGCGTAATCAGCCGAATACTGTTCTGAACACAAAATCTCAATATTTCGAATACAACTTCGGCCTTAGGGATGAGATCGGATGGCTATGACCCAAATATCAAAATTTCTCCTTTTGACGATATGAAACTTTCTCGCTTTGATCATTTTGCCATTTGAGACCTTCTTAATTACTTTTTGACCATGCCAAAATCTGGTGTCAACACGGTCTTGGATTTGGCTTCGGGTATAACCATGGTGGTGAAATACCGGTCTTCTTTTATGACGTTTTTGGCCCATCTGACACGGAACATCGGGACCTTCTCTCCAGCGTAGCTCAGCTCCCAGATCTCCTCGATCCTTCCGTAGTATCTGTCCTTGTCGTTACCGGTGTAGGATTCCATCGTTACCCCGGAGTTCTGATAACCATCGCTCTTCATGTCCTTGGCCTCGGTGTAGAATGTGTAGCCGTTGATATCGTACGCCTCATAGGTCATCAGGTTGTGCTCGGCGCCCTGTGACAAGGCGAATATGAGTTGTTCTTCCGCGGAAGAATCCTCATGTAAAGGGTACGACAGAAGCTTCTGCTTGAACCAACGCGTGAAACATGAGTTGTGCTCTTTGAGTATATCTCCTTCCGTCCTCTGTTGTCCTTGGTCATTGTACGTCTTCTTAATAAAGGTTTTTTTGCTCTACCACCCAAGGATCAACCACGTCTATGTGTTGTAGCGCGACTAGGTTTGCTCTTTCAAAGTCGGCGAGTCGACCCTCGAAGTCGACATGCATTTCGCGGCGACCCTCATGGTGACCCCATCCAGCGAGCCTGCCGAGGTGCCTGTTGACGGGCAGACCAACGGGGTTCTCGATGCCTAGATAATTTGTGCGAGAGGAGATGCACTCTTGATCGAAAGCCCCCGACTATGCTTCCCTCGGGCGTGACATGTTGCGAACGTATCCTTTGATGACACCATTCATCCTTTCGAGCGGCATCGTCTTTGTGCGGGAACATCGGCCCGAGTTGGATGATATCCTCCACTATATGGACCAGCGGATGCACCATAACGTCGAAGAATGCGGGCGGAAGTACATCTCAAGCTCGCATAGTATCACCACGATCTCTTCCTGTAGCCTTCGAGTTGCCTCATGCCAATCGACTTCGAGAGATGGCGTCGAAAAAGTTGCATAGGCCAAATAGCGTTTCCGCGGACGTGCGCGTCCATGATCCCATGGATTACTGGCTGGAAGTATCTGCGTCATCAGCACGTGACGGTCGTGAGACTTCATCCCGCTGAACTTCGCTTCGCTAGGTCTAGGTATCGCTTATCTTCCCAGCGTAATCAGAAGGAAGTTTTACTCCTAGGAGGCGGTGAAAACTGCTCGATCTCCTCGACTTAGAGTGAAGCACGCGGGAGGGTAGTCATTTCCGGTCTTCTTGGCCTTTTTGCCTTTGCGACGACTTTCCGTGTCTTGCTTCGCCTCATCATCATCATCATCATCATCATCATTAGCGTGAAGCTCCTGCCTGATGCCCATTGATTTCAAGTCTGCCCTTGCTTTCGGCCCATATTTGGTCCTCTCTGGCATGTTGAGCAGGGTACCAAGCAGACTCTCGCACACGTTCTTCGTGATATGCATGACATCAAGGCTGTGAGGCACACGGTGGATCTTCCAGTACGGCAAGTCCCAGAAAACAGACCTCGTTTTCCATACCTTCAGCAGCGGCTCTGGCGCCTTTCGCATCTTTCCCGGCAGTGGGCAGTCTTTCCAATTTTTCAACAGCTTGTCTATTTCTCGCTGCAGGCGTTTTGGGTTCGGTTTCACCATCGAACAGATCCTTGCGCTTCCTCCACGGGTCATCGTCGCGAAGCCACCTTCCATGTCCCATGAACACGGTTTTCAAGACCGGGATCTCTATCTAGCTGGCGTCGTTGTGTCATCCATGCACCTTACGCATCCGTAAAATCCGTGGACTACCTGCGCCCGCGAGATATCCGTAATCGAGATAGTCGTGCACCGTCGTGAGCAGTGCGGCTCTCATAGGGAAATATTCTTTCTGCGGCCCCACGTATTGGTGGCGTTTTCCACAGCGTGTCAAGCTCCTCTTTCAGCAGCCCGATCTGATTGATGTCGTTCCTGGTTGTTTCGGCCCTTCAATTAGCATACTCATGTGAATGTACTTCCTCTTCATGCACAACCAGGGGGAAGGTTGTACATCCACACAAACACAGGCCAGGTGCTATGTGTGCTTCTCGGCTGCCAAACAGATTGACTCCATCGGTGCTCGCGCCAAAGACGATGTTCCTTGGATCCTTCCCAAATTCGGGTCTTGAAGTTCAACGCTTGCCACCGCTCGCATCCTTAGGGTGACTCAAAGCATCTTGTCTTTTTATCTATCTCCGGATCATTTGCGTCATCTTCTCGCTTCTTCTCCTCCCTATCCGCGTGCCAGCGCAGGATCTTTGCTACCTTAGGGTCCGTGAAATACCGCTGCAGACGAGGAGTGATCGGAAAGTACCACACCGATTTTCGAGGAGCTTTCTTCCTCTTCTTGTATCGAGTGGCGCCGCACACGGACATATGGTAGACTCGCGTGCTCGCCCCGATAAATGATGCAATTGTTCATGCACACATGGTATTTCACGTGCGGTAAATCCAGAGGACACACGATTTTCTTCGCCTCCTCGAAACTGGTGGGCACTTGTTCCCCTTGGGAAGGCGTTCGTGCGAATGACATGTTCTCGTCGAAGCATCGTCGGTCATTTTGTGTTTTACCTTCATCTCGAGCCATGAGCGTTACTTTGGCGGTATCCTCGGGCTGCATCCTTCATACAGCGGAGTAACCGCGTCTATCTCCAGTTGATCCGGCTTGGCTTTCTCTCGGCGGCAGCTCTTGCGTTATCCGTCCGCTTGAGAAGCAACTCTTGAATATGAGGGTCCTGCACCCAGCCTCCATCGTCGTCTTCTCCGGCATCTTCATCTTCATGATTATGCCCTTCGTCTTGATCTTCCTCATCATCATATACGACATCTTCTACATGATGATCGTGGTACAACATCACCGTCGTGATCATGTCACGGAGATTCTTCGTCTTCTCGCCCGCCCTCACCGCGGTGGTACTTGTCTTATTGCCCTTCCTCATTTCTTGCGGCCCGCCATGGGCGACTTGATAGTCATCTTCATCACCTTGCCACCGATAGCCATCCATGAAACCACGCAAAGCAGGTGTTCCGCACCTACCGGAATCCGGGTCCGCAATAAGGCTCTTCACTTGCATCTTCGACATGGACATCTTATCTCCGTCTCGTTCTTTTGAAGCATCTCGCCTTGGCGGAGCTCAAAAACCTATTCACGATGCCTTCGGTCATCGTGCGGACCATGGTCGCTCATGGGTAGAGCAAAAGCGATATGTTAGAACCAAGAAAAAATTGGCATGACCTTCCCTAAAAATAGGACCAAAAGAATGCATAGTGCCAAAATTCTGCCAAAAGCGAAATGAATCAAAACATTTCGGCAAAATATTGGCAACTATCGCATATTTCAAATACCGGTACCTTCAAACACAAACATATATGCAACACCACAAACACATGCAACACCACAAACATACATAGATCTAGCTAGGCCACAAAAAGTGCATGTGCACGTTGTTGGAGCGAGATAGGGAGAAAAAAAAGTAGATCTATATCATGAAGATAGCTTTCCCTTACTTACCTATCAAAAGAAGGTAATTTCACCACTTAATTTTGTTGAATCTATGGTGGACATGAGGTGAGGAGGAGGAGATGGCCGAAAGCTTGGAGAAGGAGGTGGATGGAATGAAGTGGGGAAAGTGAGTGGGTAGGTGTGGGCTGTCCAAAATATCTTGTTGGTCCCAGGTTACTAATGGCGCACCGTAGGAAAATGCGCCATTAGTAACCAGGGTTACTAATGGCGCATCAGCATACGGTGCGCCATTAGTAGTTTTGCAAAAAAGTAAAAATAATAAGTATATATACTAATGGCGCATCTCCTCTTAGTGCGCCATTACTAGTTTAAACTAGTAATGGCGCTCACGTGCGATGATCGCCATTAGTAGTTTTGCAAAAAAAGAATAAAGCAAAATTCTGATAATGGCGCTTTGCTGCTTGGTGCACCGTTAGTAGTTATAGATAGTAATGGCGCATTATGGACCAGATCGCCATTAGTATGTATGGGAAAATGAAAAAATAATAATTCATACTAGTGGCGCACCACATTTACGATTGCGCCATTAGTGTCTTACACACTACATCACAAATAGGTGCGCCATTAGTATATAGTAGTGGCGCCTTTGCTTCATGATGCGCCATTAGAATCAATCCTATCTATAGCCCTTATCCTAGTAGTGTAGGGTTTAGCCTCCTTGATCTCGTGGTAGATCTACTCTTGTACTACCCATATCATCAATATTAATCAAGCAGGAGTAGGGTTTTACCTCCACCGAGAGGGCCCGAACCTGGGTAAAAACATTGTGTCCCTTGTCTCCTGTTACCATCCGCCTAGACGCACAGTTCAGGAACCCCTACCCGAGATCCACCGGTTTTGACACCGACAGAGCCCCTTCCCCAGGAGACCGTCGGGTGCGAGCTGGACATGGAGGTGGCGGCGGAGATCGATGAGCACCAGCCATAGTAGTACTCTTTGTTTTTTTAATTAAGAGCGCCGGTCTTTAATTTGTTAGAGTAATGTTTAGGCCAGCTAGCTCTGTTTAATTGTTGAACTTGCTCGATTAAGAAGTGGGGGTGTGCTGTAGTCTCCTTTGTGTATCCAAATTATGCAATGACGTGGATGACCACAGTAACCATGGAAATTCCAACCAAAACTTTTGACGTTCGAACTCATCACACACGGGTTAAGCTATCTGAATCATTTGTGATGTCCACATATCGTAGACAGTTCTGAACAAGGACCGTGTCTGATGACACTTTGCGCGCCAGTTTTTCGCTGAAGCGATTCTGAATTTTTGGTTTCTGCGGAAATATCTAATTCCCCCCTATCCCCTACCAAAAGCCACATTTCCCCTCTTTCTGCCTTCCTTTCCAAGTTGAAACCTTCACTCCTTGCTTGCAGCGCCGCCTCCTCGTCGGCGACCCTCCTTCACGCTGCTCGGCCTCCTCTATCCAGGCAGGTAATCCACACCCGACCCCCATCCTCCTCCTCCTTCCACATTCCACATGCCCCGACCGCCGGCGCGAGCGCGACACCTTCCACCCAAATCACCGCCCCCTCCACCAAATAAGCGCCGTCCTAAGCCATGGTGCACGCAGTATAGCCAGGACCTCAAGGAGCATTTGGCGTGAGCTCAAATCAAATGACAAGACACGCGGATGAGGTCATGATGGCTGCCATTCGTGCCGACCCCAGATCTTGAAGGAGCACCTTGCCATTTGCTAGCTCGCGGTTAAGCATGCTCGGTTTACCGTTCGTGTGCTGCTCCTGCCTTTCCTTCACAAATTCTAGTGAATTGTGCTATCTAATTTTACCATGCAATCTGTTGCTCTAGTGTATATGTTCTATATGTCGTGCAGTGTGGTGCTTACTTATTAATTTTTTTGTTAATTAGTTGTCGTCTTCAGTTAACTGTTTGGTTCAATTCTGCAAATGTGATGTTCAGTTCTTCCGGCTGCAATTTTGTATTGTCTTCCGTGTGACAAATAAATCAAATTTATCTTTACAAAATTGTGGGTGCATTCTGTTATTGTATACCATGTGAGGAATAAATTGAATCTAGCTGTAGTAAGTACATGAGAAACAAATACAATTGCTACAATTGGCTGTAGTTAACTGTTTGGTTAACTGTCTGATCTTCTATTAGGAGTATGTTATATTGTACAATGTGGTGCTCAGTTAATGTTTGGTTCATTTGTTGTGGTATTAAGTTAACTGCTTGGTTCAATGCTGCAATGCAATGTCCAATTGTCATGGGTAGAATTTTGTATTGTTGTGCATGTGAGGAATAAATCGAATTTGGCTGCACTTAATACATGAAGAACATATACAAGTGCTATATTTCCTAGTTCTTAATCATGCTTGGTTTGGGTAAATGGGTTTTCCATGTGGCTTGAATTAATCTGATGAATCTGCAATGTGCTTATTTTTCATCAACATATTTTACTGATAGAATGCGAACCCTTACTTAACCTGATGGCTAACTACCTTATATGTGTTGCAGGGAAACAATGGGAAGCACTGAGGTTTACAATCGAGGTTAGCATGTGCATGGTCCGTTGACTAATAGCACATTATTGTGCAATTGCAGGAACCATTTTGATATTTAGGTTTTTAGCAATTTGGTCTTGCACATGTAGGTCCTGCTGTTAGAGGTTTTGACCCACTGTTCGACCCTTTTTGCATATGGGGAAATGAGTTGTCCATGAATATCAATCAAATCAAGAAACTCAGAAAGATTGTTAGGATAAAGAAATTAGTTACAAAAACAACAAGATCTTTGTTTGCACAATGAAGAAGACATCAGTTCACTACAAGATGGTACTAACTATTATACCTTGCCTTTTTTATTCCTTTGCCCCATTTTCAATATAGAGAAGATATTTATGCACATCCTTGTTTTCAGGCCTTTCCAAAGCAGTTCACTGGTGATTACCTCTCAAACCACCTCTATGGTCAGGAGGCGAGGAAGGTTTTCATACAACACCCATGATTCAATATTGAAGTGTTCCTAAAGAGGACGAAGGACGGACGGTCAATCATCCACAGGCACTGGCCTAAAGTTGCAAAGACCTTCAACATGAATGAAGGCTCAATATTCGCCTTCCGCTTCAGCAGTTTTCCAGATCAGATGCTTTTGTCTATATACCGTCTATGATGCTAATTTCGAAAGGTTCTACATGTTGCATGTGGAACTTGCTGCTGGTGCAGTTGTATGGGGTAGCTCAGTGCTGAAGCTATATCATGTTGTACTCTGATGTATTTCAATTATGAAATTCTGCTTCCTTAATATGGAAATGAAATATATTGTGTGCTTAATATGAAATGTCAATTAGATTAATAAATGGATTATGAATAATTGGATAATTAGCCTGCTAATGGTGAATTTGCCTGCTAATTGGGTTTTTCTATTGCAAACGGTTGTTGAAATAATACCATGGGCGATGACCTCAGGCAACGCACACGGTTTCTAGGAATAAACCGTGTTGAATCAATGAACAATCACAAACGACTTTCTCTTGAAAACTGTTTGCGTTAGGACACCTTGCACAAACGTTTACCACATAAAAATGTGTGTGATGGATAGCCTTTGCCACACATTTTCTTCTACGGACCGTGTGTGATACATTCAATAACGCAAACGATTTAACGGGAAAAATTGTGTGTGATGTACCTGTGTACGGAAACGTTTTCCTTGGAGCGACTGTGTGGGATGTCCATACGAACGGAAATGTTTAGTGGGGACTGACTGTGTGGGATGTACTTGCGACCTATAATTGTATTTTCTAGCTCTACTGTATGTATTTCTGTATTTGAGCGCTCGCCGGTTGCACACGACCTCATTTTGCCGAACGTGTGTGCGAGGAGGGCATATCCCCGACAACTTTTGGGTCGTGTGGGAAGGACCACCCTATCGCCCACACTCACTTGGAGACGGATCCAAATGCCGTCGCGAAAAGGGGTTAAAAACCATTTGTTTAGGACCGACACGCACCAATGATATATCCTGTTATTATTAGTGCTAACCTATCATAGCAGGAAGAAGAGAAATTATTGAAAACTCCGAAGAAGAACCGGGTTGCTATTGGATATACTCTTGATGATCTTAAGGGCATTAGTCCGACTCTATGCCAGCACAAAATACAATTGGAGAAAGACGCTAAACCGGTTGTTGCTCACCAATGACGGTTAAATCCTAAGATGAAAGAAGTAGTAAGAAACGAAATACTAAAGCTTCTGTAGGCAGGTATAATTTCTCCTATTGCTGATAGTCAGTGGGTAAGTCCTGTCCGTTTTGTCCCTAAGAAGGGAGGTATTAATGTTGTCCCTAATGATAAAGACGAATTGATCCCACAAAGAATTGTTACAGGTTATAGAATGGTAATTGATTTCCGCAAATTACATAAAGCTAATAGAAAGAATCATTACCCTTTACCTTTTATTGATCAAATGCTAGAAGGATTATCCAAACATACACATTTTTGCTTTCTAGATGGTTCTTCTGGTTTCTCTCAAATACCTGTGCCAAAAGAGGATCAGGAAAAGACCACTTTTACTTGCCCTTTTGGTACCTTTGCTTATAGAAGTATGCCTTTTGGTTTATGTAATGGACCTGCTACCTTTCAAAGATGTATGACTGCTATATTCTCTGACTTTTGTGAAAAGATTGTTGAGGTTTTCATGGATGATTTCTCCATGTATGGAACTTCTTTTGATGATTGCTTAAGCAATCTTGAACAATTTTGCAGAGATGTGAAGAAACTAATCTTGTCTTGAATTGGGAGAAGTGCCACTTTATGGTTAATGAAGGTATTGTCTTGGGGCATAAAATTTCTGAAAGAGGTATTGAAGTTGATAAAGCTAAAGTTGATGCTATTGAAAAGATGTCGTGTCCTAAGGACATTAAAGGTATAAGAAGTTTCCTTGGTCATGCCGGTTTTTATAGGAGGTTCATTAAAGACTTCTCAAAAAATTCTAGGCCTCTGACTAATATCTTACAAAAAGATGTTCCTTTTGTCTTTGATGATGATTGTGTAGAAGCATTTGAAATACTTAAGAAAGCCTTATTTTCTGCACCTATTGTTCAGCCACCTGATTCGAATTTACCCTTTGAAATTATGTGTGATGCTAGTGATTATGTTGTAGGTGCTGTTCTAGGACAAAGAGTTGATAAGAAATTAAATGTTATCAATATGCTAGTAAAACTCTAGGCGATTGCCGGAGAAATTATGCTACTACTGAAAAAGAATTTTTAGCAGTTGTATTTGCTTGTGATAAGTTTAGACCTTATATTGTTGATTCCCAAGTAACTGGTCACACTGATCATGCTGCTATTAAATACCTTATGGAAAAGAAAGATGCGAAACCTAGACTTATTAGATGGGTTCTCTTGCTACAAGAATTTGATTTGCATATTATTGATAGGAAGGGGGCTGAGAACCACTACTGCAGGATGCTGCTAATGCGACACTACGATTAGAGACCATTCGAGAAGATGTGTGCAATTCAATAATCGCAAACGATGCTATATGAAAACCGTCAGAAATGATGCAAAACGTTTGCGATGAATGATACATCAAACACGGTTCATATTATAGTTGCGTGTGCGATGAGGGGCATACGGTTGATCTATACGAACTGTTTGCGATGAGACAGAACAACAGAAACGGGCAACTAGATCAAGGTGTGTGTGCGATATACGGCATACAATTCACTCTGATGAACCGTTTGCGATGAGTGAGGCGAACACAAATGATTCGGCGTAACAAGATGTGTGTGATACCTGGCAAACAGGTCGGTAATCAGAATTGTGTGTGATCATTATAGACAGCCCATACGGTCTTTTTTTGTGAATTGTGTGCTCGTCGGGGCATATAGTTCAACAAACCAACCTGTTGGCGATAATGTAGAAGATCTCTGTCGAATACATATTACTAACCGTCTGCGATGAGATTGACAGGATAAACAGAGATATATACAGTCTGCTTAATTTAGTCCTTCTTCTTCTTGTTGTTCTTGTTGGATGGCCCCATGACATCGTCTTGGTGAGGACGCTTCTTGCCGCCGACCGTTGGCTTTTCATCGCCGCCGCCGCCGTCATCGTGTTGCTGTCGCCGTCCTCCTCCTCTTCGTTCGACCATTCCTCCTCCACATCATCGTCATCCTCTTCTTCATCCTTCGACGACTCCTCGTCCATCTGGTTGTCGTCTGACGACTCCGGAGGCGGCGTCCCTTCCATGAACCGGATATAATCAAGGTCTGGGCTCGACGCCAGACTCATGGGAGACGAAAGGGATGATTCCGATGTTGACCTATCATCGGGCGCCAGACTGTTGGCCGAACTGTCGTCCTCGCTATCGCTTGACATGGCTGTAGAGTGTGTGCCAGTGTGTAGCGCGGCCTGCCAGGGACGATGAAGATGGTGGACACTTAAGCGGGGTATGCAGAGAAGAGGAACTGCCAATTGAAGCGGGGGTTGACGTATTATCTAACCGCTGATATAATCAACCGCAATTATTTGTACCTAGTCGCTCCAAATTCCCGGGGTTGCGCATGACTCCTGTTGGCTATTTGGCTGGTTTCCTTTTTCAGGACAAAAACAAGGAACGAGTTTTGGGATTATGCACCGGTACCGGTACGAACAGAGTAGGACAGTTGGCAAGCAATACATTGAGCTCTTCTTATTGATAAAGCCAGTAATAATCAAACTAGAAAGGAAAAGAAAAAAGACAAAGAAAAATATCTGCTCGAATCTTCACGTAACATCAATGGCATATATAGGACCTAGATGTGCATTACTTAGAGCACATCTAGATGTGCTTTAGCAATACTGTCAAATAAAACCCCTAATCATCATTGCAAACAACGCACAGAACATGGCTAATGCGACAACCACAACTACACATGCTAGTTCCTTCTTGTCTCTTGCTTTCATCTGTTGCCTGTGATTGATTCTTTCTTGCTTCATCGTACTGATTGTACATTCCAGATCAGCCAATTTCTTCTTTAGCTTTACGTTATCTTCTGCGAGCTTGGTGATAACACTCCGAGCCCTGCCATGCCATTCTTCATCCAGCCAGTTAACAAAGGCACAAGCCTCATATCCCTGCCAATGTTAAATAGTATTCTGGATGAATGGTGGCATTAACTGAAGTAAAATGATGAACTTAATTAGCACTAACCTCTATGATGCAGCCGAGAAACCGCCTGCCAATGTCGAATCCCTCCGTGCATACACGTCGAGCGGGAGTGTGCCCATGCACACAACTCAACTTTTGTTACTTCTCGATGGCGCAAAACTCGGAGTCGAACTCATGTTGCGGGATTCTGGAGTCAACCTCCAGATCCGGCGGCAGATCGCTTTCCTGGGGGGCGCATTTAGGACGGATTCAACAATGATCTATACTTTGGACATGCTAAAAAAGATCGGGCTAGATGGGAACCTGACAGGATGATTCAGATCCGTAGTACACCTGCCTTCTGATGACCTTAGGCAAGTGCTCGGCGGCTACCGCCATCGTGGCGGCGATACGAGTAGGAGCAGCCGCACCGAAACCATCAGTACCACTCGTCCGCATTCCCCCAATGTCAGCACCACACGAGGGAATTTGGAGGCTATGTAGGGATTTGGGGGAAATGGGGAAACTGTGGAGATAAGCTAACGGTCGGGAACTACTAATGGCACTATATATATATGTTGTATACGACACACTGTTTGTACATGTCATTTGTGTTAGGTATTACAAAGTCACCCACGATTTCCGCACCAAACCATGTGAGAAGACAGTGTAGGTTAGACACGGTTGTCGTTACATAACCGTATGTGATGTACTACCCTGTCCATATAATTGAGTTACGGTGAGATACCATGTAAACAGCCGCTCCACGGATATCCATAAGAAAAAACAGCTGCTCTGCATATAGAGATGACGGTGGCGGCCTAGGCAGCGGCTACCGGAGAAGAGGTCAATCCTCGGTCGGTGGGTGGTGGCGGCATCATAGGAGGTCAATCCTCGGTCTGCGGCGGGAGATAGGAGGAGCTCAACCATCGAGGTCGGCTGCGGCGTGATTCGAGCACATCCATCGCGGTCGATGGCGGGATAGTGGAGGTCCAACTTCAGGCGGCAGCCGCACTAAGCTTTCCTCCTCGACCCTGCTGTCTCGGCGTGCTGCCGCATCACACCTGTCTGTCTGCTGGGTGGAGGTCGCCGCGCGGCTAATTAATTAAGGTATTCTTTTCGTGAGTGGCTTAATTAAGGTATTCAATTCCTAAGTGTAGTGTTGTACTAGTACTCTGCATGTAAATCGACTGGCCATTAATTTTTGTCATTGCACGTCTGGATAACAACATGGAGCACCCTCAATAATTATTAAAATAAAACCTTGATATTTATGCACGCATCTCTGGGTAACAGTTAATCCGCGTATTAATGTTGTTGTTTTGTTTTTAATTACAATTCGCCTGCTGCAGATGGAACGATCTCGATGGATGAAGAATCGGAAAACCGTAGATTTTATCAGTGGCGTGATAGAGTTCATGAATTTGGCTGAAAGTACAAAGAGGAGAATTGGTGATGCGGATTACATCCTATGTCCATGTATTGATTGTGCCAATACAGAGTCACATGAAGTTGCAGATGTCCAAATGCACTTAGTCTCTAGGGGATTCATGGATGGATATACACGTTGGACCAGACACGGTGAAGAGGAGGTCATGGATGAAGATACCTAGGGCAACAACATGGCAAACCCCAATCAGCTTCACATGGATGTTGAATCTAACATCGGGGCAGAGGCATCAAGCTACCAATGGAACACCGGACAGCCAAAACGCCCGCTGGAAAACCAAGACGTCCACGCAGATGACGACGATCTTGATATGCCAGATTTTGCTGCTATGATTGCAGATTTCGAGGGCCCAGATAAGCAAATGATTGGGTACAAGGATCTGCCAACCATTGATGCGGACTCCAAGAAAGAATTGTATCCAGGTTGCAAAAAGAAATATTCCAGGTTGAGTGCCACCCTGGCGCTTCTTAGATTTAAAGTAGCAAACGGTCTATCAAACAAGGGCTTCACAGAGATGTTAGGTCTTCTGAAAGAAATTCTTTCGTAAGATAATGTGCTCCGCAGAAGCACGAATGAAGCGAAGAAAATTGTTTTCCCATTGGAACTTGAAGTACGTAAGATACACGCTTGTGTGAATGATTGTATATTTTACCGTGGTGAGTACAAAGATCTTTGTGCATGTCAGGACCCCGACTCAATGCCACATCGATCTAGCATGTAACACCTCATATCACTTTGCGGCCTCACGCACGGTATTCCCACGGGTGTCGCCTTACCTTTGCCGGGACCGTTTAAGCCTTTTGGCACACGATATGATTGTGTCGCTAGCATCCATATGATAAGGAGCCCGGCTGACATGGCTAGTCGTAAACCCAAAGTGGCACAAACTTACAGGACAGCATCCATGACCCGACATCGAGCGTGTCGGTCATCACGAGTGAATCCAGCTGTAGGCTGGGCTAGCAGACTCGGTGAACCGGGCTGTAGCGGCTAACGGGACTCGGTATTCATCGTGACATTTCCCGAAGGGACGGACAGAACGAAGAAGGACACATGCCGACCAGCCTAAGTGTTAGGAGCAGAGCACGCTACCATGGCTCGATGGAAGCACTAGGAGACATTTCCCGGTAAGAGAGGCTACTAAGGATAAACAACTAGATAGTCAGATCCCACACATAGCAATACACATTACACGTACGTATAACATGCAAGTATGTGCTGTACAACATGGCATCATAGCATAACTCAACAACCCATATAGATAAAGGCTCAGAAGAGCCATCATAGCATATATTGCAAATAGGGGTCACATGACCCATCATACAGAGCATACAAGCAACAAGCGGAAGCATTACATGTCTGGGTACAGACATCTACAAATGAAAAAGGCTGAAGAGCCTGGCTATCTACAACATCCGTTCAAGATCGTAGCTGAGGTACAAGCTACTCGTCGGAGTCCACGAGAACACTAGTAAGACCGAAGTCTCCGCTGCAAAAACATAAATAAAGCACCATGAGTACAAAGGTACTCAGCAAGACTTACATCGATCCTATCATACATGCATTTGTATCAAGAGGGTAATGTGGGGTTTAGTTGCAGCAAGCCAGCTTTGACTCTGTGGCTATCTGTTCTCGACTACGAGCTTCTTTGAGGTGATATAGGCGCACACGAGTCCACTAATCACCACTCAATACACTACTATGGATTCATCCCCGTCTCCCTACGAGAAGGCCATCCATAGTACTCACACTTGTCTTGAGCATTTTATAGTATCCACTTTAAGTTGTCTATGTACCATGTAAGCATCCAAGAAGTCCATATCCGTGGACCCGGCTATTCGAATAGATCATGTTAACCATGCAGGGGTGTACTTCTTCACACACGCTCTCGCCACTTACCACCATGTACACGTCGTGTATCTCGGCTACCTTCAAGCGGAAGCTTTGGCGAGGAGTCGGCCACGACCGACTAACCACACAAGACTCTAGCCAGGTTTATCGCCTATTCGGTTCCATCCGCAAGGAGATCCGCCGGGTGTTGCTCACGACCCCAAACGATGTGAACAGGGTTCCCAAGCCCACCTCGCCGGATGGATCTCACGCTTGGTACACCGTGCCACTTGTGCCTAGTCATCCCAAGCCCACTGGCGGGTGCCACTTGGTAGACTACTAACACTACCTACAAACACCGAAACTAGTTGCGACTCACGGACAGAGATCAAGTTGGTTAATAAGTCGAGAGGGTCGAGTTACGGAACCCAATGTGTGGTAGTATCGAGTCATTGGACGACATACACGAACTTCGGTGCTTAAGGGCGGTTCGGTGAGACAACCCACCATGTACTCCTACATGGCCTCTCACCGCTACCTTTACCAAATCGTGTTCACCCACTTAACTCTCAGCACCAGAACAACTTATAACACTCCAATCCATTCCCAATGAATCAGACCTGACACAACTCTAAGCAATAGCAGGCATAGCATGATAGGAACAAAACATGGGCTCAATCAACTCCTACACATGCTAGTGGGTTTCAACTATTTACTGTGGCAATGACAGGTCATGCAGAGGAATGGGTTCAACTACCGCAGCACAAAGTAGCAGATGAATCGTTGTTGTCCTAATGCAATAATTGAGAGCAGGAGCGAGAGAGTAGGATTATATCGTAATGAACAAGGGGGTTTGCTTGCCTGGTATATCAACAAGGAAGGCACTGCTTCACTGACAGGTACTCTGGAACGGACTCCGGAGCACGACCTATCGAGAAGGAACAGTGTCGGCAATCAATACACAAACATATGCAACAATATGATGCATGAACATGGCATGAAGATGTGATGTTGTTTGAGCTAATGCAACTAGTAATCATTTGGTTTGAAGTCCATTTGAACCAAAAGCTCAAATGCAACTCTAAATTAAGTCTCTTAATATGCCATAATGTGTTTTCTCATATTCAGCATGTATAAGATGGTTTGTCATGCATGAAACTAGTACAGATGGAAAGGTTGCATTTTTCTGATAATTTTTCATATATAAATTATTTCAATCTGAGCTACGGTTGAATTTCTATGAATTTTGAAGTTTAAATCATTTTCGGAATTTCTGATTTATTTTAATTCCAAAAATAGTTAATTGCGTCAAGATGCGTCATGCTTGCGTCGGCAGGTCAACGGTCTTGACCAGGTCAAACTGACGTGTGGGGTCCACACGTCGGTGTGAGGTTTAACGAGGTTAGTTTAATCCTAATTAAAAGGTTAGTGGCGCTTTGGGGCCCTTTGTCGATGTCGAGGGTTAGTTAACGGTGATTAGCACTAAGCTAATCACGGCCGACGGGCCCACCGTCGAGCCGGGCGAGGTGCCTTGGCGACCTCTGGACCTTGGCGGCGTCGCGATTCAAGCCACAGGGGCGGCGTCGGAGAGCACCGGGCGTAGCCCGGCTCTCGCAAGATCCGTGGAAGCAGTAGGGGGCTGGGGTGGCCGGAGCTCGCCGGAGCGGAGCTCGGGGCGGCGGCCGGAGCACGGCTTCGGCGGCAGAGGGGCTAGAGGGCGCCGGAAGAGCAGGGGAGAGGGGGGTTCGACGGCGGGGCTCACAGAGGACTTGCAGGGCTGCTCGTTGTGGCTGGGGGGCCTTGGAGACGACGAAGCGGCGATGGCGATCTGCGGCGGCCGGAGGCGAAGACGATGGCGATGGCGGCGCTCCAGGGCTTCCTGCGTCACGTTGCTCGACGGGGAGGTAGCAGACGGCGGCTCGGAACTTGCGAACCTACGAGAGAGAGCGAGGAGGGGGCGGTGGCGGCACGGCGGCGTGGCGTCGGCTGCGCTGCCGGAGTGCGGTCGGGAGAGAGAACCAGGGAAGGGGGAGGAATGAGAGAGAGGGAGAGAGGTGCGGGGCGTCGCGTGGCGTCGTCCGGGCCATCCAGAGCGACGAGGGGGAGGACAGGCAGGCAGAGAAGGAGGTGGCGTGGCGCGGCGGAGCGCGCGCGCGTCGGGCACGCGCCCATTCCCTGTCGAGGACGAAGACGACAGAGGAGGGGGCCATGGGCTGGGCGGTCTGGGTATTCTTTGGGCTGCACAGGGAGGAGGCCCAGGTAAGTACCTCTTTTTATTTATGTTTTCTAATTTTCTGACATCTGTTTGATTTAATTAAAATACTAAATCATTTTATTTCCTTATGCCAATTTTTGCAGGAGCTAGTTATATTATTCCAGAGCTCCTTAATAAATGACATAATTTTTGGACATATATTATATATATAACATTTATATATCCAAGGCAAAATAATTACTGGATTAATCCAAATGCCCAAAATAAATAATTATGAGCTCCTAAAAATATTGGTTTGATTTTTATCTCTGTCCAATATTTTCAGAGGGCAACATGAGCATTTTCTTGGACCTTTTTGGAGCAATTTTTATTTGGGTCATTTTCTAAAAATGATTCTGAGGGTTCCACAAATCCTCATTTCAAATTTAAATGAAATTTAAACATGATGCACAAATGACTAGCTAGTCCAGGTCATACCAGAACTAGGGATATGACAACTCGCCCCCACTTGAAAGAATCTCGTCCCGAGATTCAGGGGTCGACGGAAAGAAGGTGGGGTACTCCAGTCGAAGGCGATCTTCTCGCTCCCAAGTAGCTTCTCTCTCGGAATGATGAGACCACTGAACCTTGAGACACTTGATGTTATGGCGTCGAGTGACACGCTCTGCTTGATCAAGAATGCGAACCGGGTACTCTCGGTATGTGAGGTTATCTTGGAGATCAAGCGTTTCGTGGTCCACTCCACGGATAGGATCCGAGAAGCAACGCCTGAGTTGAGAGACGTGGAAGACATCATGAACTCGTGAAAGATGTGGGGGTAGTTCCAACTGGTAGGCAACCTCTCCTCGTTTAGCAAGAATGCGAAAAGGACCAATGTAACGAGGAGCCAACTTGCCCTTGATACCGAAACGATGGGTACCCTTCAAAGGAGTAACCCGAAGGTAAGCTTTGTTGCCAACTTCATAAGTCATATCCTTATGATGACGATCATACTGGCTCTTCTGACGAGACTGGGCTGTTTTCAAATTCTCACGAATGATGCGAACTTGCTCTTCTGCCTCCTGGATCATGTCCGGTCCAAAGAATTGTCTTTCACCGGTTTCCGACCAGTTCAAAGGTGTTCGACATCTTCGTCCATAGAGAATCTCAAAAGGAGCTTTCTTGAGACTGGATTGATAGCTATTGTTATAAGCAAACTCGGCAAAAGGAAGGCACTTCTCCCAATCCATACCGAATGAGATAACGCAAGCTCTGAGCATGTCTTCGAGAATTTGATTGACCCGTTCCACCTGACCACTTGACTGAGGGTGGAAAGCGGTACTGAAGGAAAGATGGGTTCCCATGGCGGTTTGGAAACTCTCCCGAAATGAGAAGTGAAAAGGCGCCACGGTCTGAATTGATCTCTAGTGGAACACCATGAAGTGACACTATTCGAAATATATAAGTCGACAAGCTGACTAGCGGTGATACTCTCGAGCAGGAAGGAAGTGAGCCACTTTAGAAAGGCGATCAACAACTACGAAGATAGCATTATTCCCTTTCTTGGTCCCGGGAAGCGGTGATGAAGTCCATACCAACTTTATCCCATTTCCACTCGGGAATGGCTAGAGGTGAAGGGTGCGGCAGGTCTTTGATGCTCGCCTTTAACGCGACGACAAACGTCACATTTAGCAATGAACTCAGCAATTTCTCTCTTCATCCTAGTCCACGGAACCTCTGGCGAGGTCTGATACATCTTAGTACTACGGGATGAATCGTGAGAGGGATTCATGCGCCTCCTTAAGAATCAGTTGTCGAAGATGCTGCTTCTTGGGGACCACCAGACGATTCCCAAAGAAAACAACACCTCGATCATCTATGGAGAAACTACCAGCAACACCCTTGGCAATGTTTCTCTTGATCCAGGTAATCCCCGTATCATGCTTCTGGGCTTCTATGATATGATCTACAAGAGTAGGTTTCGCCACCAAGGTAGAAAGGAATCCGTGAGGAGCAATGTGAAGGTTAAGCTTACAGAATTCCTCATGGAGAAGTGGTTGGCCTTGCTGCAACATGAGATTGTTGCAATAGGACTTACGACTTAGCGCATCAGCCATGACATTGGCTTTGCCTGGGGTGTAAGTAATCCCTAAGTCGTAATCTGAGATCAACTCCAACCAACGTCTTTGCCTAAGGTTCAAATCCGGTTGGGTGAAGATATACTTGAGACTCTGGTGATCGGTGTATATCTCGCAACGTTTACCAAGAAGGTAATGTCGCCAGGTCTTGAGTGCATAGACTACGGCTGCAAGCTCTAGATCATGTGTGGGATAATTCTCCTCATGTGGATGCAACTGTCGAGATGCATAGGCAATCACATGACGATCCTGCATAAGAATGCAACCTAGTCCCTGTCGTGAGGCGTCGCAATAGATAACAAAGTCTTTAGTGAAATCCGGTGGCACAAGTATGGGAGCAGAAGTCGGGCATCTTTTAGGTTCTCAAAACTGTACTCACATTGTGGGGACCACTCAAACTTTTATCTTTCTTGAGAAGTTCCGTGAGGGTTTAGCTACTTTGGAGAAGTTTTCAACAAAGCGGCGACAATAGCTGGCTAGACCAAGGAAACTCCTAACTTGTTTAACGGTTTCAGGTGGAGTCCAATCAAGAACGGCCTTAACTCTCTCGGGGTTGACAGCAATGCCCTTACCAGAGATTACTTGGCCTAGATAGGTCACTTCTGGCAACCAAAATTCACACTTGGAGAACTTGGCATAAAGGCGGTGCTCTCTGAGTTTTTCTAATACAAGTCTAAGATGTTCGGCATGCTCTTCCTCGTTCTTCGAGTAAATAAGAATATCATCGAGGTAAACCACGACGAACTTATCTAGGTACTCCATGAAGATCAAGTTCATCAAGCGGAGAAGGTAGTGGGCGTTGGTTAGACCGAAGGACATGACGATGTACTCGTCTTGGCCATAACGAGTGACAAAAGCTGTCTTGGGGATGTCCCGTTTCGATTTTGATTTGGTGGTAGCCTAACCTCAAGTCCATCTTGAGAAGAGGCGAGGATCCGGCGAGTTGATCATACAGTCGTTGATCCCGGGAGCGGATATTTGTTCTTTATCGTGACCAAATTAACGGGACGATAATCTACAACCATCCGGTCCGTACCATCCTTCTTCTTGACGAAGAGGACGGGGCAAGCCCAAGGAGAAGAACTAGGACGGATGAAACCCTTTTGCAAGGACTCATCAAGTTGTTTCTTAAGCTCGGCTAGTTCTAAGGGTGCCATTTTGTAAGGTCTCCTAGAGATTGGAGCAGTTCCTGGGATAAGATCTATGACGAACTCTACATCTCTGTCAGGTGGAACACCTGGCAGTTCCTCTGGAAAGACATCCGGAAAGTCACGGACTACCGGGATATCTTCAAGGTCTGGAAGAGGGCTGGCATTAAGAGAATAAAGTTGGCGCTTTGCAACTCTGGTGGAGACAGTGACTATCTTGCCAGATGGATGTGTAAGCTGAACAGACCTGGTGAAACAATCAATCTTGGCATGATGAGTTGTCATCCAGTCCATACCCAAGATGATGTTAATATCCGAAGACTTGAGAGCTATAAGTGATGCAAGGAATACAAGTCTGTCTACAAGGATTTCGTTACCATGGCTTACACTAGAAGTTTGCCATTTGGATCGTGGGTTTGAATAAGTAGTGGGAGGGCATATCACAAAATGACATGTCGCAAGCGGGCATAGCTTTCAGAAATGAAGGAATGAGACGCTCCAGTATCGAATAGAACCGATGCTGGGTGACAGTTGACAAGGAGTGTACCAAGAACGACATCTGGATCATCATGAGCGTCTTTAGCTGAGACGTGATGCACAAGTCCAAGTTCAAGGTGAGCTGACCTGGCACTAATCATCTTGCGTGATGGCTTACCATGGCCAACAGGCTTATCGGGCTGGGGTGGAGCAACTCTGGTCTGAGTGCAAATACGGGCAATGTGGCCTCGCTCTCCGCACTTGTAACAAATCTTGGAGGTAGAACGTGGACCCGATTGACAAAGCGGTCCACCAATAGGCTGGGTGAAGAATATGGTGAGCTGGGAAGGCACCACATAGGATGGTCTCGGTGCATATCTGGAAGGAAGAGCGGAGTTTGGAACCCAAATCCGCGCTCCGAGAACTAGAACGGAGGAAGATCCCAAATCACGGTGTGCTTACGAGACTCCTCGTAAGTGAGCTGAGCTGTCTCTGCATTGATGGCTTTGTTCACAAGAGCTTGGAATGTATCACAATGATGCAGGTGGAGATCACGACGCAACTTGGGGTTGAGACCCTTCCGGAACCTAGCCTGCTTCTTGGCATCCGTGGACACCTCTTCTGTGGCATAACGGGCAAGGTTCTCAAACTCTCTACTATAAGCATCAACAGCCATCTTACCCTGGGTGAAACTACAGAACTCTTCTCTCTTGCGATCAATGAGGGCCTCAGGAATGTGATGCTTGCGAAAAACCTCAGTGAAATTTCTCCAGGTAGGAATCTGGCCAGCTGGAAGCATAGCCTCATAGTTTTGCCACCAAAGACTAGCAGGACCTTTCAGGTGGTAAGAAGCATAGGTGACCTTGTCATCTTCAGCTACGTTCGCAGAACGGAGCTTGTGTGTGATGCTACGGAGCTAGTCATCTGCATCGAGTGGCTCGATGGAATGATGAAAGGTAGGTGGGTGCAAGCGAATGAAGTCATGAATGGTTGCAGACCCTTTGAACCGATGTGCGGTGTTCTCCTCGATACGTGCCAACAAGCGATTAGACTCACGCTTGTTTCTCTCCATCTCTAACATGAACTCTGTCAACGAAGGCTGGTCGGGAGGATCCTCATCCCTACCATCTCCGTGGTTCTGGCTATGAGCAATAGAACTTCGCTTAGCTGATGACATCCTGAGAATGAAACCAAAGGCGGAATCAGCATCAACTATGGGCTATAGAATGTAGGACAAGGAAATTAGTAACTCTCGAACTCCTGGGGCAATTCCGGCAGCATAACGGCAGTAAAATGCTCAGAATGAGACATCCTGCTAAAATGGTGTAGTAACATACTCAACATCACCAGTCAAGGTTCTAAGATCATACTAAATAGGCTACACCGGAAGTACTCGAAACTGGGGTATGACTCTGATCAACCAATCCTATGGGACTACAGAGTAGTAACACGTGATCCTGATAGACGGAAGAGAAAGCCTAGTTCCTTAACCCCTTGGGAAAGATATGATGACTTCGGATCGAAGGCCATGAGGTATAAGGAGTAAAAAGAGCCTTACGTTCCTTCCCACAATCAATTCCCTTACATAACTAAAGAATTTCTAGACTCAACTTCGACCAGTTTGGCTTGCTAATCCTACAGGCAGCCAGGCTCTGATACCAAAGCTGTCAGGACCCCGACTCAATGCCACATCGATCTAGCATGTAACACCTCATATCACTTTGCGGCCTCACGCACGGTATTCCCACGGTGTCGCCTTACCTTTGCCGGGACCGTTTAGCCTTTTGGCACACGATATGATTGTGTCGCTAGCATCCATATGATAAGGAGCCCGGCTGACATGGCTAGTCGTAAACCCAAAGTGGCACAAACTTACAGGACAGCATCCATGACCCAAAGATCGAGCGTGTCGGTCATGGCCGAGTGAATCCAGGCTGTAGCGCTGGCTAGCAGACTCGGTGAACCGGGCAGTAGCGGGCTAACAGGACTCCGGTATTCATCGCGTGACATTTCCCGAAGGGACAGATACAGAACGAAGAAGGACACATGCCGCCAGCCTAAGTGTTCCGGAGCAGTAGCACGCTACCATGGCTCAGTGGAAGCACTAGGAGACATTTCCCGGTAAGAGAGGCTACTAAGGATAAAGAACTAGATAGTCAGATCCCACACATAGCAATACACATTACACGTATGCATAACATGCAAGTATGTCTTTGTACAACATGGCATCACAGCATAACTCAACAACTCATATAGATAAAGGCTCAGAAGAGCCATCATAGCATATATTGCAAACAGGGGTCACAGGACCCATCATACAGAGCATACAAGCAACAAGCGGAAGCATTACATGTCAGGGTACGACATCTACAAATGAAAAAGGTGAAGAGCACGGCTATCTACAACATCCGTTCAAGATCGTAGCTGAGGTACAAGCTACTCGTCAAGTCCACGAGAACACTAGTAAGACCAAGTCTCCATTGCAAAAACATAAATAAAGCACCATGAGTACAAAGGTACTCAGAAGACTTACATCGATCCTATCATACATGCATTTGTATCAAGAGGGTAATGTGGGGTTTAGTTGCAGCAAGCCAGCTTTGACTCTGTGGCTATCCTGTTCTCGACTACGAGCTTCTTTGAGGTGATATGGCGCACACAGTCCACTAATCACCACTCAATACACTACTATGGATTCATCCCGTCTCCCCACGAGAAGGCCATCCATAGTACTCACACTTGTCTTGAGCATTTTATAGTATCCACTTTAAGTTGTCTATGTACCATGTAAGCATCCAAGAAGTCCATATCCGTGGACCCGCTATTGAATAGATCATGTTAACCTGCAGGGTGTACTTCTTCACACACGCCTCGCCACTTACCACCATGTACACGTCGTGTATCTCGGCTACCTTCAAGCGGAAGCTTGGCGAGGGAGTCGGCCACGACCTGACTAACCACACAAGACTCTAGCCCAGGTTTATCGCCTATTCGGGTTCCATCCGCAAGGAGATCCGGCCGGGGTGTCGCTCACGGCCCCAAACGATGTGAACAGGGTTCCCAAGCCCACCTCGCCGGATGGATCTACGCTTGGTACACCGTGCCACTTGTGCCTAGTCTGTCCCAAGCCCACTGGCGGGTGCCACTTGGTAGACTACTAACACTACCTACAAACACCAGAAACTAGTTGCGACTCCTGGACAGAGATCAAGTTGGTTAATAAGTCGAGAGGGGTCGAGTTACCGGAACCCAATGTGTGGTAGTATCGAGTCATTGGACGACATACACAGAACTCGGTGCTTAAGGACGGTTCCAGTGAGACAACCCACCATGTACTCCTACATGGCCTCTCACCGCTACCTTTACCAAATCGTGTTCACCCACTTAACTCTCAGCACCAGAACAACTTATAACACTCCAATCCATTCCCAATGAATCAGACCTGACACAACTCTAAGCAATAGCAGGCATAGCATGGTAGGAACAAAACATGGGCTCAATCAACTCCTACACATGCTAGTGGGTTTCAACTATTTACTGTGGCAATGACAGGTCATGCAGAGGAATGGGTTCAACTACCGCAGACAAAGTAGCGAGATGAATCATTGTTGTCCTAATGCAATAAGCGAGAGCAGGAGCGAGAGAGTAGGATTATATCGTAATGAACAAGGGGTTTGCTTGCTCGGTATATCAACAAGGAAGGCCTTCGCTTCAGCGACAGTACTGAGCGGACTCGAGCACGACCTATCGAGAAGGAACAGTGTCGGCAATCAATACACAAACATATGCAACAATATGATGCATGAACATGGCATGAAGATGTGATGTTGTTTGAGCTAATGCAACTAGTAATCATTTGGTTTGAAGTCCATTTGAACCAAAAGCTCAAATGCAACTCTAAATTAAGTCTCTTAATATGCCATAATGTGTTTTCTCATATTCAGCATGTATAAGATGGTTTGTCATGCATGAAACTAGTATATATGGAAAGGTTGCATTTTTCTGATAATTTTTCATATATAAATTATTTCAACCTGAGCTACGGTTGAATTTCTATGAATTTTTGAAGTTTAAATTATTTTCTGGAATTTCCTCATTTATTTTAATTCCAGAAAATAGTTAATTGCGTCAGCACTGCGTCATGCTTGCGTCAGCAGGTCAACGGTGCTGACCAGGTCAAACCTGATGTGTGGGGTCCACACGTCAGTGACAGGGGGGTTTAACAGGGTTAGTTTAATCCTAATTAAAAGGTTAGTGGCGCTGGGGCCCACTGTCAGTGTCAGGGGGGGTTAGTTAACGGTGATTAGCACTAAGCTAATCACCTGGCCGACGGGGCCCACCCGTCAGGCCGGCGAGGTTAACGCTGGCGACCTCTGGACGCGGCGGCGTCCGCGATTCAGTCCACGGGGACGGCGTCGGAGAGCACCGGGCGTAGCAGGCTCTCGCAAGATCTGTGGAGCAGTAGGGGAGCTGGGTGGCGGAACTTCACGGAGCGGAGCTTGGGCGGCGGCGGAGCAACCGGGCGGGCAGAGGGGCTAGAGGGCGCCGGAAGAGCAGGGAGAGGGGGTTCACGGCGGGGCTCACAGAGGACTTGGTGGCTGCTCGTTGTGGCGGGGACGCGCTGGAGACGAGCAAGCGGCGATGGCGACTCTGCGGCGGCGGAGGCGAAGACGATGGCGATGGCGGCGCTCAGGCTTCTGCGTCACGTGGCTCGGACGGGAGGTAGCAGACGGCGGCTCGGAACTTGCATACAGAGAGAGAGAGCGAGAGGGGCGGTGGCATGCGGCAGCGGCGAAGCGGCGGCGCTGCGCTTCGCAGTGCGGTCGGGAGAGAGAGAACCAGGAAGGGGAGGAATGAGAGAGAGGAGAGAGGTGCGGGCGTCGCGTGGCGTCGTCCGGGCCATCCAGAGCGACGGGGGAGGACAGCAGCAGAGAAGGAGGTGGCGTGGCGGCGCTGAGGAGCTGCGCTGTCGGGCACGCCCATCCCCTGTCGAGGACGAAGACGACAGAGGAGGGGGCGATGGGCTGGGCGGTCTTGGCTGTTCTTTGGGCTGCACAGGAGGAGGCCTGTAAGTACCTCTTTTATTTATGTTTTCTAATTTTTCGACATCTGTTTGATTTAATTAAAATACTAAATCATTTTATTTCCTTATGCCAATTTTTGCAGGAGCTAGTTATATTATTCCAGAGCTCCTTAACAAATGACATAATTTTTGGACATATATTATATATATAACATTTATATATCCAAGGCAAAATAATTACTGGATTAATCCAAATGCCCAAAATAAATACTTATGAGCTCCTAAAAATATTGGTTTGATTTTTATCTCTGTCCAATATTTTCAGAGGGCAACATGAGCATTTTCTTGGACCTTTTTGGAGCAATTTTTATTTGGGTCATTTTCTAAAAATGATTCTGAGGGTTCCACAAATCCTCATTTCAAATTTAAATGAAATTTAAACATGATGCACAAATGACTAGCTAGTCCAGGTCATACCAGAACTAGGGATATGACAGTGCATATCCCACATGCAAGCATGCACGATACAAGCGCAGGAGAGCAAAGGACAAGTACAAATTGGATGACGAGATCAAGACAGGAATCCCGTTCAAGGTTGTTTGGTACTTGCCTTTAATTCCAAGGTTGAGGCGTTTGTTTGCGAACCCTGGAGAGGCAAAGAGGTTGCAGTGGCATCATGATGAGCGAATTGCGGATAGGTTTATGAGGCACCCGAAAGGTGGGGCTCAGTGGGAATTAATCGACAACAAGTTTGAAAAATTTGCCAAGGATCCTAGAAGTATAAGGCTCGGGGAGTGTACTGACGGGATGAATCCTTTTGGCAATATGAGCACCAATCACAACACATGGCCGATGCTTCTGCGTATATATAACCTAGCTCCTTGGTTGTGTATGAAGAAAAAATACATTATGATGTCAATGATTATCCAAGGACCGAACCAACCTGGAAATGACATCGACATTTACTTTCAGCTACTAGCAGAAGAACTACTGATAGTGTGGATAGACGCGCCTGCTGTAAAATGTTATGATGCTTACAGAAAGTAGATTTTCGATCTACATGCGATGCTGGTGCACACCATTCAAGATATTCTAGCATTAGGCAACACATCGGGGCAGAAAACAAGGGGAGATGTAGGGTGTGTCACATGCATGGATAGGGAACTAGCAGAAGACTTCCCAATGCGTGTAAAACAGTGTATTTGCGTCATCGTAGGTTCTTACAGAAAAATCACCCATACGAAAGATGAAAGCTGAATTTGATGGTACGGCAGAGGCAGCCGAGGGCCCAAGACCCTATGAAGGGGAGGTGGTCCACAACATGGCTAAAAAAATTAATGTTGTGCTTGGCAAGAACCACCCTTTGACAGTGAAACTAACACCCAAGGATCAAGTGTTTAAGAAGAAATCGGTGTTCTGGAAATTACCTTACTGGGAGATTCTATGTGTACATCACTGCATCGATGTCATGCACGTAGAGAAGAACGTATGTGAAAGCATCCTTGGTACTCTGCTCAAGATTAAAGGTAAAAGAAAGGATGGTGACGGTTCACGGCTCGATATGCTTGCTGATCAATCACAACGCAAGAGTGAAGCAGAAGATGATGACAAATTCATCAAAGCTCGCCAAAGTTACAATTTCAGTACAAAAGAAGCAACACAGTTCTTCACCTATTTGTTGTCAGTTAAGACACCCTCTTCCTACTGCGCAAACATCAGAAGTCTCGTGGATGCGAGCTCAGGTAAAATGAAGTTGGGACACATGAAGTCGCATGATTGCCATGTAATGTTGACACAAGTCCTCCCGGTGGCCATCAGTAATCTAATGGACAAAGATATAAGAAACACACTCATTGACCTTTGTGATTTCTTCAGCCAAGTATGGCAGAAAGTTGTAAATCCTGAAGAGTAGTATCATATGCAAGATGATATTGCAAGAATATTGTCCAACCTAGAGATGTTTTTCCCATCGTCATTCTTTGATGTCATGGTCCATCTCACTGTGCACCTTGTCGACGAGATAAAGTATTGTGGTCCTATGTTTCTTCGCAACATGTATCCCTTCGAGCGGTTCATGGGAATACTGAAGCGCTTTTGTCGGAACCGAAACCATCCAGAGGCAAGTACCCTACAAGGTTATACCACAGAGGAGGTGGTTGAGTTTTGCACCGAATACATGAAAGACCTATAGGTTTGCCCCTCTCTCGCCAGGAGGGAAGGCTGAAAGGTAAGCCGGTCCTTGCTGGCACGCAAATGGTTGCACCTGGAGAATTGGCAGAGAAAGCCAATTTGACGGTACTGCTTAACAGCCCAGTTCTCATCGCTTATGCCGAAGAACACTTGGGAGAGATACGCCAAAGCTTCTTACCAATGGTGCCTTCATCAGAAGTGGAGATGAAGGAGCACACTAAGAAGTACGCCGAATGGCTGAAGAATCGTTTGGCACAAGGATCCATCGATGACATTGCTACATGGTTGCCACAAAAGCCATCACCTACGGTGTTGACGTACCAAGCATATGACATGAATGGATACACGTTCTACACTGAGGAACGTGATAAGAAGACCTCGTATCAGAACAACTCTGTTATAATAGAATGCATGACTGTAAACGAAGCTGATAAAAGGGTATACTATGGAACCATCAAAGAGATTTGGGAGCCTGACTATGTGAAAGTTAAGGTGGCATTATTCAGGTGCGCTTGATCCCTATTGGTCAGGTAAGGATTGATGAGTACAGGAAGACCTGTGTTAAAAGGACAACGATGGCATATCATGTGGGCCCATTCATTTTTGCCAGCGATGCTACCCACATTTTCTTTGTGGAAGACCCCTTGCATAAGAATGGCCATTTAGCGATGCATGGGAAGAGAAGGGTACTGGGTGTCGACGATGTTGCCGATGAGGACAAGTACGATGAATTTGATGAGTTGCCAACCAAGGAATCACGCACCCGTGCAGCAGAGCAGCGTAAAATCATCAAAAACCTCAAGTTCATTCGGAGTCAACTTAATGATCCCAGTTCCCCCATGTACATGGGAATTAAGCCGTGAGACTAGTCTTTATGCCTACCCTGCAATTTAATTTGTTCAATTTAGAACTACCGCGTGTACTGAATTTGTGAGTTACGCCCTATTTTCTGTTGATGTAAGAACCATTAATATGTTGACCTTGATATGCTGTCAGCTTAGGCAATGAATATGAACAGTTTTTTGTTATTATTATTATATCATAGAGGTAGCACACTCAATTGATCTCACTATAGTATGTGTGAACAAAAATATGCAATCTGGTTTGCGAATATCACACGGTTCGTTGATGAAAGCAGTGTGCCAACCAAACCCCGCCACCCCGCCCACGATCTGAGTCGTGCTTTCTGATTGGCCAGAACCCAAACCCCACGGATCGTACGTCTGCACCGTTGGATGCTCCCAGATCAAATGGCGATCCTCATCCCTTTCGACAGCACATGCAGTTTCCGGTTGTAATTTTATTTTTATGCACAAAATGCACGTTAATCTCAAAAAATGTCTTAAATATAGCTAACGATACCTGCAATGCGCTAGAAAATAAAACCTGTGGTATAGTGGTGATTGCGTACCGTGGAAATTTTTATGAGGCCAAACGATGAAGCCACCGACCACACGAGTTTGAATTGACACGTCTCCTTTTGGAAAACCATGATCCTTCATGTGAGATGCTCTGGTTTGGAAGGAGCGGTGATCAAAACTTGTGCCAAACTTTACCAATTTTTTCCACGGGGTCGTAGGAGCACGCCACGGGCACACATCAATTTTGATGATGTCCGAACTCCATCTGAATTTTTTGTAATTAAAATATCGACTAGGCCTAAGCGAGTGGCCGCACCTCACGGTGGAAATGTTTGAAACTTCTCCCCGCTTCTCGAACAAATGGATGAAAACTCAAGAAGTGACGCACAAATGATTTGTACACCTTTGCTAGGCTAAGGGGGTATCATAGCTAGTATCATGCATGCCAACTAAGCAATTTTCATGAGTTGTCATAGAATTAATTAAATGAAGAAAGCGAGGGTTAAGTATCATATCATGAAACCGTATCATAGTAAATGTGATGCTACTATGTGTCATGCATGACAATATAAATAAACTACTACATATGATACTAGTTACTCTATGATACTATGCATTAGAGCAAGTAAGTACACAATAGAGTGACACAAGACTAGCCACAATGGGTAGTAACATAGAATGTTACTAGTCTATGTTACTACCTCTATAGTGGGGAGTAACATATGTGTAGTAACATGCAATACTTCATTTATTAGGCTATAGACTCATCTTGCCTTGAGATGTGTGATGTTACTCAGACTAGCCACAATGGGTAGTAACATAGACTAGTAACATGCCCATGTGTTACTAGTCTATGTTACTACCTCTGTAGTGGGGAGTAAGACTACCCATAGTGGGAGTAACATAGCTAGTAACATCACACATATCTAGATAAAGTAGATGATGTGGCAAGCAATAAATGAAGAAAGAGAGGCATGTGATAACATAGCTAGTTACTACTAGTATGCGTAACATCACACATATTAAGGCAATGTGAATCTATAGCCTAATAAATGAAGTGTTGCATGTTACCACACATATATGTTACTCCCCACTATAGAGGTAGTAACATAGAGTAGTAACATGGCCATGTTACTACTCTATGTTACTACCTCTATAGTGGGGAGTAACATATATGTGTGGTAACATGCAACACTTCATTTATTAGGCTATAGACATATCTTGCCTTGATATAATGTACATGTGATGTTACTCATACTACTAGTAACTAGCTATGTTACGACTTTCCTCTGTTTCTTCATTATTTATTGCTTGCCACATCATCTACTTTATCTAGATATGTGTGATGTTACTACCTATGTTACTCCCATTGTGGGTAGTCTCATACTATAGTAAGACTATACCCACAGTGGGAGTAACATAGGTAGTAACATCACACATATCCACTTTCCTCCATTTTTCATTTATTGCTTGCCACATCATCTATTTTTATCTAGATATGTGTGACGTTACTACCTATGTTACTCCCACTATGGGTAGTCTGGCTATAAGGAATAGAATAATATATATGTGCTTATTAGTTCGAGGAAAGAGAAGAGAAGCGGACTCTTGGTTAGTAGAGCCAGCTGCATCATGAGACCCAAGACACTTTGTGAGGATGTAAGGTGGGCCAACTATTGATAAACTAGTACATATATAAAACTTATTATTGTACATGCCCGCTAAGAGGTTGGTTGTATATGACATGACAACTTCTTATAGCCGAGCCTTGGCTGTATTATTAACCATGCTCTTAGTGAGGTAGCTAGTATATCATAGACGACTAGCTATTATCAGACTAGCCACAGTGGGCGTAACTTCAGCAGTAACACTGACTCCAACTCAGCAAACTTGCTTATGTGGCAATAAGTTAATGAGGAGAGAGATAGTTTCAGTAACTTACATAGTTATTGCAGCATCACATGTCCCAATGCAATATGAGTCTGTAACCTAAGAAATGAAGCTTTGCATGACACTACACTTATGTTACTACCCACTATGAAGGTAGTAACATATATAGGCTGGTTGTAATGGTATTATCATAAGCGGTATCATGCATACCAACTAGACTTTCTGGATGATGTGGCACACAAGAGAGGATGTGGTATCATATCATGATACTGTGTCATATTAAATGTTATTGTACTACTACTTTGTGTGATTAGTAAGGCAACCTAAGATGTTAACTTATGATACTATGCATTACGGAAGTAGTATCCTAGCTACACTATCATATATATGCATGATACTACTAGTATATATGATACTCCCCATTACAACCAGCCTTATAGGGCTCAATTCAAAAATCTCACCAACCAAAGGTAGATGGTGAGTGGTGGAATACTGTTTGTAGTTTGCAAAAACACCCAATTAATGCTTTTGTTTTCCTCAAAATTTATGTTTTCCAATGTATTAATTGCAATACATGCATGCATATATAAAGTACATGCATTGGTCAACTTTCTCTTAATACTTATGCAATGATTTAATGCACCTTGGAATCTGGACATGTGATGGGGAACAACCAAATTGAGCCTTATAAAATGGAAAAACAAAAATTTTGAGATAAGCCTATAAACCGGAAAGGAGGGAGTATATATGCATGATACTAGTATATGATCGGCAATACCTTCGTAATGCGCGCATGCGTAGTATCATAAGTTAGTATCTTAGGTTCCTTATTAATTACCATGCATGACACAAAGTAGTACACCATTTAATATGATACGGTATCATGATATGATACCACACACCCTCTCTTACGTCATTTAACTGTGTGCCACATCATCCAAAAAATCTAGTTGGCATGCATCATACCGCTTGATACTCCCATATTACGACCAGCCTTATTAGGGTGGCCATAGTGGGGGTATCATAGCCGGTATCATGCACCCGAGAATAGAAAATATGATGATACGTGGCAAAGAAGCAGTAACATAGGTAGATACCGTAACACACACACACACACACACACATATATATATATATATATATATATATAAAATGCTATACTACTTTGTGTCATGCATGGCCATAAATACAGTCATCTATGATATATACTCCCTTCGTAAACTAATATAAGAACGTTTAGGTCACTGTTTAGTAATCTAAACGCTCTTATATTAGTTTATAGAGGGATCTAGCAGTACTACTCTATGATACTATATATGCACTATGAAGGTACGTACGTAGTATCATACACTAGTATCATATGCATGATACTATATATATATATAGGATATGATACTCCCCACTATATAAGGCTGGCCATAGTGGTGGTATCATAGCCGATGATGTCTTGCACTCGGAAATAGCAAGTATGCTGATGTGGAAAAGAATTAAATATATATAAAGAGGGTTAGGGTAACATATAGTAGGTAGATACCGTATCATGGCAAATGCCATGCTAATTTGTGTCATGCATGGCAATAAATATGATCTATATATGATACTATACTCTATGTATTATACTATGCGCTATAATTAATTAAAGGCAGTATCATACACTACTATCATATGTACTGTATATTCATGATACTAGTATATGACACTCTCCACTATACTCATGATTTCTTACCGTGAAAAAAATTTGGAGGCGAAACGGTGAACTCATGTTTTCATTCGAACAAAAATATGATGTTAGGTAATGTAAATGTTTTCAAAGAGCACATGGTTCACTCACGAAAGCCATGTGTCCACTAAACCGTGGCCGATGCACGCCCCCACCCCTCTGCCACGCGCGTGATCTGAGTCGTGCGTTCTGATTGGCTAGAACCCAAACCCCACGGATCGTACGTCTGCATCGTTGGATTCTCCTTGATCGAACGGCGATCCTCATCCCTTTCGACAACACATGTACATGTTTTCAAATAGCCCCTCCCAAAAAATATTTTCAAATAGCACACACTTCACACATGAAAGCCGTGTGCCTACTAAACCGTGGCCGATGCCCCCCCTCGCTGAGCGCACGATCTAAGTCATGCGTTCTGATTGGCCAGAACCCAAACCCCACGGATCGTACGCCTGCACCGTTGGATGCTCCCAGATTGAATGACAATCCTCATCCCTTTCGACAAGAAATGCAGTCTGGCTAGGAATTGATTTATATGCCAACATGCACGGTAAATGCCAAAAATGTCTTACATCTAGCACACGAGACCTGAAATGCGCCAGCAAATCAAACCCGTGGTAAAATTGTGATTGGTTTACGTGCGAAAAATTTAGAGGCGAAACAATGAACTCACGTCTTCATTTCAAAATTGGTACGTCTTCATTTCAAACGAAATTATTCTGTTTGTGCACACGAGCGCTTAGAGGCAACCGTTTGCATAGGCCTTTCCGCGCGCGCGGCGACCGGGGATATTTTCACCCTTTTCACCTAGGCCGCCAACAGCCCCCGCATCGTCCGCCCGCGTTTCACTCAACTAGTCCACCCAATCTCCTTTGCCAGCTCCCCCCTCCCCCAGATCCACAGCAGAACCCTCTCCGGCGCCGCCGTGCTCATCCCGGCCATGTGCCCGCTCTTCGGCGTCAAGCCTACCTCCACTGCCGTTCTCAACACGCGGTGGCCCGCACCTCGCCGTCTTTGTTTGCTCGCCAGCCACCCTCGACCATATCGATGCAGTAACCCTCGCCTCTCCCGTGGTCCGGCCGGGTTTGCATTAAGAAGCCTGTTAGTTACTGCTCTCCATCGTGGTGAGGCATATTTCCTCGCAATCCCTCTTCCAATTTCGTTTCGTATGTTCCCAAATTGGCTAAAAATAACGGAGAGCATATATATGTTCATTATCTACCTTCCTTACTACATATAAGCTGTATTTGTTCCAATAAGTTATTGCCTATTTACAGATCGCGGGTGCCCGATTCACACAAACTTAACAAATTAGTCGTACATTTTCTAAATTATTGCATGGCATGTTTAGAAAGCTTGATACCAAGTTGTTAGTTTTATGCTTATCCTCCTTTCCTGAGTTTCACATGTGTTCTCTGTAGATGCCGAGTAGCATCGACAACACTCATTCAGGCCATGTATCTTCATCTGATTCGGACAACCCTAGGTCTTCAGCAGATTGTGAGGGATCAAGTAGTCTTGAACGGGACAGAGCTGCAGCAATTACCCTTCCGGTCAGGACACAGAGGAACGCTCCAAGGAAGCCCACACACCAGCCTAAAGGTGTATATGAAGTAACCGAGATTGATTTAAAGTCCTGGGCTCCATCTAAACCAGATAAAGCACGCATGAGGGTCAGGAGTGTGTGTGGATTTGTTGGCAGGGCAAGGCTCAACATTAATCTACCGGGGTTTCGGAAGGCTGACACAGAAACACGACGAAGGATAGTCCGGGAGATCATGGATCACTTCAACGTTCCAGAGCAGTGGAGAATGCAGGTGGAACACGCTGCACTAAAGAAGGCTAGGGATGCTTGGAGAAAATGGAAGCACGTGCTGTACAAGAAGTACTTGAGTGAAGGCAAGGACCCAATCCCCGCATACCCCCAAATTACAAAGGCAGACTGGGCAGAATTCAAAAGGGTCAGGGCAACTCCAAAGTTTGCTAAGAAGGGTTTCAAGCAATCGGAACTTCATAAGAAGAACATACATCCCCATCGTATGGGTGTGGTAGGATACTACGACATGAAACTGATATGGGAACAGGAGAACAAAGAAGCAGTAGCGGCGGGTGGGAATCCGGCCTTTAGTAAAATCAAGGGCGAACGCGCCAGACTACTCGCGGGCACGTGCAAAGAGGCATGATGACGGAACTTATTACTTTGAAAACGCACGTGACGCCAAACTGTATGAAGTGATGGTAGAGGCTTCCAAGATCCCTGGAAGGTTCTACAGGAACTCAGGGCCATGTGACATTCTGTCCATTGCTCTGGACACAAAAGAGCCCCCTGGCCGTGCAAGGGGTGTAGGTGTTAATGTCCTGCACAAGAGGGCTTTCACACTCAGCAAAGAAGAGTGGCTCAGCATGAAAAAAGCGAGGAGTGAAATGAAGCGGAATGCATTGTATGAAAAGTTGAAGAAGGAGATTTATCCGGCTGTTCGAAAGGATGTTGAGGAGTCAATGATGATGATGCAGAAGACTCTAACACTGATAGATAGCCAGCAAATGGGAGGGGAGGCAGGCATGGATGATGCTGCTTATTGTCCGACAACACTGCACAAGAGTAGCTATGCATCAGCTGACCCCAGCGACACTGAGACTGCAGCTGCTCGTGATGATGCTATATCTAATCTATCTGGAATGAAAGAAAGACTGAAGGGCGTGCTTACACATTATGAAGGTACATTGAAATGTGCAATAGCCTGGGTTTGCCCACCCTTCTTGGAAGATGGCCTATTCTTGGACAATGTGCCATTGAAGCCGGGCTGCGTGAAGTGCTACGTGACTGAAGTAAAGCCTGGATTCAATGAATTTCCACTGAAGAATGGCCTAGGAGACTTCGATGAGCAAAGGACCTTGGGAGAAACATTGTTAAATCACATCCAGTGGCCATGAAAGGAAATAGAGTTCATCGATGAGATTCCTGAAGCCCCGCCAAGAGCAACCACTATCGCCCGTCAACCGGTGACGCTCTCCTTGCCACAGCAGCTCTCGCGGGCTGATGCATCAACCTGTGATCAGCCGGCCCGAGATTGTGGCGTACAGGCCATGTCATCCTCCGCCCCAAAGTAGCCAGTGGCAAGGCCTACAACTGCTGATGACGCACCACCGGTTCAGATGCCAGCCGTTGAAGCAGCGGGGGGAGACCCAACTGCAGCACATGCTCAGCAGACCAACCTGGTGGAACAGACTGCTAAGCAGTTTGATGCTTCGGAATCGCCTGCTAAGCAGTCAGTAGGTCCAGAACCGACTGCTCATCAGTCCGTCGGTCCGCATGCGCGTGATTAGCCTACCAATGCGTCAGCACTTCCTGCTCAGCAAACCAACGTGTTGGCACGACCTCCTCAGCCCACCGACAAGTTGGCACCACCTGCGCACAAACCCGACATAGCTTCAACGCATGGTTAGCAGTCCGATGCCTCTGCTCCTACAACCCAGCAGTCCGTCATAGCAGCACCGCCAGCTCAGCGGTCCGGCATAGATAAACCGTCTGCTAAGCAGTCCGTCCAAGCTTCACCGTCTGCTCAAAAGTCTACCTTGCAGGCAACCAGACGTTCTGACAGAAATGCTTTAAGTACCAAGAAGGAAGTGGCCAAAAAGGCTACACCCATGACCACGAGGAAGCGCAGCGGGAGAGTGAAGATGAAAGAGAATGATTGCCTCTTACTTAAAGCACTCATCGCACAGAACCAAATTAACAGCAGCTTGTTCGAATCAGGGAGTAATATTATTTCTGACGCCATGGATGATGAAGAAGTACGTTTGTTGCTTGCTAAAAGTAAAGCAGACGTACTTCAAGCATGCTATTACGTCCATGGCCAGCCATTTCTTGTTGGCGAATACTTTGATGAGTGCAGCTCAAGTTGCCGCGAGTTACATGAATATTGCATGGATCAAATGTCAGCAGGTCATCTTGCTTTGCTAGTCCACTACAATAGAGATCATTTTCGACTAACTACAATGTCAGCAGGTTCCATCAATGTGAGTTTCGAGGACTTACATCTCTTCTTCAACTTCAACGTGCTCGACACCACTCTTGTTAGATGCATCATTTTGTAAGTACTTAACAAACTCTGATCAACTTCTCCATACAAGACTATAAATGATAAATAACTAACTACATTTTATTCCTCTCAGGGGATTGAATGCGCAGAGAAGACAAAGTGAGAGTGTGTATTTCATAGATCCTGCATTAGCAAATGGCACAACATTAGATGAAAAGGAATGACGGGACTGGGCCGTTAACACGGTCGTCCGTATCTTCGAAAACACGTCCCATGCACAATCATTTCTCTAGCCATATCATGAACCGTAAGTCAAGTAAACAACCACACATACACTGATTGTCTTTCAGATTTTGACATCATTCATAAGTTCATGGCTTTCTTAATATGTAGCAATCACTGGATATTGGTATTCATTGTTCCAAACAAGAACACTTATTACATCGATTCTCTCAGAGAGTCAACAAACGCTCAGGATCTGACGCATCTTCAGTAATTCATGGATAGGTATTGAATTCTATGATGTTGAAATTAATTTGCATTCATATCTGGTTCAATAATTAATGTTGTCAAAATTCATCATCATTTGCAGTGTGCTCGCATTGTGGCAAACTAAACCAGGGAACTTGCTCAAGAGGAAACTACCTCTACAGCACGAGATTGTTTCTCCGGTAACACACCAAAATCCATTATTTTTGGAAAATTTATCCAACAGTCTGCAAATACCTTTCCTTACGATAGTCAAATGTTAAAGCTTCTAAATAAACATCTTTCTATTTTGTCCAAAGAAAAAAATAATACATCTAACACCGGTTACGTTGTTCCTAATAGGACAAATATGACTAATTTTGTACAAAAAATTTCAGTGTCCTCAGCAAGAAGCAGGGACCAACCTTTGTGGAATACTATGTTTGCAGACACATGATCTCCATCTGCCAATCTGCTGATGGTTGTGACGATCCTCGCGAATTAGTACCAGTAAGTCTATCTTAATTAATATATTCTACTCCACTCATATGGCACATTCTGATCTTAAAAATACTACAGCTCATCTTAAAACCGAGGACCCCTGAACCGCTCCCAACTGGTGAATTGCTGATGGTTTGGCAATTTATCAGCGACTTCTTCCTGGATCACTACATCAATCCCACTGGTGATAATGAAGATTTCAACATGCGTTCTCCTGAAACATTGAGTACGAGTTAGCCGCTAAACATATAATGCATGGATCCATTTTTTTCCATCTGATGAGGTCTTCGTATTTCGTACACTATCATTAATTATGTAATGCATATATGTGTGGACAAATCATTGGAATTTAGGTACCATAGGTTCAATTGCAATTGTTGCGAAATCTGATGAATGTTCTTCCTGTGGACACTATTTGTTTAATTGAATATTGTGGTGAATTTTCTTTTTGTGTGCCGATTCAAAATGGGATATTTTTGTTTATTGGTTCAATTGAATATTGTGGCGAATTTGCTTTTTGCTTGCCGATTCAAAATGGGATATTTTTGTTTTAACCTGGTAATTGTTCCGCGCACGGTTCAACTAAATGAGTGTGTGCGATCCACGTCGGAAAGCATACGTCAATCATAGCGGAATCGTTGGTGATACACAGCAGATCGCAAACGATTTGCAGTGCTACTATGTGTGCGTAGGTTCTCCGGAACCATTTGTGATATTGCGTTATCACACACGAGAATTGGAGTAAACCGTGCCCAATGCAAAATACAATCACAGTCGTAATTTTTTCAGGAAATGTGTGGGATCCCAAACGAAAAGCACACGTCACTCTTGCAGCAACCGTCGGTGATACCTAACAAATCACAAATGGTCTACAACACTTGTATGTGTGCGAAGGGGCTCCTGAACCGTTTGTGATAGAACATTACCGCAGACGGTAATTGTTGGAAAACGTGTGCGATGGAGTCTAGCATGGCAGACGGATTACGCAAAAAACTCGTGTGCGATAGGACACAAATCGCACACAGTTCATATGTTGGCCCGTGTGCCTTACATACTTTTTCCCAAACAGTTCGTTACGACAGACCGTATGGTTTCACTGCGTCATAAGAAACTCTTAATCACCGATACCACACGTGTGATAGAATTTAGTGTGTGCTGCATCACACACGATTACATTTTGGAAGGCCTCTAGATCACTGTTCCATATCCCCGACGGTTTCTGGGTCGTGTGGGAAGGACCCCCTATCGTACACACTCACTTGGCGACGGTTTTGAAGGCCGTCGCGGAAAGGGGTTAAAAACCGTTTGTTTAGGACCGACGCACACCAGTGAACCCTGTTGCAGACAACTTGTCTAGGTTAGAAAATATTCTTGATGACCCACTCCCTATTGATGATAGTTTTTCTGATAAACAATTAGCTATCATAAATGCTTCTCGTACTGCTCCATGGTATGCTGATTATGCTAATTACATTGTTGCTAAATTTATACCACCTAGTTTCACATGCCAGCAAAAGAAAAAGTTTTTCTATGATTTAAGACATTACTTCTGGGATGACCCACACCTTTATAAAGGAGTAAATGGTGTTATTACACATTGTGTACTCGAGCATGAACAGGAGTAGATCCTACGCAAGTGTCACTCCGAGGCTTATGGAGGACACCACGCTGGAGATAGAACTGCACATAAGGTATTGCAATCCGGTTTTTATTGGAATACTCTTTTCAAAGATGCCCATAAGTTTGTCTTGTCTTGTGATGAATGTCAAATAATTGGTAATATTAGTAGACATCAAGAAATACCTATGAACTATTCACTTCTTACTGAACCATTTGATGTTTGGGGCTTTGATTATATGGGACCGTTTCCTTCGTCTAATGGGTATACACATATTTTAGTCGCTGTTGATTACGTTACTAAGTGGATAGAAGCTATTCCAACTAGTAGTGCTGATCATAACACCTCTATTAAGATGCTTAAAGAAGTAAGTTTTCTGAGGTTTGGAGTCCCTAGATACCTAATGACTGATGGTGGTTCACATTTTATTCATGGTGCTTTTCGTAAAATGCTTGCTAAGTATGATGTTAATCATAGAATTGCATCTCCATACCACCCACAGTCTAGTGGTCAAGTAGAACTGAGTAATAGAGAGATTAAATTAATTTTGCAAAAGACTGTTAATAGATCTAGAAAGAATTGGTCCAAGAAACTTGATGATGCATTATGGGCCTACAGAACTGCATACAAAAATCCTATTGGTATGTCTCTGTATAAAATGGTTTATGGAAAAGCATGTCACTTACCTCTCGAACTAGAACGTAAGGCATATTGGGATATTAAAGAGCTCAATTATGATTTCAAACTTGCTGGTGAGAAGAGACTATTTGACATTAGCTCACTTGATGAGTGGAGAACCCAGGCCTACGAGAATGCCAAACTGTTTAAAGAAAAAGTTAAAAGATGGCATGACAAAAGGATACAAAAGCGTGAGTTTAATGTAGGTGATTATGTTTTGTTATACAACTCTCATTTAAGATTTTTTGCAGGAAAACTCCTCTCTAAATGGGAAGGTCCTTACGTTATCGAGGAGGTCTATTGTTCCGGTGCCATAAAAATCAACAACTTCGAAGGCACTAATCCGAAGGTGGTGAACGGTCAAAGAATCAAGCATTATATCTCAGGTAATCCCACAAATGTTGAAACCATTGTTATTGACATCGTAACCCCGGAGGAGTACATAAGGGACACTTTCGAGAACGTTTCAGATTCCAAAAAGGAATAGGTATGTGGTACGGTAAGTAAACAGACTCCAAAACAGTTCCAATAGCAATTTTTCTTCATTTTGGAATATTTTTAAAAAATAAGAAAATAAGGAGTAGTCCAAAAGGGACACGAGGCATCCACGAGGGTGGAGGGAGCGCCCTACCCCCTGGGCGCGCCCCCTTCCTCGTGGGCACCTCGTGTGCCCTTTGGACTTCGTTTTCTTGCACGATACTTCTTTTGGTCGGTAAAAATTTGTTATATAATCTCCCGAAGGTTTTGACCACCGTACCACGACAAAATCCTCTGTTTTTGTTTTGAGCTATTTTCTGCCAGATTTTGTCAAGGTCAGGCATCATGTCGGCCCCCTCCTCCAACAACGTGGGCGACGATGATTGGCTAATGAAGATAGATACGAAGCGAGAAGAAATCAGGGAAATCAAGGGAGGTGACAAGATTAAGGAAGCCGCATAGGAGCAAGTCCCATCAGTAGAAGAAGAAGGCTTCTTTCAACCCTACTACAATCATCTCACCCCTAATGACATTGAAGCTTTCAAGATGATTGAGCTAGCTCGCATACAAAACAAGTATCTCACACGTGAAAATATTTTGTTGCAAGAGCATATCACCGCACTCAAGGGCATTATCCGCAGGTTGGAGGATCTCCTACGCTTGATGTGCGACACCCCGTCATCAACAACTCCATCATCACCACCTCCGAAGAAAGAGACATAAATACATGGGTATGGGCACTCCCCTTGGCAACTGCCAAGCTTTGGGGAGGTTCCCCGGTATCGTATCACCATCACACTTCTATCTTTACCATTTTTCTTAGTTCGATCCTTTTGGTTATATCTTGATCTAGTAGAATAAAGTTTAGTATGATCGAGCTTTGAGTTTTTGTGTTGATCCTTATCTATGTAATCGAGTCCGAGAGCTATATATAATAAAGATTAATCTTGAGTCGAGGGCTTGGTTATGTTGCTATGATCTTGAGGGAATAAAAAAAAGAATAAAAAGAAATAAAGATATCATATTGATCTTATGGAGAGTAATGACTTCACATATAAAGAGTATGATGAATAAAAGTTGTTGAGAGTTGACAAACATAGTTTTGGTCGTCATTGCAATTAATAGGAAGTAATAAAGAAAGAGTGGTTTTCACATATAAAAAAATACTATCTTGTAAATCTTTTATGATTGTGATCACTCATTAAAATATGACATGCTAAAAAGTTGATGTTGGACAAGGAAGACAATGTAATGGGTTATGTTTTCTTATATCCGAAATAAATTATATTGTCATGGATCATCCAACATGTTGAGCTTGCCTTCCCCCCTCATGCTAGCCAAATATTTGCCCCAAGTAGAGACACTACTTGTGCTTCCAAATATCCTTAAACCTAGTTTTGCCATGAGAGTCCACCATATCTACCTATGGATTGAGTAAGATCCTTCAAGTAAGTTGTGATTGTTGCAAGCAATAAAAATTGCTCTCTAAATATGTATGATCTATTAGTGTGGATGAAATAAGCTTTATACGAGCTTGTGATATGGAACAAATATAAGCGACGGACTGCATAATAAAGGTCCCTATCACAAGTGACAATATAAAGTGACATTCTTTTGCATTAAGATTTTGTGCATCCAACCATAAAAGCACATGACAACCTGTGCTTCCCTCTACGAAGGGCCTATCTTTATTTTTGTCTTATACCTTTTACAAGAGTCATGGTGATCTTCACCTTTCCTTTTTACACTTTATCCTTTGACAATCACTATGTGTTGGAAAGATCCTGATATATATATCCAATTGGATGTGGGTTTTCATAAAACATTATTGTTGACGTTACCCTTGAGGTAAAAGGTTGGGAGGCAAAACTATAAGCCCCTATTTTTCTTTGTGTTCGATTAAAACTTCATGTTGATTTCTCCTTGTAGTTGATGCTAGTTGGCGTATTCGGTGGAAGATCACATGTTTAGATCCTTTATGCATATTAATACACCTCTGATTATGAACATGAATATGATTTGTGAGTAGTTACATTTGTTCCTGAGGACATGGGAGAAGTCTTGTTATAAGTAGTCATGTGAATTTGGTATTCGTTTGATATTTTGATGAGATGTATGTTGTCTTTCCTCTAGTGGTGTTATGTGAACATCGACTACATGACACTTCACCATTGTTTGGGCCTAGGGGAAGGCATTGGGAAGTAATAAGTAGATGATGGGTTGCTAGAGTGACAGAAGCTTAAACCCTAGTTTATGCGTTGCTTCATAAGGGCCTGATTTGGATCCATATGTTTCATGCTATGGTTAGGTTTACCTTAATTCTTCTTTCATAGTTGCGGATCCTTGCGAGAGGGGTTAATCATAAGTGAGATGCTTGTCCAAGGAAGGGCAGTACCCAAGCACCGGTCCACCCACACATCAAATTATCAAAGTAACGAACGCGAATTATATGAGCATGATGAAAACTAGCTTGACGATAATTCCCATGTGTCCTCGGGAGCGTTTTCCTTTATATAAGAGTTTGTCCAGGCTTGTCCTTTGCTACAAAAAGGATTGTTCCACCTTGCTGCACCTTGTTTACTTTTGTTACTTGTTACCCATTATGAATTACCTTATCACAAAACTATCTGTTACCGATAATTTCAGTGCTTGTAGAGAATACCTTACTAAAAACTGTTTATCATTTCCTTCTGCTCCTCGTTGGATTTGGCACTCTTACTTATCGAAAGGACTATGATAGATCCCCTATACTTGTGGGTCATCAATCTCCTAGATAGATCTTATGTGAGAGTAGGATTTTTTTGAAATTGCATGCTACGTTCCCCAATAGTGGCATCCGAGCCAGGTCTATGCGTAGATGATACGCACGAGTAGAACACAAAGAGTTGTGGGCTGTGATAGTCATACTGCTTACCACCAAAATCTTATTTTGATTCGGCGGTACTGTTGGATGAAGCGGCCCGGACCAACCTTACATGACCATGTTCATGATACCGGTTCCACCGACAGACATGCAACAAGTTTTGCATAAAGGTGGCTGGCGGGTGTAACACCCACGATGCGGCTATATCTCCCACGTGTCGAAGCACGACTTAGAGGCATAACCGCATTGTGTTTTTCTCGCAAGAAGGGTCATCTGCACACAATCCCCATGTAATGAACAAGAATGGGATAAAGAGTTGGCTTACAATCGCCACTTCACATAATGAACATATAATTCATACACCATTTAGAGTACATACATAGTCCGACTACGGATGAAACCAAAAGAAAAGAAGATAACCCAACTGCTAGATCCCTGATCGTCCCAACTGGGCTCCACTACTGATCAACATGAAACGAAACATAGCAACAACCAAGATCTCCGTTGAGCTCCCATCTGAGCTCGGTTGCATCACCTGCACTGGTATCATCGGCACCTACAACTGTTGTGGTAGTATCTGGTGAGTCACGAGGACTCAGCAATCTCGAAACCCGCGAGACTATTTAAGCTTATGGGTAGGAAGTGGTAATGAGGTGGAGTTGCAGCAAGCACTAAGCCAATATGGTAGCTAACATACGCAAATAAGAGCGAGAAGAGAAGCAATGGAACGGTCGAGAAGCTAGAAGTGATCAAGAAGTGATCCTGAACTCCTACTTACGTCAAACATAACCCAAAACCGTGTTCACTTCCCGGACTCCACCGAAAAGAGACCATCACGGCTACACACGCGGTTGATGCATTTTAATTAAGTCAAGTGTCAAGTTCTCTACAACCGAATATTAACAAATTCCCATCTGCCGCATAACCGCGGGCACGGCTCTCGAAAGTTTATACCCTGCAGAGGTGTCCCAACTTAGCCCATCACAAGCTCTCACGGTCAACGAAGGATATTCCTTCTCCGAGGAAGACCCGATCAGTCTCGGAATCCCGGTTTACAAGACATTTTGACAATGATAAAACAAGACCAGCAAGACCACCCGATTGTGCCGACAAATCCCGATAGGAGCTGCACATATCTCGTTCTCAGGGCACAACGGATGAGCAATCCGTACAACTAAAAGCAGACCTCAAGTTTCCTTGATGGGGCGCTGTAAAGGGCTCTAGTTTGGACCAGCACTCGGAGGAGCACTGGCTCGAGGTAAAATAAAGATGACCCTTGAGTCTGCAAAACCCAAGGGAAAAAGGCTTAGGTGGCAAATGTTAAAACCAATGTTGGGCCTTGCTGGAGGAGTTTTATTCAAAGCAAACTGTCAAGGGGGTCCCATAAATCACCCAACTGTGTAAGGAACGCAAAATTAAGGAACATAACACCGGTATGATGGAAACTAGGGCGGCAAGAGTGGAACAAAACACCAGGCATAAGGCCGAGCCTTCCACCCTTTACCAAGTATATAGATGCATTAATTAAACTAGCACATATGCCCGTGCGTTGCAACGGGAGAGATTTCTTCGCGAGAAGCAATGGGAGAGATAATTAATGTGCCCAGCAAAAACGATCTCTGCAGTGGTGCGATAGAGCGAGGAGTTGTGGTCTTCTCGTGGGTCATGTTTGTCCCGTGAGATCTTGATAGTCGGTGTGGCGGCAACCATCCTACTCGTGCATTTTTTTCCTCCAGGTCCGCCTCCATCATGTGGTTGTGTCTGCCACCTCATTTTGTAGCTATGCGGCGGTTGTGTCTGCCTCCTTATTTGTAGCTATGCGGCGACTTTCGGGGCACGGTTGCTTCGATCACTCTCACGATGGCGTAACCAGATGGATTACTAATTGTAGCGCATAAATCCCGTTTCATCAGCATAATTAGCGCATAACCAAATATCAATGACCCTTCTTTATTATGGTTTATTCTCTTTGTTTTAGCGCTCATGTGCGCATAATTTTTTTATTCGAGCCAAACTAACATATTCTCTTTTATTGGCACTTGCAAGCTAGCACCAACAATAATTTATGGAGTCCCTCCTTCTCCTCATGATTCTCGACATAACTTCCTTATTTTGATGTAAACTTCTTATTACCAGACAACCTATGGACATATACAAACTGGTGGGAATTTTCTATAAAGTTTCAAGGCGATACTATTCTCATCATAATTGAAAGATAGATGAGCTGGTTTTGTCCATCGACATAATATAGAAGGTCCATAGTTCAATTCCATCGGGGCTTAAATTTTTATTGCTCATTGGTCTCACAGAAAAAGAAATGCGTGGGTAGGCCCAGTTCATCCCACCCGAGATACAAACAAAAAAAATTCAAGAACTATGAGCGGGTGGAACAAAACCTATATGTATATCTAATAGGAGGACCCACAATTTTTATGACAAAGCCGCTCTAGCTCAGTTGGCATTCGCCTGAGGATGTGGACGCACTGTCGCAAATTCTAATCCTTACGACCGACAAATATTTTTGGCTCCCTCGACGAGGATTGATGGGCCGGAGGCGGACGACCCAGTAGGGGAATGCAGTTGATGCCCAATACTGCCTGGGCGACGCAATTTTTTTCTTGGGCCAACTGCGTGGGGTACTATATGCCGCCAGTTGCGTAAAATAGCATGTGGGACACATCAGTTCGTGTATGGTCCAACACACTGGCAGGCTCCAAGACGACCAATGTTTGTAAGTTGCGCAATAATCCAAAAAATGATGTGTTGAAGGATCGAAACCATATGCTCAAAGAACGACTACGTGCTGCTAGCCACTCGAAGAAACGAGTCCTATCAACCAATGGCCAGCTCGAACTGTCAAGAACATACTCCAATGTCAGATTCAAAACAATTTTTGTATTTTTGAACTTTTTAAAAATTATAAATTACTGAATATTCTTGGAAACATTTATAATTTTGAAAATCCCTTTTTTCTGAAATTCTTTACATTTTCAGAAATACACAACAAAATTTGACATGTTCGAAATTCACAATTTTATTTGAAAACATGAACCTATTATAAAAACATGAACATATTTTGAATTTGTGTTTTTGAAATGAAACATATTTTAAACATTCATACCAACTTTAGAAAATGAGTTTTCTTTAAACTCGAAAATTATTTTGAATTTGCGAATATTTCACTAAAAAAATATTTTTCATATTTGCAACATTTTTTATATGCATTTTTTGTGGAAAATCATGTACAACTTCAGAAAACGCAAAGAAAAATGGAACATTTTTTTAAAATTTGAACCAATTTTGGAATGAGAACAAAGATATAAAGTTCTACAAAACATGGCAGCTTTTGGAATTCTGAACATTTCTAAAAACTCGTTTTTTCTGAAATGATGATTTTTTTTGAAAATTATCAATTTTTGAAGAAAAGGGTGAAATAAAAATAAATTAGAAAGGAAAAACACAAATAATAAGGGCTAGAAACGGAAAAATAAAATAAAAACATAATATAGTAAAAAAAAGGTTAAGCCCAGCGTGGTCGCACAGTGCGAATGTGCGACTATTTAACAAAACATGCGATGAATAGGGTTTTCCAGGTGCGCGCGAAAATAAAACGGCTGGCTTTGCTGGGCCACATTGCAGAAAATAATATTTTCGTATTTGCAACATTTTTAAATGCATTTTTTTGAAAAATCGTGTACAACTTTGGAAAACGCAAAGAAAAAATGGAACAGTTTTTTTAAATTTGAATCAATTTTGGAATGAGCACAAAGATAGAAAGTTCTACAGAACATGACAGCTTTTGGAATTCTGAACATTTCTAAAAACTCATTTTTTCTGAAATTAAGTTTTTTTGAAAATATGAATTTATGAAGAAAAGGATGAAAGAAAAATAAGTTTGATAGTAAAAAACGCAAAATAATAAGGGAAAGAAACGGAAAAATAAAATAAAAACATAATACATTAAAAAAAGGTTAAGCCCAGCGTGGGCGCACTGTGCGAAGGTGCGACTATTTGACGCCACATGCGATTAATAGGATTTTCCAGGTGGGCGCGAAAATAAAAGGGCTGGCTGTGCTGGGCCACATTGCAGGCGGCCCAGGTACGAAATGATTGCGTTTTTTAGTAAAAAAAAGGGTTAAGCCCAGCGTGGGCGCACTGTGCGAAGGTGCGACTATTTGACGCCACATGCAATTAATAGGGTTTTCCAGGGGTGCGCGAAAATAAAAGGGCTGGCTGTGCTGGGCCACATTGCAGGCGGCCCAGGTACGAAATGCTTGCGTTTTTCTTGCCCAGGTACGAAATTCTGGCGTTTTTCTTTTCTAATACACGAACGGACATAAATTTAGTACCGCCTCGAATAGAAAAAATATTTTCAATGGTGAACGGATGAAAAAATCGGAGAAACGCACCTTGCTTTATTAGTAGGTATAGATAAGAGATATTGTGATATCCCAACATAATCATGTCCATCATGGAGTAATCTTCAACTTCACCTGCAACTAACAACGCTATAAGAGGGGCTGAGCAAAGCGGTAACATAGCCAAGCAATGGTTTGCTAGGAAGGGTGAAAAGGTTAGAGGCTGACATGGCAACTTGGGAGGCATGGTAAACAAGTGATAGGTAGCGCAACATAGCGATAGAACGAAGCAACTAGCAAGCAAAGATAGAAGTGATATCGAGGGTAATGGCCATCTTGCCTGAGATCCTGCAAGGAAGAAAAACGAGTCCTTGAAGAAGACAAATGGACGTAGTCGAATCCTCACAACTCCGGAACGAAACTGAAGCTAACGAGAGAATCAAACCGAAAAGAAGCAAACAACATGGTAAACACACAAGCATAAACATGTCATGATGCACAAGCAAGTATGATGCATGTCCGGTTTAATGAGGCATGGCATGGCAATATGCACAAACAACACTACAAGTTAAGTGGAGCTCAATACACAACGAGTTGCATATTGACGGAACACCACATCAATTATCTAGTCCTCTCTCGTTATAAGCTACTCAACAATATTAAATGTTATTAAAACATGGCAAGGGGTGAAGCATAATTAAAATACCTATTTAGGCAAGTTTAAATGAGGCCGGAAATAACAAATAACAATTCCGGAAAATCCCCATATGTCATTTAGCAATTTAAAGCAAACAACAATTTTAAACATTTTAATTGTTGTTATCATGATGCGGATGACATATGCAAGTTTTATGCAATTTTATGAAAACGTTGACATGAGCATGTTATGAAGCATTTGTCACCGTGGTGGAAAGAAAGGGTGCCACGGCGACGAATCCTAAAATGATGGCACGGCAACATCTCGGTTCCGATAACTCATGGAGTGACCGGTGCAAACAAAGATGTGGATGTGCGGAACATGCAAAAGATGGTGGGGTGATCCCGGATACCGGGTTCCCACGTTTCGGTGGCATGGCAAAAGAGGGGCATCGCAAGCGACAGTTCGATCACGGTGCAAACACAAGCATCTCATACAACACACATGCATTCGTTCATGGGCGTCGTCTCGGGGTTATACCTTTGAAGCGTGCATTTTCGGAGCAATTCGGGTTCGGTACGATGTAGAGGAAGTAGTCGTTCACGGGTTGTCGTGGGAAGTAGTTGTTCACGTGGCGACGGTAGTCGAAGTAGTGGTACACGTTCGTTTCGGAGAGGTACTTGACGAATCCAAGTCTTCGGGGCGACGGTAGTTGTACACTAGTCGTATAGGGACTTCACGAAACCCAAGGCGACGGTTGTGGTACATGTCATCGGTATTCGAACTTGGCGATCCGGAGAGGGTACTTGGCGAACAACGGTCGTCGTGGTACTTGTGTCTTGTGGAACTTGGCGATCCAGAGAGGCAGCAAAACATAGTCGACCTTGCCGTTTCAATATTGTAGTCTTGCCGGTGGTGTACTTGGCGAATTTAGAGGTATTGGTGGTGGTACTTGGCGAATTCCACGCTCAGTGGCCGTTGGACTTGGCGTCAACAGCAACAGGGGCGCGATGCAGGGACTTGGCGCGATGCAGGGGCGACGGCCGCGGGACTTGGCGCGTGGAGGAGGCTGGTTCCGAGCGTGATTGGCCTGTCCTAGCGGGCTGCTCGCCGACGAGGTTCAGGTGAGGTCGCCGGCCGGTGGAGGTGCAGCAGAGGATGTCGCGGGGCCGGGCTCCTCCTGCTGGCTTTTGGCGACGAGCGGCGTGGGAACGAGGTAGGAGGTCGCACAAGGTGTAGCAGAGAGAGGCGGCGAGGGACTTGGCGGCGGGGACATCCTGAAGCTGCTGCTGTTGGCGCTCGTGGTGGCCGAAGACGGGCACTAGCGAGGCGAGGGAGAGGTCGGGCACGGAAGACGGCGTGGAGGCGTAGCACTGGTCGCGGTCGTGGGAGGCGGATCCAGAGCGGGAGGTCACCGACGAGGAACTGGACGGGGCGCCGCTGCTGCTATTTGTGAGGTGACGGGGTCAAGAAAAAGCTCGAGCGCAGGCGCCATGGGAGGAGCACAGGAGAGGAGCTCACTGCAGGGGCGCGAGGGGAGCTGCTGGTGCTTGCGGCCAAGGCGGCTGTGAGCAGAGGAGGTGAGAGGCCACGGGCGAGTGGTGCGAGGGCGACGAGGAGGGGAGCGGGAGCTGTTCTCGTGCATGTGGCGGCGCAGGGAGGGGAACGAAGGAGAGAGCGAGGGATCGAGAGGAGAGGAGGCAAGCGCTAGGGTTGGGTTAGGTAGGCTGCGGCTGGGCCTTGGGCCAACTGCTGGGAGAAGGCCGAGCTGTGGCTGCTCTCCTTCTTCTCTCTTCTCTTAAAACAGAGAAAAAGAAAGAAAAAGGAAGAAAAGAAAAGGTTAGAGAAAGAGTTTGGGCATGGGGATTATTTTCCCGGACTCACAAAAATATGCTTGTTCCGAGAAAATAGAAAAAGCCATGATTGAAAGATGTAAATTCAAACTCATTTGAATTTAATTCAAATGGGTTTGAACTAGGACTTGATAAAAGGAAGGTCCAAAAATGTCGGATTTTTGGTGGAGCTCCGGAATATGATGAAAGAAAATATGGCAAGGTTGGAGACCACGAATTAAGATAACAAAGGCATTGGGATAATTTGCAAGTGTGTTATGGTGATTCCGAATTAGTGGAATATTTAATATAGCTCCCTAACAATATTGAGAGACTTTTATATGTTGTAAAGAGAAATCACCATGTGCATTTCCCTCGATTTAAATGGATCAAAGATCCATGCAATTTATTTAGCTGAGTTTTAAAAATTAAATGACATGCTGGCATGAAGCAATGCAAATAATGCAACAAACAAAACAAATCACACGACGAAACTCGGAGTATCTGGAAGTCTTCTGGAGCATCGGTCTCGGGGCGTTACAACACTCCACCCCTACAAGAGGATCTCGTCCCGAGATCTAGGATGGCACCGGAGAGAAACAGAAGAGGAAGAGAAGAGGTAAAAACTAAGTTGCTTCTTCGACTAATGAGTGAAACCAAAGAACCTTGAGAAGTTGAGCAATTTAAAAGAAAGAGTACAACAGAGATGAACGAGATTGCGAACAATCCGTTAGAAAAGAGGAACAAAGAACATTAGAACTTGAAGGTTGCAAAGACATGAATCAAGAGTTTAATGGACAAGATAGAATTCGAAACCACTCCGGTTAAAACAAGATGAGAGAGGAAGAATTCGGGTAGCACTCTAGTTGAACATGGAAGGAATAGAACATAAACTTGAGAAGATGGGATGATACTTGATGAAATCAACAACACACTGCCTCCGGAACTATTTAAAGAATGGCACAATGGGTAAGAAGGATTTCAGACAGCACTCAGGTTGAAAAGAGAGGTAAAACGTGCTTGAAAAGATGACACAACACTCCGGTTAAATGGATAAGCACGAAAAGAACACGATCCTCACAATTCGAGATGATGAGTGAAGAGAGCAACATCATAATTCCTCCGGAAGAAAGAATAGAAGATAGATCATTGGAATAACAGAATGGAGAAGAAAATGCCAACTTCTGCCACAAATGAGCTTGGAAAGCACCCTTCCAAGAAGGTTACAATGGGGTTGTTGGAAAACCAACAACGAAACGAATAAGCTTGTAGTGGGCTTATGGAAAACTTCTCAAAATTGAGGCAAAATTCTGCCACTACGGAAACAATAGATTGGATTGATATCCACAAGGAGACGAGAAACTTATTTCACCGGGAAGATAAATGAAGAACTTGGGCCATTTATAAGCACCATAAATAGCAACAATCCTTAGGGAAGGCTTTAGGTGAAATATAACACAAGATAACTCCAACGAAGAGATTAATGGATTTAAAATACCTCATTCTTGACAACAATATGAATCATGAAACATGAAGGAAATTGTCAAGAGTGACATAACACCACCTCAAAAGATAAGGTAGAAAGAATTGCACTTTGGAATGCAAGATGAAGAATGCTTGAATGCCTCAAAACAAAACATGTGTTGAGCACCATGTTTAATTTTGAGTATAGCTTGGCGGATCATAACTTCGAGAGAAATCTTGAAGAACAATTGAAGAATGAAAAGAATCCTTGATGAACCACCATGTAGAGCCTCCATGAAGAACTCTGGTAATAAAAGGATGATAAAAAGAAAGAGATGTTGAAAACATAAGGTGAAGCCTTGCGATGATTTATATGGAGCTTCGCGACGAGATAATGCGGAAAACTTGGAACTCCGGAAAAGAATAGATGAAACATCTCGAACCGGGAAAAGTGACATGATGAACAACTCTGGAAAGAAGAAACTAGATCACTTGGAAGAAACAAGAATAAGAATTATGTTATGTGTATCCTTCACCAATTTAAATTGATGACAAACAACAGATTTGGCATACTACTTATTAGAGAAAACTTGAATGATACACCAGTAAGATTTGGAGAATGATAGCTACATGCTGAGAATGAAAAATTATGACATGATGGCCTTCGGAGGAAAGAAACGGAAACAACTCATGACATGCTCTGGATGGGTGAAAAGAATTCTTACAATCAAGAACAATTATGAAAGGATGACATCAAGCTTGAACTACGCATCTTTGGAAGAACGGGTAAGGATTTAAAAGGAACTCTTCTTCGGTCTTCAAAAACCGTGAATGACGACGAGAAACACCACTATGAATTGTTGGGATACTCCGGGAGAATGAAAATTAGAAAGGTTGAACCAACGACGAAATAATTTGAAAGATCTTTGAGAAAGATATTTGACTGATGATAATTCATTCTTACATCAAACTTGGAAATGAATTTGAGAATCACTCTTGATTCTTAGAAGAGTCAGGTAAGATCCTGGGAAAAAACCTGTGGGTTATGGGCCCACTCCAAAGAAAACACCGTTGAACGATTTTTAGAAGAGAGATTGCACCGGTTGAATTAAATGACTTGAATGAGATAATAAACTCCAAATAGCTTGAACGGATCTTGAATGAAAAGATGAGCCTTCGGAGATATCTTCAGCACTCCAGAACAAATCAATAGCGAGAAGTGTCATGACCGGTTTTCGGGTATTAATTTCCAGAAAATGGCCGTTGTGCTCACCAGCCCCAGGATTACTGTTAGCTGATGAGGCACCAAGTTGGTACAGAAAATTCCAAGCAAAATACAAAATATGTAGTACAAGACCATTCTGGCTTGTGATTACAACAAATGGTTTCTAGTGGTTGATGGCGGAAGCGGTTTGTGGATCATCAGTGTCTATGGGACTCCATTTCCCAACAGGAACAGCTGACCAGGTTAACTCCTATCTTCACGAGGCTGCTATCACCGTTGCTTAGGTTCCGGGGCTGTCATCGCATCGCTCCTCTCCGTGAAAGAAATCTGGCCAAGACAATAGACAGGGACAAGCCAGTGAGTACTTTGAATGTACTCGCAAACATTAAGAACACTGGGATAATATAAATGATAATCATGCGCTAAAATATTCTATGATCACATCGTCAGTTATAAAACATAAATCTTTGATGCATGCACGCAGGTTATTTATATGCAACACAATTAAGCAATAATGGGATGGAAATAAAATGCCGCAGTCGGGCATCTGTGCGACACCACATAAAGGGCTTATAAAGTAAATAAATAACAAGCAGTGCCACAGTCGGGCGTCTCAGCGACACCTCATAAAGGGCTTATAAGAAAATAACAAGCATGCCACAGTCAGGCGTCTGAGCGACACCACATAAAGGGCTTATAAGAAAATAACAAGCATGCCACAGTCGGGCGTCTGAGCGACACCACATAAAGGGCTTATATGAAAATAACAAGCATGCCACAGTCGGGCGTCTGAGCGACACCACGTAAAGGGCTTATAATAAAATAACAAGCATGCCACAGTCGGGCGTCTGAGCGACACCACATAAAGGGCTTATAAGAAAAATAATCACAATGAATATATCCAAGGGGTAGGACCGTCCGAGGCATACTCAATACTTCAAATAATATAAAGGGGTTAGTCCATAATAATAATCATCATATTCATCACAAGTCACAAATCATGATCCAAGTTCTGGTTTAGTAGTTTCTCATCCGAAGACCGACACTAAGACCGACACTTGACTCAACCCAGACTGTAGTCCTTAACCAAGGACGCGGCTATTCGAACAGGTTTAATCTCTGCAGAGGGTGTACTCTATACCCACGAGTAACGGATTGCTTTAGCCCATCGGGACTAATTCCGTGTACGATCTTTTAATTGAAGACACACCTGACTTGCACACACCAGCTTAACTCACCGGTGTCTGGAATCACCCACGACACCTGTCAAGCAAAACTCTAAGTGGGGAGCCTACAACCTCGCGTAGCATGGGATCAAATTTATATCGCGCGCTCTAAGGGGTGCCCCCCTCTCGGTCCCAACCGGAAACACCCATGCCCCCGGACCAGGTGGCCTGCCTACCGGCTACAACCGGTATCTTCCACCATAGCCTCTCTTTACGGTGTGTGCTTGAAAGGGGTTGAAGACTTACTGAATCGTACCCTACCTGTTGTAGGGACAAGTGGTAGTACAAACCAAGAATGGGGGTTACTGGAACAAGACTCGATCTACGATCGACTCAGGAGGTTTATGAATTCCCTGCATGACATGTATAACAATTATATTTCAACCAACAGAATCACTGCTCATTATACCTTACTATGCCATACCGGACATAACCGTCCCAACGGAGACCGGCGACAAGTTCACGCCTACCCAAGGCAGAATCTTTCCTGGATTCCTTTCTGGCATGCATGCAAGGTACATGAGGATGATTACCATCACAAGTATACTCATTTCCAACAGCATGGAAATCACTAATGTGCATCCATGCAGGTGATCATATCACATGAAATAACAAGTTCCCGAAATGAGGTGGTGTTATAAACGTGTCAACGAACACACCAAAAATATTATGCCGGGGTTCAGAATGCTTGCCTTCAAGTTGTGGGGAGGCAGGGTGCACTCCAAATCCTTTCTCCAAAAATCCTATTTAAAAATATTTCTGAATCAATATATAGTTTCAAAAACAGTACCAAAATATTGTCTGATTTTTTTTGAAATAAATCTTAAAATAAACTAGACAAAATTTTAAAGAGGACAGAAAAAGAATCAATAAAAAATACTTCTCTGTTTAAAAGTTATAAGAGTTTTGGTCCAAGGACCCATCTCTAATGAAACAAAAAACTCTCAGGGGCCTAAGCAGAAAAGTCCCAAAAACGATTCAGTTTGGAAAGCGTAGTTTGCCAGAATACGCTTTCAGAAACGGTTTAAAAAACAATAGAGAGGCTGACGGACGGGTCCCACCCGTCAGGTTTGAATATTCAAAAGAGGCGGCAGAGCTCGACGGTGCCCGAGAGCCGCGGTGGTCGTCGGCGGCGATCCACGGCGAGGCAGGGGGATCGGGGGGTACCTCTGTGTTAAGTGCACCTTTCCGCGTCGGTGGTTGGTGGTAGAGGTCGCCGGCAAGCACCACGTCGACGGCGGCCCTTGCTCCGGCAGACGGTGGTTCGGGTGGTCGTGGGCCTCGTCGGAGATTGCTGCGGAGGTCAAATTGAGGAGGGGGTTAGACCTATGGTAGCTTGAGGGGGTTGTTGACGAGGTTTGGGCGTCGGGGAGGAGCTCAACGGAGTGAATCGAGGTGGTGGCCGAGGCGGAATGGGGCGGCCGGAGTCGAGGAAGAAGAGCCCCTCGAGGCTCTTCCAGTGGCTGGGCGAGGTTTAGTGAGGTAGTGGAGGTGTGCGGGGGAGAGAGCGCGCTCGGGGGTGCTATATATAGCCGGCCCGAGGCTGTTGCCGTGAACGGATAAGTCTGGCGAGTGTTACGGTGGCACGGGGCATTGGTCGGGGTGGTTTTAGGGTTGAGCGTCATCATGGAGGTCCACTGACTCCATTTAGGAGCTAAACGCGTTCAGGTTAGGCGCTTTGGGATGAGTTCGACGGAACGGGGTGGCGTGGGTCCGTCGGGGGCAGAGGGCGTGCCCTGTGCTTACCGGGCCACGGCGACGGTGCAGCGGGAGTGCGCTGGCATGCAAGGGCCACGCGGAGAGCCAGGGAGCGATGGGCGGCGCTGGGTGGCGTGGCGAGCGGGCTCAGGCCCTCGCTGGCTGCCACGGGTGGCGCAGCCACCGCACAAACTGCCAACGCCGGCGAGGCTTGCTGCCACCGACGCCTGCACCCGTCCAAGGGAGCGTGCGGGGTTCTAGCCAGGGGGAAGAGGTCGTTCGCAACGTGCCAGGGCGCACTGTGGGTCTGTGATAGTTCTCTGACGAAAGGAAACAACACTGAACCTGTCTGAACTTCTGAATTTCTCTGAAAGTGCAAAGAAACAGTGCCGGCTAGGTGTTCGACAGAATGATTTTGGTATGTGGGGGTTTCTCCTTGAGCTGATTTTTGGTGGAGTGGCCTCTCATTGCATCTGGGGGTTGCCTGAATTTTGGTGGAATTTTTGGTGAAGAGGAGATATGAATTTCACCAAATTTGACAAATCTGGTCCAAACTTGCAGAGACTGAAATTTGAAAAATTTGAAAAGAAGAAGAGTGGATCTTGATGGTTCTAGGTTGTGGGTGCTAAGGACTATCCATAGGATTTGATTTGAGATCAAAACTCAAAGGAAATTAGGTACTTCCTTTGTAAATTACCTAGGCCTAAAATAATTGACAGAAATGTTTTGGGAAATAAAATAAATGGAATAAAATCCAAAAATGGTTTGGACTAGTTGGAACAGAATGTTAGGATTGCCCCAAGTGGAAGGGAGTGGTCTTAGAAGGATTTACCACATGAGGCATGGTAAAACCATGGGTGGTTTCAATATAAGATAGGTCCCAAAACTCCTAGGGTTTTCTCTTAAAGAAAATAAATCCAAAAAAAAGATAAATTTGGGAAGGGGACAAACAGAAGAAAGGTTTTTATTAACCAAACACCAGTGTTGATGAAGATACCAAAATAAAATCCTTGCCAAGGGGAAAAAGTTTTGAGAGGGAAGAGAGTCCAATAAATTTGGGAAGTATTTCGCTTGAGGTAAAAACTCCATGATAATAAGAAGGAAATGTTTCAAAATCAAAAGTGAGCCTAGAAAATAAAAGTTTTAATCTCCTGGTAAAATTTTAATTAATAAAACAAGGTCAAAATTTTGGGGTGTCACAACACTACCCCCCTTAAAAGAAAATCTCGTCCTCGAGATTTGTTAAGAGTTGTTTTGAAAATATCATTCCTGTTAACTGAAACCAAAAGGTTTATTTATAGAACAAACTTGCGTCGTCGAGGTTGGTCTTCGGCAGCTACGCCGGGGATTAAAATGCAATCGCATATCATCACACTCATGCATGGCTTATAACAAAAATTGGGATGCACGGGCAAACAGTATTTAGTTATGGCGATACAGGATCACATAGTTACAAGGCGAGGACATACTAAGACTCGGTAATACTCGAGCGACTTAGTGTATCTCGTTCATATCTAAGCGGGCTTGGCTCGCGGACGTTGGGGTTACTCCACGGTTTTCACCGTCGGAATTAGCTGGAGAGGGTTGAGGGGCTGCAGGCTCGGGGTAGTGATGATGACCATCGCGGGGATTGTTGGCCACAATCCCGTTGGAGTGTGCTCCCAGAAGACGACGAAGTACTTCTAGGGTCATCATAGTACCTTGGTTGACGGATGGGGCTGACGTCAGGGTCTCGATCGGGTGTCCGAACAGCACGACTGGGTTGTCGGCGTCGGGCTCGTTTTCTTCTCTCGCCGGGGCTCGACGAACCAGCTCTCCACGAGCTGCGATCAGATCAATGGTGATTTGATCGAACAGTTCCTCTAGTGCACCCACATAGCGCACTAGGTGCAACAATGCAGGATCCATCTTGTGATCTCTGTTGGCAACTTGGGGTGGTCTACCATACCCTTCATGTCTGGGGTAATAGTAGAACGAGCAACAGTTAACTCTGGGCGACAAGTGCCGGAGTTGAACTATAGCCTCTCGCGCTGCTAGTTGGATGGCTTGTGGCTCAAAGGAAGTTGTCCTTCCGGTGAACCTGTAGGGGCGTTCTGGCGACAGGCTCCTACCGTGGATGTGCATAGTGGCCCAGAATTGATGGTCCTCACCGCTCATGGGTCCTTGGTACACAACATATTCTGGGGGCTCTTCTAACGCATAAGCACGGCGGGTGAGGTTTGCGAGTATGGTCACAAAGCCTCCAAGGTTGGTTGTTGTGGTCTCATTGTGCACGACGGGGCCAGTCATTATGGCTTGGTTCGGGGGAGAGGCTGTGTTGTGCTGGTTTGGGGCTAGCGTGCCCTTTTTATAGGAAAGGGGACGAAGCCTTCCTTCGCACGCTTGCGAATGAGAAATCTTGGGTGCTGGTTACTGGTGTGTGATAGACAGGCTAGGTTGATAGGTTGGGCACCGACTGCAAAAAGTGTCGGGGTCACTGTGTGGCTATCTTGCACGAGAAGCTTGGCTGGGGTTCGGTTAAGGTCTGGTGGGTTGTTTGCCTAAGTTTTTCGACCTGGCTAAGATAGGATTAGCCAATGGTCAGCCTGGCTCTGATACCAAGTTTGTCACGACCGGTTTATGGGTATTAATTTCCAGAAAATGGCCGTTGTGCTCACCAGCGCTAGGATTACTGTTAGCTGATGAGGCACCAACTTGGTACAGAAAATTCCAAGCAAAATACAAAATATGTAGTACAAGACCATTCTGGCCTGTGAGTACAACAAATGGTTTCTAGTGGTTGATGGCGGAAGCGGTTTGTGGATCATCAGTGTCTATGGGACTCCATTTCCCAACAGGAACAGCTGACCAGGTGAACTCCTATCTTCACAAGGCTGCTATCACTGTTGCTTAGGTTCCGGGGCTGTCATCGCGTCGCTCAATCTGGCCAAGACAATAGCCAGGGACAAGACAGTGAGTACTTTGAATGTACTCGCAAACATTAAGAACACTGGGATAATATAAATGATAATCATGCGCTAAAATATTCTATGATCACATCGTCAGTCATAAAACATAAAACTCTGATGCATGCAAGCAGGTTATTTATATGCAACACAATTAAGCAATAATGGGATGGAAATAAAATGCCGCAGTCGGGCGTCTATGCGACACCACATAAAGGGCTTATAAAGTAAATAAATAACAAACAGTGCCACAGTCGGGCGTGTCAGCGACACCTCATAAGGGGCTTATAAGAAAATAACAAGCATGCCACAGTCGGGCGTCTGAGCGACACCACATAAAGGGCTTATAAGAAAATAACAAGCATGCCACAGTCGGGCGTCTGAGCGACACCACATAAAGGTCTTATAAGAAAATAACAAGCACGCCACAGTCGGGCATCTGAGCGACACCATGTAAAGGGCTTATAAGAAAATAACAAGCATGCCACGGTCGAGCGTCTGAGCGACACCACATAAAGGGCTTATAAGAAAAATAATCACAATGAATATATCCAAGGGGTAGGACCGTCCCAGGGATACTCAATACTTCAAATAATATAAAGGGGTTAGTCCATAATAATAATCATCATAATCATCACAAGTCAGAAATCATGATCCAAGTTCTGGTTTAGTAGTTTCTCCTCCGAAGACCGACACTAAGACCGACACTTGACCCAACCCAGACTGTAGTCCTTAACCAAGGACGCGGCTATTTGAATAGGTTTAATCTCTGCAGAGGGTGTACACTTTACCCACGAGTAACGGATTCCATTAGCCCATTGGGACTAATTCCTTCTACGGTCTTTTAATTGAAAACACACCTGACTTGCACACACCAGCTTAACTCACCGGTGTCTGGAATCACCCACGACACCTGTCAAGCAAAACTCTAAGTGGGGAGGCTACAACCTCGCGTAGCATGGGATCAAATTTATATCGCGCGCTCTAAGGGGTGCCCCCCTCTTGGTCCCAACCGGAAACACCCATGCCCCCGGACCAGGTAGCCTGCCTATCGGCTACAACCAGTATCTTCCACCATGGCCTCTCTGTACGGTGTGTGCTTGAAAGGGGTTGACGACTTACTGAACCGTACCCTACCTGTTGTAGGGACAAGTGGTAGTACGAAACAAGTATGGGGGTTACTGGAACAAGACTCGATCTACGATCGACTCAGGAGTTTTATGAATTCCCTGCATGACATGTATAACAATTATATTTCAACCAATAGAATCACTGCTCATTATACCTTACTATGCCATACCGGACATAACCGTCCCGACGGAGACCGGCGACAAGTTCACGCCTACCCAAGGCAGAATCTTTCCCGGATTCCTTTCCAGCATGCATGCAAGGTACATGAGGATGATTACCATCACAAGTATACTCATTTCCAACAGCATGGAAATCACTAATATGCATCCATGCAAGTGATCATATCACATGAAATAACAAGTTCCCGAAATGAGGTGGTGTCATAAACGTGTCAACGAACACACCAAAAATATTATGCCGGAGTTCAGAATGCTTGCCTTCAAGTTGGGGGGAGGTAGGGTGCACTCCAAAACCTTTGAAGGCTTTCTCCTCTCTCCAAAAATCCTATTTAAAAATATTTCTGAATCAATATATAGTTTCAAAATCAGTACCAAAAAATTGTCTGGATTTTTTTGAAATAAATCTTAAAATAAACTAGACAAAATTTTAAAGAGGACAGAAAAGGAATCAATCAAAAATACTTCTCTGTTTAAAAGTTATAAGAGTTTTGGTCCAAGGACCCATCTGTAATGAAACAGAAAACTCTCAGGGGCCTAAGCAGAAAAGTCCCGAAAACGATTTAGTTTGGAAAGCGTATTTTGCCAGAATACGCTTTCAGAAACGGTTTAAAAAAACAACAGAGAGGCTGACGGGCGGGTCCCACCTGTCAGGTTTGAATATTCAAAAGAGGCGGCAGAGCTCGACGGTGCCCGAGAGCCGCGGTGGTCGCCGTGGCGATCCATGGCGAGGCGGGGATCGGGGTACCTCCGTGTTCAGTGCACCTTTCCGCGTCGGTGGGTGGTGGTAGAGGTCGCCGGCGAGCACCACGTCGATGGCGGCCCTTGCTCCGGCGGACGGTGGTTCGGGTGGTCGTGGGCCTCGTCGGAGAGTGCTGCGGAGGTCAAATTGAGGAGGGGGTTAGACCTCTGGTAGCTTGAGGGGGTTGCTGACGAGGTTTGGGCGTCGGGGAGGAGCTCACCGGAGTGAATCGAGGTGGTGGCCGAGGCAGAACGGGGCGGCCGGAGTCGAGGAAGAAGTGCCCCTCGAGGCTCTTCCAGTGGCTGGGCGAGGTCTAGTGAGGTGGTGGAGGTGTGCGGGGGCGAGACCGCGCTCGGGGGTGCTATATATAGCCGGCCCGAGGCGGTTGCCGTGAACGGATAAGTCCGGCGAGTGTTACGGCAGCGCAGGGAATTGGTCGGGGTGGTTTTAGGGTTGAGCGTCATCGTGGAGGTCCACTGACTCCATTTAGGAGCTAAACACATTCGGGTTAGGCGCTTTGGGATGAGTTCGACGGAACGGGATGGCGTGGGTCCGTCGGCGGCGATGGCGTGTTCGTGCTTGCCGAACCCGCAGCGGCGGTGCAGCGAAGTGCGTTGGCGTTTAAGGGCCACGCGGAGAGCCAGGGAGCGATGGGCGGCGCCGGGTGGCGTGGCGAGCGGGCTCAGGCCCTCGCTGGCCGCCACGGGTGGCGCAGCCACCGCAGAAACCGCCAATGCCGGCAAAGCTCGCTGCCACCGACGCCTGCACCCGTCCAAGTGAGCGTGCGGGGTTCTGGCCAGGGGGAAGAGGCCGTGCGCAATGTGCTAGGGCGCACTGTGGGTCTGTGATAGTTCTCTGACGAAAGGAAGCGACACTGAACCTGTCTGAACTTTTGAATTTCTCTGAAAGTGCAAAGAAACAGTGCCGGCCAGGTGTTCAACAGAATGATTTTGGTATGTGGGGGTTTCTCCTTGAGCTGATTTTTGGTGGAGTGGCCTCTCATTGCATCTGGGAGTTTCCTGAATTTTGGTGGAATTTTTGGTGAAGAGGAGATATGAATTTCATCAAATTTGACAAATCTGGTCCAAACTTGCAAAGACTGAAATTTGAAAATTTTGAAAAGAAGAAGAGTGGATCTTGATGGTTCTAGGTTGTGGGTGCTAAGGACTATCCAGAGGAGTTGATTTGAGATCAAAACTCAAAGGAAATTAGGTACTTCCTTTGTAAATCACCTAGGCCTAAAATAATTGACAGAAATGTTTTGGGAAATAAAATAATTGACAGAAATGTTTTGGGAAATAAAATAAATGGAATAAAATCCAAAAATGGTTTCGACTAGTTGGAACAGAATGTTAGGATTGCCCCAAGTGGAAGGGAGTGGTCTGAGAAGGATTTACCACATGAGGCATGGTAAAACCATGGGTGGTTTCAATATAAGATAGGTCCCAAAACTCATAGGGTTTTCTCTTAAAGAAAATAAATCCCAAAAAAAAGATAAATTTGGGAAGGGGACAAACAGAAGAAAGGTTTTTAATAACCAAACACCAGTGTTGATGACGATACCAAAATAAAATCCTTGCCAAGGTGAATTTTTTTGAGAGGGAAGAGAGTCCAATAAATTTGGGAAGTATTTCGCTTGAGGTAAAAACTCCATGATAATAAGAAGGAAATGTTTCAAAATCAAAAGTGAGCCCAGAAAATAAAAGTTTTAATCTCCTGGTAAAATTTTAATTAATAAAACAAGGTCAAAATTTTGGGGTGTCACAACACTACCCCCCCTTAAAAGAAAATCTCGTCCTCGAGATTTGTTAAGAGTTGTTTTGAAAATATCATTCCTGTTAACTGAAACCAAAAGGTTTATTTATAGAACAAACTTAGAATTGATCTTGCGAATGTTGAAATGATCGGATCCACTTGAAGAGGAGCACGCCGGTTGGAAAAGAATTAACATGACGACCTCGATGATCAAGATGGATTAGTATTCACATAGCAATATGAGAAAACCATTTAAGGAAGGTATGGATCAACACTTGACTTCGAAGCAACTCGAATACCACAAATAAAACAAAACAAAGGATTTGGCTTGCAGAATAAGCCGGAACAAACATATGATAGAGATTTCGTCCGAAGTTTTCGTGGTGGGCCCACACGGGCTCGATCGTACATCACCATCATGTACAAGGCAGTGCACATGACATACGAAGTGTCCCCAAACCAGCATAGCCAAGGGTTCTTTAAGACACAACGAGACCACTGTAAAAACGATCGTGGATAGGCGGACCACTAGACGTCAAACCCCAATCTCATATCATGCATCTGTCAGAAAGAAAAAAAACTAGGGCTACTTGAATTCCTACCTACAGAACTCCCGAAACTTTCTGGTTATGCAATCTGGTGTTGGGGATACAGGGGAAGCAAAATATATCTCACCCAAACTAACAATCCCTACATCCAATTGTACCCATCCGTCAAGACATAACCAAGAAAACTTCGGAAATCGTGTACCTCAACCTTCGAAAAGCATCCGTTATACGAGCTATGGCAATACTCCCGAACTCCCCAGTACTGGGTGGCGTCGATGTTATCTCACCAACAACTGCATAAAAGAGATTTTCAATGTCGGCAAAACTCAGGTATTCCAGAACTGCAATGATAAAATTATGACGACAACACCTCGGAGCTCAACTCCCCGGGACACTGCCACAACCCCTAAATGTCAGGAGGCACCAAGAACAATGTTCTTGTCATAAGAATATCGGAACGATCCCAAGACACCCGCGTGATCCTAATTTTTTTAGTGAAATTTGAGGAGAGGAAAGACAAAACATCTACGTTGAGAGTCCTCACCAGAGCGACGAAGGGACTGAGGAGTAAAAAGAATCCTACTCTGCGATATATATAATCCTAAGACTCAAATTTTTTTTGTTCTAGACTCAACAACGCCAGCGATTCGATCAAGCAGGGGGCTCCTAAGTCGGGGATGGCTCTGATTACCAACTTGTAACACCCATGATGCGGCTATATCTCCCACGTGTCGAAGCACGACTTAGAGGCATAACCGCATTGTGGTTTTGTCGCAAGAAGGGTCATCTTCACACAATCCCATGTAATGAACAAGAATGGGCTAAAGAGTTGGCTTACAATCACCACTTCACACAATGAACATATAATTCATACATCATTTAGAGTACACACATAGTCCGACTACGGATGAAGCCAAAAGAAAAGAAGATAACCGAACTGCTAGATCCCCGATCGTCCCAACTGGGCTCCACTACTGATCAACATGAAACGAAACATAACAACAACCAGGATCTTCGTTGAGCTCCCATCTAAGCTCAGTTGCATCACCTGCACTGGTATCGTCGGCACCTGCAACTATTGTGGTAGTATCTGGTGAGTCACGAGGACTCAGCAATCTCGAAAACCGCGAGACTATTTAAGCTTATGGGTAGGAAGTGGTAATGAGGTGGAGTTGCAGCAAGCACTAAGCCAATATGGTAGCTAACATACGCAAATAAGAGCGAGAAGAGAAGCAACGGAACAGTCGAGAAGCTAGAAGTGATCAAGAAGTGATCCTGAACTCCTACTTACGTCAAACATAACCCAAAACCGTGTTCACTTCCCGGACTCCGCCGAAAAAAGACCATCACGGCTACACACGAGGTTGATGCGTTTTAATTAAGTCAAGTGTCAAGTTCTCTACAACTAGATATTAACAAATTCCCATCTGCCACATAACCGCGGGCACGGCTCTCGAAAGTTTATACCCTGCAGGGGTGTCCCAACTTAGCCCATCACAAGCTCTCACGGTCAACGAAGGATATTCCTTCTCCCAGGAAGACCCGATCAGTCTAGGAATCCCGGTTTACAAGACATTTCGACAATGGTAAAACAAGACCAGCAAGACCAACCGATTGTGCCGACAAATCCCGATAGGAGCTGCACATATCTCGTTCTCAGGGCACAACGGATGAGCAATCCGTACAACTAAAACCAGACCTCAAGTTTCCTTGAGGGGGCGCTACAAAGGGCTCTAGTTTGGACCAGCACTCAGAGGAGCATTGGCCCGGGGGGTAAAATAAAGATGACCCTTGAGTCTGCAGAACCCAAGGGAAAAAGGCTTAGGTGGCAAATGTTAAAACCAATGTTGGGCCTTCCTGGAGGAGTTTTATTCAAAGCGAACTGTCAAGGGGGTCCCATAAATCACCCAACCGCGTAAGGAGCGCAAAATCAAGGAACATAACATCGGTATGATGGAAACTAGGGCGGCAAGAGTGGAACAAAACACCAGGCATAAGGCCGAGCCTTCCACCCTTTACCAAGTATATAGATGCATTAATTAAATAAAAGATATTGTGATATCCCAACATAATCCTGTCCATCATGGAGCAATCTTCAACTTCACCTACAACTAACAACACTATAAGGGGGTCTGAGCAAAGCGGTAACATAGCCAAGCGATGGTTTGCTAGGAAAGGTGAAAAGGTTAGAGGCTGACATGGCAACTTGGGAGGCATGGTAAACAAGTGATAGGTAGCACAACATAGCGATAGAACAAAGCAACTAGCAAGCAAAGATAGAAGTGATATCGAGGGTAATGGTCATCTTGCCGAAGATCCCGCAAGGAAGAAGAACGAGTCCTTGAAGAAGACAAACGGACGTAGTCGAACGAATCCTCACAACTCCAGAATGAAACCGAAGCTAACAAGAGAAGCAAACCGGAAAGAAGAAAACAACATGGTAAACACACAAGCATAAACATGTCATGATGCACAAGCAAGTATGATGCATGTCCGGTTTAGTGAGGCATGGCATGGCAATATGCACGAACAACACTGCAAGTTAAGTGGAGCTCAATACGCAACGAGTTTCATATTGATGGAACACCACATCAATTATTAGTTCTCTCTCGTTATAAGCTACTCAACAATATTAAATGTTATTAAAACATGGCAAGGGGTGAAGCATAATTAAACTACCTATTTAGGCAAGTTTAAATGAGGCCGGAAATAACAAATAACAATTCCGTAAAATCCCCATATGTCATTTAGCAATTTAAAGCAAACAACAATTTTAAACATTTTAATTGTTGTTATCATGATGCGGATGACATATGCAAGTTTTATGCAATTTTATGAAAACGTTGACATGAGCATGTTATGAAGCATTTGCCACCTTGGTGGAAAGAAAGGGTGCCACGGCGACGAATCCGAAAATGATGCCACGGCAACATCTCGGTTCCGATAACTCGTGGAGTGACCGGTGCAAACAAAGATGTGGATGTGCGGAGCATGCAAAAGATGGTGGGGTGATCCCGGATACTGGGTTCCCACGTGTCGGTGGCATGGCAAAAGAGGGGCATCGCAAGAGACAGTTCGATCACGGTGCAAACACAAGCATCTCATACAACACACATGCATTCGTTACGGGCGCCGTCTCAGGGTTATACCTTTGAAGTGTGCATTTTCGGAGCGATTTGGGTTCGGTACGATAAAGAGGAAGTAGTCGTTCACGGGTCATCGTGGGAAGTAGTTGTTCACGTGGCGACGGTAGTGGAAGTAGTGGTACACGTTCGTTTCGGAGAGGTACTTGACGAATCCAAGTCTTCGGGGCGACGGTAGTTGTACACTGGTCGTATAGGGACTTCACGAAACCCAAGGCGATGATTGTGGTACATGTCATCGGTATTCGAACTTGACGATCCGGAGAGGGTACTTGGCGAACAACGGTCGTCGTGGTACTTGTGTCTTGTGGAACTTGGCGATCCAGAGAGGCAGCAAAACATAGTCGACCTTGCCGTTTCAGTGTTGTAGTCTTGCCCGTGGTGTACTTGGAGAATTTAGAGGTATTGGTGGTGGTACTTGGCGAATTCCACGCTCGGTGGCCGTTGGACTTGGCGTCAACAGCAACAGGGGCGCAATGCAGGGACTTGGCGCGATGCAGGGGCGACGGCCGCGGGACTTGGCTCGTGGAGGAGGCTGGTTCCGAGCGGGACTGGCCTGTCCTAGCGGGCTGCTCGCCGACGAGGTTTAGGTGAGGTCGCCGGCCGGCGGAGGTGCAGCAGAGGATGTCGCGGGGCCGGGCTCCTCCTGCTGGCTTTTGGCGACGAGCGGCGTGGGAACGAGGCAGGAGGTCGCACAAGGTGTAGCAGAGAGAGGCATCGAGGGACTTGGCGGCGGGGACGTCCTGAAGCTGCTGTTGGTGGCGCTCGTGGTGGCCGGAGACGGGCACTAGCGAGGCGAGGGAGAGGTCGGGCGCGGAAGACGGCGTGGAGGCGCAGCACTGGTCACGGTCGTGGGAGGCGGATCCGGAGCGGGAGGTCACCGATGAGGAACTGGACGGGGCGCCGCTGCTGCTATTTGTGAGGTGGCGGGGTTGAGGAAAAAGCTCGAGCGCGGGCGCCATGGGAGGAGCACAGGAGAGGAGCTCAGTGCAGGGGCGCGAGGGGAGCTGCTGGTGCTTGCGGCCAAGGCGGCTGTGAGCAGAGGAGGCGAGAGGCCACGGGCGAGGGGTGCGAGGGCGATGAGGAGGGGAGCGGGAGCTGTTCTCGTGCGTGTGGCGGCGCAGGGAGGGGAACGAAGGAGAGAGCGAGGGATCGAGAGGAGAGGTGGGGAGCTCCTAACCGGCGCCTTAAGCGCCGGTTCAGGCAGCTGGCACTCGCGGCTCCGCACCCCATGGGCCGGCCCACCTCACGCAGTAGAAGGAAAAAAAGGTCTCGCGAAAATACACACAAAAAGAGCGGATACAGCCACTCGAACTCACGCCTTACGACCACAACACGAGTACCGCTTTGCTAACCACTACAACCTCTGAGCACCAACGACTACAAGGAACGCGCGAGCTATTTAAGACCAATGCGTCAGCGCTATTTATTAGATTTTCGAATTATTTGAAAACAATTTGGAAAAGTTGCTTTTTTATAAAAAAGAATTCATCAGATTTTGAATTTGTTTACGAATTTTAAAAAATAGTTCATCGAGTTTGAAAAAGGTTCATCGAATTTGATAACAGTTCGTCAATTTTGGAAAAAGTTCGTCAAATTTTGAAAAAGTTCATCAAACCTGAAAAATTGTTCATAGATTTTGAAAAAAAATCATCCATTTTGCAAAAATTCATCAAACCTGAAAAAAGTTCATGGAATTTTATGTTTTTAATGTATTTCGTTCTTTGTTCATGATTTCAAAAACGTGCTCATAGTTTCAAATTTTGTTCAGAATTTTAAATTTTTCAGTGTACATAAAGAAATGTTCAATGGGTATCTAAATGGTTTTTCAGCGCATATCACAAAATTGTTCAGTCTGTAGTTAAAAATTGTTCAGATTATATTACAAAAATGTTCAATGTATAAAATTTGTTCATCTTATATCAAAAAAATGTTCAGTGTATATTCGAAAATCGCTCATCATATATGAATTTTTGTTCATGTTCTCAGTAATTGTTCACATTTTAAAAAGGTCATGGAATTTTAAATTTTTTAATGTATTTCTCAATTTTTGTTCGTGATTTCAAAACGTGTTCATAGTTTTCAAATTTATTCACTTTTTCAATTTTTTCACAATTTTAAATTGTTCAGTGTACATAAAAAATGTTCAATAGGCATTTAAATGGTTTTTCAGCGCATATCACAAAATTGTTCAATGTATAGTTAAAAATTGTTCAGATTATATTACAAAAATGTTTAATGTATAAAATTTGTTCATCTTATATCAAAAAAATGTTCAGTGTATATTTAAAAATCTCTCATCATATATAAATTTTTGTTCATGTTCTCAATAATTGTTCATGTTTTAAAAAGTTCATGCAATTTTAAAATTTTCATCGAATTTTAAAAAAAGTTCATCGATTTGATAAAAGTTCATTCAATTTAAAAAAATCACGAATTTTATAAGATTCGCATTTGTAAGAAATTAAAAAAAAGGAAAATGAGAAAATAAAAAGAAAAAACGAACCAGAAAAAAAAAGAAAAAAATGCCCAGAAATCAGCGAGCAGTAATAGCTGGATAAAAGAACGAAAATAAGTAATTGGACACAATGGGTATGGTGGTCTGTTGGCTTGTGCGCTGGTGTTTCAGCGGAGAGATCGCGGGTTCGAGCCTTTACATTCGAAATAGGATTTTTGCTGCAGTTTTTTAACAGAAAGAAAAAGAAGGAAACGGGCCGGCTCATCTTGACGCGGGGGTATGCGCCCTTTTGCAGCAATAGAAGAAACGGGCGCTTAAGGCGCCCGTTAGGAAATGCCAGGAGAGGAGGCGAGCGCTAGGGTTGGGTTAGGTAGGCTGCGGCTGGGCCTTGGGCCAACTGCTGGGAGAAGGCCGAGCTGTGGCTGCTCTCCTTCTTCTCTCTTCTCTTAAAACAGAGAAAAAGAAAGAAAAAGGAAGAAAAGAAAAGGTTAGAGAAAGAGTTTGGGCATGGGGATTATTTTCCCGGACTCACAAAAATATCCTTGTTCCGAGAAAATAGAAAAAGCCATGATTGAAAGATGTAAATTCAAACTCATTTGAATTTAATTCAAATGGGTTTGAACTAGGACTTGATAAAAGGAAGGTCCAAAATGTCGGATTTTTGGTGGAGCTCCGGAATATGATGAAAGAAAATATGGCAAGGCTGGGGACCAAGAATTAAGATAACAAAGGCATTGGGATAATTTGCAAGTGTGTTATGGTGATTCTGAATTAGTGGAATATTTAATATAGCTCCCTAACAATATTGAGAGACTTTTATATGTTGTAAATAGAAATCACCATGTGCATTTCCCTCGATTTAAATGGATCGAAGATCCATGCACTTTATTTAGCTGAGTTTTAAAAATTAAATGACATGCTGGCATGAAGCAATGCAAATGATGCAACAAACAAAACAAATCACACAACGAAACTCGGAGTATCTGGAAGTCTTCTGGAGCGTCAGTCTCGGGGCATTACAGCGGGTGTCTGTTTCTCCAACTTTAGTTGAATCAAATTCGACTATGGTCGGTCCTTGTTGAAGGTTAAAATAGCAAACTTGATGAAACACCGTTGTGGTTTTGATGCGTAGGTAAGAATGATTCTTACTAGAAGCCCGTAGCAGCCACATAAAACTTGCAACAACAAAGTAGAGGACGTCTAACTAGTTTTTTGCAGGGCATGTTGTGATGTGATATGGTCAAGACATAATGTGATATATGTTGTTGTATGAGATGATCATGTTTTGTAAAAGTTATCGGCAACTGGTAGGAGCCTTATGGTTGTCGCTTTATCGTATGAAATGCAAACGCTATGTAATTGCTTTACTTTATCACTATGTGTTAGCGATAGTTGTAGAAACAATAGTTGGCAAGATGACCACAACGCAACGATGGAGATCAAGGTGTCGAGCCAGTGACAATGGAGATCATGACGATGCTTTGGAGATGGAGATCAAAAGCACAACATGATGCTGACCATATCATGTCACATATTTTGATTGCATGTGATGTTTATCTTTTATGTGCCTCTTATTTTGCTTAGTACGACGGTAGCATTATAAGATGATCCCTTAACTAAATTTCAAGGTATAAGTGTTCTCCCTGAGTATCCACCATTGCGAAAGTTCTTCGTGCTGAGACACCACGTGATGATCGGGTGTGATAGGCTCTATGTTCACATACAACGGGTGCAAGACAGTTTTGCACATGCAGAATACTCGGGCTAAACTCGACGAGCCTAGCATGTACAGACATGGCCTCGGAACACTGGAGACCGAAAGGTCGAACGTGAATCATATAGGATATGATCAACATAGAGATGTTCACCATTGATGACTACTCCATCTCACGTGATGATTGGACATGGTTTAGTTGATTTGGATCACGTATCATTTAGATGACTCGAGGGATGTCTATCTAAGTGGGAGTTCTTAAGTAATATGATTAACTGAACTTAATTATCATGAACTTAGTCCTGATAGTATTTGCAAATTATGTCATAGATTAATAGCTCGCGATGTAGCTTCCGTTTAATTTTTGATATGTTCCTAGAGAAAAATAAGTTGAAAGATGATAGTACCAATGATGCTGACTGGGTCCGTGATCTGAGAATTAGCCTCATTGCTGCACATAATAATTATGTCTTTGATGCACCGCTTGGTGACAGGCCTAATGCAGGAGCAGATGCAGACATTATGAACATTTAGCAAGCTCGATATGATGACTACTTAATAGTTTAGTACACCATGTTTTACGGCTTAACCCGGACTTCAAAAACGTTTCGAACGCCACGGAGCATATGAGATGTTCCAAGAGCTGAAATTGGTATTTCAGACTCATGTCCGTGTCGAGAGGTATGAGAACTCTGACAAGTACTTTGCCTACAAGATGGAAGAAAATATCTCAACCAGTGAGCATATGCTCAGAATGTCTGAGTACTACAATCGCTTGAATCAAGTGGGAGTTAACCTTCCAGATATTATAGTGATTGATAGAGTTCTCTAGTCACTATAACCAAGCTACTAGAACTTATCAATGAACTATAAAATGCAAGGGATGACGAAAATGATTCCCGAGCTCTTCGCAATGTTGAAATTGGCGAAGGTAGAAATCAAGAAAGAGCATCAAATGTTGATGGTTAACAAGACCACTAGTTTCAAGAAAAAGGGCAAAGGGAAAGAAAGGGAACTTCCAGAATAATGGCAAGCAAGTTGCCACTCCCGTGAAGAAGCCCAAAGCTAGACCTCAGCCTGAAACTGAGTGCTTCTACTGCAAAGGGAATGGTCACTGTAAGCGGAACTACCCCAAATACTTGGCGGGTAAGAAGGATGGCAAAGTGAACAAAGGTATATTTGATATACATGTTAGTGATGTGTACTTTACTGGTGTTCATAGTAACCCCAGGGTATTTGGTACCGGTTCAGTTGCTAAGATTAGTAACTCGAAACAGGAGTTGCAAAATGAACAAAGACTAGTTAAGGACAAGGTGACGATGAGTGTTGGAAGTGATTCCATGGTTGATAAGATCACCATCGCACAATCCCTCTACCTTCGGGATTAGTGTTGGACCTAAATAAATGTTATTTGGTGTGTGCGTTGAGCATGAATGTGATTAGATCATGCTTGTTGCGATACGGTTATTCATTTAAGTCAGAGAATAATTGTTGTTCTGTTTACATGAATAAAACCTTCTATGGTCATACACCCAATGTAAATGGTTTATTGAATCTCGATCGTAGTGGCACATATTCATAATATTGATGCCAAAAGATGCAAAGTTAATGATAGTGCAACATATTTGTGGCACTGCCGTTTAGGTCATGTTGGGAGCGCATGAAGAAACTCCATAGGGATGGATTTTTGTAATCACTTGATTATGAATCATTTGATACTTGTGAACCATGCCTCATGGGCAAGATGACTATAAATTTGTTCCCCGGAACAATGGAGCGAGCTAATGACTTATTGGAAATAATACATACCGATGTATGCGGTCCGATGAGTGTTGAGGCTCGCGGCGGGTATCATTATTTTCTGACCTTCACAGATGATTTTCGCAGATATGGGTATATCTACTTAATGAAGCACAAGTCTGAAGCATTTGAAAAGTTCAAAGAATTTCAGAGTGAAGTGGAGAATCATCATAACAAGAAAATAAATTTTCTATGATTTGATCGCGGCCGGAGGCGAATACTTGAGTTATGAGTTTGGCCTTCATTTAAAACAATGTGGAATAGTTTCGCAACACACGCCACCTGGAACACCATAGCGTAATGGTGTGTCCGAACGTCTTAACCGTACTTTATTAGATATAATGTGATCTATGATGTCCCTTACCGATTTACCACTATCGTTTTGGGGTTATGCATTAGAGACAGCCGCATTCATGTTAAATAGGGCACCATCTAAATCCGTTGAGACGACATCGTATGAACCATGGTTTGGCAAGAAACCTAAGCTGTCGTTTCTTAAAGTTTGGGGTTGCGATGCTTATGTGAAAAAGCTTCAGCCTGATAAGCTCGAACCCAAATTAGAGAAGTGCGTCTTCATAGGTTACCCAAAAGAAACTGTTGGGTACACCTTCTATCACAGATCCAAAGGCAAGATCTTTGTTGCTAAGAAAGGGTCCTTTCTAGAGAAGGATTTTCTCTCGAAAGTGATGAATGGGAGGAAAGTAGAACTTGATGAGGTAATTGTACCTTCTTTCTAATTGGAAAGTAGCTCATCACAGAAAACCATTCCCGTGATGCCTACAGCAAGTAGTGAGGAAGCTAATGATAATGATCATGAAACTTCGGATCAAGTTACTATCAAACCTCGTAGGTCAACCAGAGCACGTTCCGCACCAGAGTGGTACGGTAATCCTGTTCTAGAAGACATGTTACTAGACCATGACGAACCTACGAACTATGAGGAAGTGATGATGAGCCCAGATTCTGCAAAATGTCTTGAGGCCATGAAATCTGAGATGGGATCCATTTATGAGAATAAAGTATGGACTTTGGTTGACTTGCCCGATGATCGGCAAGCCATAGATAATAAATGGATCTTCAAGAACAAGACTGACGCTGATGGTAATCTTACCTTCTACAAAGCTCGACTTGTCGCAAAAGGTTTTTGACAAGTTCAAGGAGTTGACTATGATGAGACCTTCTCACCCGTAGTGATGCTTAAGTCTGTCCGAATCATGTTAGCAATTGCCGCATTTTATGATTATGAAATCTGGCAAATGGACGTCAAAACTGCATTCCTTAATGGATTTCTTAAATAAGAGTTGTATATGATGCAACCAGAAGGTTTTGTCAATCCTGAAGGTGCTAACAAAGTGTGCAAGCTCCAGTGATCCATTTATGGACTAGTGCAAGCATCTTGGAGTTGGAATATACGCTTTGATGAGTTGATGAAAGCATATAGTTTTATACAGACTTGCGGTGAAGCATGTATTTACAAGAAAGTGAGTGGGAGCACTACAACCTTTCTAATAAGTATATGTGAATGACATATTTTTTCTCGGAAATGATGTAGAATTTTCTAGAAAAAATAAAGGAGTGTTTGAAAGGAGTTTTTCAAAGAAAGACCTCGGTGAAGCTTATAGAGATAGACCAAGACGCTTGATAAGAATTTCGATGAGTACATACCTTGATAAGATTTTGAAGGAGTTCAAAATGGATAAGTCAAAGAAGGAGTTCTTGCCTGAGTTGTAAGGTATGAAGTTGAGTAAGACTCAAAATGCGACCACGGCAGAAGATAGAGAGAGAATGGAAGTCATTTCCTATGCCTTAGCCATAGGTTCTATAAAGTATGCCATGCTGCGTACCAGACCTATTGTGTACCTTTCCATGAGTTTGGCAAGGGGGTATGATAGTGATCCAGGAGTGGATCACTGTACAGTGGTCAAAGTTATCCTTAGTTACCTAAGAGGACTAAGGAAATGTTTCTCGGTTATGGAGGTGATAAAGAGTTCGTCGTAAAGAGTTACATCGATGCAAGCTTTTACACCGATCCAGAAGACTCTAAGCCTCAATCTGGGTACGTTTTGAAAGTGGGATCAATTAGCTAGAGTAGCTCCATGTAGAGTATTGTAGACATAGAAATTTGCAAAATACATACGGATCTTTATGTGGCAGACCCGTTGACTAAACTTCTCTCACAAGCAAAACATGATGACACCTTAGTACTCTTTGGGTGTTAATCACATGGCGATGTGAACTAGATTATTGACTCTAGTAAACCCTTTGGGTGTTGGTCACATGGCGATGTGAACTATGGGTGTTAATCACATAAAGATGTGAACTATTGGTGTTAAATCACATGGCGATGTGAACTAGATTATTGACTCTAGTGCAAGTGGGAGACTTAAGGAAATATGCCCTAGAGGCAATAATAAAGTTATTATTTATATTTCCTTATATCATGATGAATGTTTATTATTCATGCAAGAATTGTATTAACCGTAAACTTGATACACATGTGGATACATAGACAAAACACAGTGTCCCTAGTAAGCCTCTACTAGACTAGCTCGTTAATCAAAGATGGTTAAGTTTCCTAACCATAGACATGTATTGTCATTTGATGAACGGGATCACATCATTAGGAGAATTATGTGATGGACAAGACCCATCTGTTAGCTTAGCATAATGATCGTTAAGTTTTATTGCTATTGCTCTCTTCATGACTTATACATATTCCTTTGACTATGAGATTATGCAACTCCCGGATACCGTAGGAATACCTTATGTGCTATCAAACGTCACAATGTAACTGGGTGATTATAAAGATGCTCTACAGGTATCTCCTAAGGTATTTGTTGGGCTGGCATAGATCGAGATTAGGATTTGTCACCCCGAGTATCGGAAGGGTATCTCTGGGCCCTCGCGGTAATGCACATCATAATAACCCTTGCAAGAAATGTGACTAATGAGTTAGCTGCGGGATGATGCATTATGGAACTAGTAAAGACACTTGCCGATAACGAGATTGAACTAGGTATGAAGATACCGACGATCGAATCTCAGGCAAGTAACATACCGATGACAAAGGGAATAACGTATGTTGTCATAACGGTTCTACCGATAAAGATCTTCATAGAATATGTGGGAGCCAATATGAGCATCCAGGTTCCGCTATTGGTTATTGACCGGAGAGGTGTCTTAGTCATGTCTACATAGTTCTTGAACCCGTGGGTCCGCACGCTTAACATTCGATGACGATTTGTATTATATGAGTTATGTGATTTGATGACCCAATGTTGTTAGGTGTCCCGGATGAGATCACGGACATGACGAGGAGTCTCGAAATGGTCAAAAGGTAAAGATTTATATATTGGATGATAGTATTCGGACTCCAGAAGTGTTCCGGAGTGTATCGGGTACATATCGGAGTACTGGGAGGGGGGGAACCGGATCCCCCGGGGGAAGATATGGGCCATATGGGCCATAGGAGGGTGATACGTCTCCAACGTATCTATAATTTTTGATTGCTCCATCCTACTTTATCTACTGTTTTGGACTATATTGGGCTTTATTTTTCACTTTTATATTACTTTTGGGACTAACCTATTAATCGGAGGCCCAGCCCAGAATTGCTGTTTTTTGCCTTTTTCAATATTTCGAAGAAACAGAATATCAAACGGAGTCCAAACGGAATGAAACCTTCGGGATCGTGATTTTCCAACCGAACATGATCCAGGAGACTTGGACCCTACTCCAAGAAGCTTCCGAGGAGATCACGAGGGCGGAGGGCGCGCCCCCTGGGCGCGTCCCCTACCTCGTGGGCCCCTCGGAGCTCCATTGACGTACTCCTTTCTCCTATATATACCTACGTATCCCCGTATGATCAAAAGGGGAGCCAAAAACCTAATTCCACCGCCGCAACCTTTTCTATCCACGAGATCCCATCTTGGGGCCTGTTCCGGAGCTTCGCCGGAGGGGGCATCCACCACGGAGGGCTTCTACATCATCACCATAGCCCCTCCGATGAAGTGTGAGTAGTTTACTTCAGACCTTCGGGTCCATAGCTAGTAGCTAGATGGCTTCTTCTCTCTTTTTGGATCTCAATAAAATGTTCTCCCCCTCTCTCGTAAAGATCTATTTGATGTAATCTTCTTTTTGCGGTGTGTTTGTTGAGACCGATGAATTGTGGGTTTATGATCCAGTATTATCTATGGAAAAGATTTGATTCTTCTATGAATTCTTTTATGTATGATTGAGTTATCTTTGCAAGTCTCTTCGAATTATCCATTTGGTTTGGCCAACTAGATTGGTAGTTCTTGCAATGGGAGAAGTGCATGGCTTTGGGTTCGATCTTGCGGTGTCCTTACTCAGTGACAGAAAGAGTTGCAAGGCACGTATTGTATTGTTGCCATCGAGGATAACAAGATGGGGTATTTATCATATTGCATGAATTTATTCCTCTACATCATGTCATCTTGCTTAAGGCGTTACTCTGTTTTTAACTTAATACTCTAGATGCATCTTTGGATAGCGGTCGATGAGTGGAGTAATAGTAGTAGATGCAGAATCATTTCGATCTACTTGTCACGGACGTGATGCCTATATACATGATCATTGCCTATATATACTCATAACTATGCTCAATTCTATCAATTGCTCAACAGTAATTTGTTCACCCACCGTAGAATACTTATGCTCTTGAGAGAAGCCACTAGTGAAACCTATGGCCCCCGGGTCTATTCTCATCATATCAATCTATATTACTTTATTTACTTGCTATGTTTTTTACTTTGCCTTTACTTTTACTTTGCATCTATCTATCAAAAATACCAAAAAAATTATCTCTATCAGATCTCACTCTCGTAAGTGACCGTGAAGGGATTGACAACCCCTAAGCGTTGGTTGCGAGTTGCTATCGTTTTGTGCAGGTACGAGGGACTTGCGCGTGACCTCCCTACTAGATTGATACCTTGGTTCTCAAAAACTGAGGGAAATACTTACGCTACTGTGCTGCATCATCCTTGTAACGCCCTCGATGCGGCTATAACTCCCACGTGTCGAAGCACGACTTAGAGGCATAACCGCATTGAAAGCAATGTCGCAAGTGAGGTAATCTTCACACAATCCATGTAATACATAAGGGAAAGAGATACATAGTTGGCTTACAATCGCCACTTCACACAATTACATGAATAAAGCATTACATCATCCAGATACAATCAAGGTCCGACTACGGATCCAAAATAAAAGAAGAACCCCAAATGCGACAAAAGTCCCCGATCGACCCCAACTGGGCTCCACTCTCGATCAACTAGAACGAAACAACACAAATGGCAAGATCTTCATCGAGCTCCTCCTTGAGCTTGGTTGCGTCACCGCCGGTAACATAGGCACCGCAAACTGGTTTTGAAGTATCCGTGAGCCACGAGGACTCAGCAATCTCGCACCCGCGAGATCAAGACTATTTAAGCTTATGGGTAAGGTAAAGGCATGAGGTGGAGCTGCAGCAGCGACTAGCATATATGGTGGCTAACATACGCAAATGAGAGCGAGAAGAGAAGGCAAAGCACGGTCGATAAAAGTATGATCAAGAAGTGATCCTATAGCAACTCGCGCCAAGCATAACTCCAACATCAGTGTTCACTTCCGGACTCCACGGAAAGAGACCATCACGGTAACACACGGTTGATGTATTTTAATTAAGGTCAACTTCAGGTTTTCTACAACCGGACATTAACAAATTCCCATCTGCCACATAACCGCGGGCACGGCTCTCGAAAGTTTATACCCTGCAGGGGTGTCCCAACTTAGCCCATGACAGGCTCTCGCGATCATTGAAGGAATAGACCTTCACCCAAGACACTCCGATCAGACTCGGTATCCCGGTACATCAAGACATTTCGACAATGGTAAAACAAGACCAGCAAAACCTCCCGCTGTGCCGACAAATCCCGATAGGAGCTGCACATATCTCGTTCTCAGGGCACACCGGATGAGCCAGACGTCGGGTTGGCATAGACCCTGGTTGCCCAGGGGGCGCCGGACATCGCTCAGGTTGGACCAACACTCGAAGGAGCACTGGCCCGGGGGGGTTAAAATAAAGATGACCCTCGGGCTCCGGAAACCCAAGGGAAGAAAAAGGGCTAGGTGAGGCAAATGGTAAAAGGCAATGTTGGGCCTTGCTGGACAAGTTTTATTCAAAGCGAACTGTCAGGGGGGTCCCATAAATCACCCGACCGCCTAAGGAACGCAAAATCCGGGAACATAACACCGGTATGATGGAAACTAGGGCGGCAAAAGTGGAACAAAACACCAGGCATAAGGCCGAGCCTTCCACCCTTTACCAAGTATATAGATGCATTAATAATATAAGAGATATTGTGATATCCCAACAAGTAAACATGTTCCAACAAAGAACAACACCTCCATGTTCCAACAAGGAACAAACTTCAATCTTCACCTGCAACTAACAACGCTATAAGAGGGGCTGAGCAAAGCGGCAACATAGCCAAACAACGGTTTGCTAGGAATGGTGTCAAGGTTAGAGGTTTGACATGGCAATTTGGGAGGCTGACAAGCAAATGGTAGGCATCGTAGCATTGGCATAGCAAAAGAGCGAGCAAACTAGCATAGCAAAGATAGTAGTGATTTCGAGGGTATGATCATCTTGCCTGAAATCCCGCAAGGAAGAAGAAACGAGTCCATGAAGAAGACAAACGGACGTAGTCGAACGAATCCTCACAACTCCGGAACGAAACCGAAGCTAACGAGAGAAGCAAACCGGAAAGAAGCAAACAATATAGTAAACAACCATCACATAAACATGTCATGATGCGCAAACAAGTATGATGCATGTCCGGTTTAATGAAACATGGCATGGCAAAATGCAACAAACTATCTTACAAATTAAGTGGAGCTCAATATGCAACGAGTTGCATATTGACGAAACACCACATCAATTATTTAGTTCTCTCTCGGTTATGAACACAACAATATTAAATGTTGTTAAGCATGGCAAGAGGTGAAGCATAATTAAACTAACAATTTAGGCAAGTTTAAATGAGGCCGGAAACACAAATAACAATTCCGGAAAATCCCCATGTTATTTAGCAATTTAATGCAACAACAATTTTAAACATTTTAGTTGTTGTTATCATGATGCGGATGACATATGCAAGTTTTATGCAATTTTTATGAAAATGTTGACATAAGCATGTTATGAAACATTTGTCACCATGGCGGAACAAAAGGGTGCCACGGCGGCGAAACGAAAAGGGTGCCACGGCGGCGAAAGGGAAATGGTGCCACGGTGACATATCCGAAAATGATGCCACGGCAACATATCGGTTCCGGTAGCTTGAGGAGATACCGATGCAAACGAGAAGTGGGCGTGCGCGTGTCATGCAAGGATGGTGGGATGCTCCCGGCTACCAGGTTCCCACGGGATAGTGGCATGGAAACGAGTGACACTACGGACACGGTGCAAACACGGGCATTCATTCACGGGCGTCGTCTCGGTGGTATACCTTTGAAGCGTGCTTTTTCGGAGCGGGTCGAGTTCGTAGAGGAAGTAGAGGAAGTAGTCGTTCTCGGGCGTCGAGGGAAGTAGTCGTACACGGCGTAGTGGAAGTCGTTGTACACGGCGACGGTTGTTGTACACGCTCGTTTCAGATGTCCAGGCCGTCGGTAGAGGTACTTGGCGATCGTCGGTGTAGTCGCACATGTCGTCGTGGAACTTGGCGATCCGAAGGGTACTTGGTACAATCCTCGTAGTCATGCACTTGTCGTCGACGGACTTGATGGTCTTGACAAAACGAAGGGGTACTCGGCAAAACCCTGTTCTTCGGAGGTCGACGGTAGTGGTTCCCGTATCTACATGGTGTGGTTGTCCTTGACGGGTCTGGTCTTGGCGTGCGAACGAAGGAACACAGAAGCATGGGGTGCAAGTGGTACCGAGGTGAGGCGGCTGTCAAGGAGGAGTTGGGCGGAGCAGAACCAAAGCAGCAGCGGAGCTCTAAGGCTCGGTCCATGGCGGCGGCAGAGCAGCGGCAGAGCTTCGGGCGTGAGGGAGAAGGAGCGGCTGAGTGCAGCCAAGCGACGGGCGCTTCAGGCAGAGGGGCAGGGGACTCCGGCCCTGGTGGTCGATGGAGAGGGGCTTGGGCAAGGGGACGAGCTCGTGCTCGAGCTCCTGAAGAAGATGGCGCGGCGGCGCTGGAAGAAGGCAGCGGCGGCGGCTGTGATAGGATCCCGGGGCCGGCGGGGGAGAGCGGGGCGCTCGGCTCAGGCCGCGATGGAGGGGCGACGGGAGCCGGCGGGGACGCGCGAGGTGGAGGAGGACACGACAGTTGAGGGAGGAGGCGGTGGAGGCCGGCTCCGAGGAGGAGGTAGGGCGCGGGGGCGGCCGGTGCTCGAGGAGGCCGACGGCCATGGCAATCGGGCGGAGCGTGGGAGGAGAGGGAGGCGAGCGAGAGATGGTGGGGATCGGGCGAAGGCGGCGGCTGCACGGGGAGAACGAGGAGGAGCTGGGATCGGGATCGGTCGGGCCTAGGGTTAGGATAGGTTAGGTGGGCGGCTGGTTAGGTGCGGTGCTAGCTGGGCGGTCTGGGAGGCCGAGGCCTGTGGGGTGGTGGCTGCTGGCTGCATTTCCTTTTTCTTAAAAATGTAAATGAAAACAGAAAAGCTCGGGGAAAAAGAAGAGGAGTTAGAGGATAAAGAAAATATTCTCCAACTCCTGGAATTATCCACTATTTTAATAAATTGCATTGGACATTTTAAAGGTAGAAAAATAAGACAAGTTTGAAATATTTTTAAACTTGTGTCATTTTTGAACCTGACCAAAACAACTTCAAATAAGAATATCTTTGGCAGAGAGGTTTAGGGCAAGGGCAAGATTAACAGGAGAGGATGAACATTAAAGGAGAAAGGAAAGTGGCACTTGTCAAAAGAAGGAAATAGAGGGGAGGAGAAGGTGGGTGATGCGAGATTCATGCATGGAACATGCAACAACATAATATGTATGAGAAATCACACCATGCACATGATGACATGATGCAATGCACATGATGCAAGGATGAAAACAACGAACAAAACAAATCACACGACGAAACCCGGAATAGCTGGAAGTCTTCTGGAGCGTCGGTCTCGGGGCGTTACAACACTCCACCACTATGAGAGGATCTCGTCCCGAGATCTAGAATGGCACCGGAGGGAAAACGGAAGAGAAAAAGAAAGGTAAAACTAAGTTGCTTCTTTGACAAACGAGTGAAACCACGGACCTTGAAAATTTGAACAAATTGAAAGAAAGAATACAACGGAGATGAACGAAGTTGAAAACACCCCGTTAGAAAAGAGGAACAAGGAAGAACAATTTCTTATAGCACTCCGGTTGAAAACGGATACAAGACTTGATAGGAAGAAAAGAGCTTGAGCAGAGGACACGACACTCCGGTTAAATGGATAAGCACGAAAAGAACATGATCTTGACAAAACGAGGTGATGAGTGAAAAGAGCAACATCATAATGCCTCTGTAAGAAAGAATAGAAGTAGATCATTGGAATAAAGGGACGGAGAAGAAAATGACAACTTCAGCCACAAATGAGGTTGGAAAACATCCTTGCAAAGAAGAATTGAAGGGAGTTGTTGGAAAACCAACAACGAAAAGAAAAAACTTGTGGCGGGCTTATGAAAACATCTCAAAATCATGAGGTGAGCTTCTGCCACCAACGGAAACAAATGATTGGATTGATATCAACAAGGAGACGAGAAACTTATTTCACCGGGAGGACAAATGAAGAACTTGGGTTATTTATAAGCACCATAAATAGCAACAATCCTTAGGGAAAGCTTTAGGTGAACCATGACACAAGATGACTCCAAGGAAGAGATTGATGGATTTAAAATACCTCACTTTTGACAACAAATGAATCATGAAACATGAAGGAAATTGTCAAGAGTGATATAACACCATCTCAAAAGGTAAGATAGAAGGAATTGCACTTTGGAATGCAAGATGAAGAATACTTGAACTCCTCAAAACAAAACATGTGTTGAGCACCATGTTTAATTTTAGAGTATAGCTTGGCTGATTTTAACTTCAAGAGAAATCTTGAAGAACAATTGAAGAATGAAAAGAATCCTTGACGAACCATCATGTAGAGCCTCAATGAAGAACTCCGGTAATAGAAGGATGATAGAAAGAAAGAGAAGTTGAAAACACAAGGTGAAACCTTGCAATGATTTAGATGGATCTCCGTGATAATTAGAGCTTGGAACTCCGGGAAAAAGAGAAGATGAAGCAAATGAAACCGAGAATTTTAAGGGCCTCCGGAATAAAGAATTAATCACTTGGATGAAACAAGAATAAGAGTTATGTTATGCATATCCTTCACCAATTTAAATTGATGACAAGCAACGGATTTGGCATACTACTTATTCTCGTAGAAAGGATTAAAAAAAGATATATCAAAACTTGAGAAGGTCTTCAACGAACCACCGGTAGGATTGGAATAACAAATGAATTGATATGATGAACAAGGAAGAGAGATCTTGAAAGAACCACCGTAAGAATTGAAAAAGAGAGTAGCAAAGGCACAATTCACCGGTATGAGTTGGAAAACGAATGAAGATATTTGAGGGAATTTAAATACAAATGAACGAATAGATCACTAGCTGATTAGAGAATACTTGAATGATGCACCGGTATGATTTGGAAAACGAGAGCTGAAAGCTTGAATGAATAATACTGAGATGATGGGCTTCAAAGAATGAAACTGAAAAGACTCCTAAAATGCTTCGGATGACAAACTGAGAAGACTCTTGAATATCTCCTGATGGGTGAAAAAGATTCTCACAATCGAAAACAATTATGAGAGGATGGCAACAAGCTAGCACCATGAATCTTGAAGAGAATAGAGCAAGATTAAAGAGAAACTCTTCTTCGGTCTTCAAATGATGAGAATGACAACGAGAAACACCACCAGAATTATTGAGGCACACCGGAAGAATCAAAAGCGAAGAGGTTGAGCCAACTATGAAAAGAATTTGAAAGATCTTGGAGAAAAACATTCGACTGATGATAATTCATTCTCACGTCAAACTTGGAGAAGAATTTAGGATAGCTCTGGGAAAATAGAAGAGTCAGGTAAGATCCTGGGAAAAGACCTGTGGGTTAGGGCCCACTCAAAAAAACAGCGTTGAAGAAAAGATTTAAAGGAGATATAGCACCGGTTGAATTAAATGGCTTGAATGAGATAACAATCTCGAAAGAGCTTGAACGAATGCAGAGTGGAAACACGAATCTTCAAGATATCTTGAGCACTCCGGAATAACAAATAGCGAGAAGTAGAATGACAATGAGGTGCACCGGTATGAGAAGACATTGAAATGAGGAAAAAGGTATGATCAACAAAACTTGACTTGAATCCACCGGAGAAGAGAAAGGAATGAGGAATGACGAACTAGTAGAACATCTTCTTGAGAACCACCGGGTAAGAACATTGACGGAAAAGAATGGAGAAACTTCACAAAAATAAAAGGATACTTGGTAAAGAAATCTTAGTCCTTGAGGAAAAAGGGTGGGTGGGCGGGAAAAAAAACAAAGGCAACTTGGAGACGGATGAAACAAACACCGTTGAGAAGAAATGATAATTGGTCTTGCTGATGTTGAAGTGATCGGATCCACTTGAAGAGAAACACGCCGGTTGAAAAGGGTTGACAAGACAATCTCGATTGTCGAGAAGGATTGGTATTCACAGCGGAGTATGAGAACACCATTTAGGAAAGGTATGGATTCAACATTTGACTTGGAAGCAACTCGAATACCACAAATAAAACAAAACAAAGGATTTGGCTTGCAGAATAAGCCGGAACAAACATATGATAGAGATTTCGTCCGAAGTTTTCGTGGTGGGGCCTACACGGGCTCAATCGTACAGCACCATCATGTACAAGGCAGTGCACATGACATACGAAGCGTCCCCGAGTTGGCATAGCCAAGGACTCTTTAAGACACAACGCGACCACTGTAAAACCAACCGTGAATAGGCGGACCACTAGACGTCGAACCCCAATTTCATATCATACATCCGTCGGAAAGATATCCTAAGAGCTACTTGAATTCCCACCTATAAAACTCCCAAAATTTTCTGGTTATGCAATCTGGTGTTGGGGATACAGGGGAGCAATATATATCACTCAAACTAACAATCCCTACATCCAGCTGTATCCATCCGTCAACACATAACCAAGAAACCTTCGGAAATCGTGTACCTCAACCTTCGAAAAGCATCCGTTATACAAGTCATGGCAATACTCCCGTACTCACCTCAGTACTGGGTTAGCGGGGTTATCTCACCAACAACTGCATAAAAGGGATTTTCGATGTCGGCGTACTAAACTCAGGTATTCCAGAACTGCAACGATAAAATTATGACGACAACACCTCGGAGCTCAACTCCCCGGGACACTGCCACAACCCCTAAATGTCAGGAGGCAACCAAGACAATGTTGTCATCATAAAACCATCGGAACGATTCTAAGATACCCGCGTGATCCTAAAAATTTTTAGTGAAATTTCAGAAGAGAAGAGTCAAAACTCTACGTTAGGATACCTCACCAGAAGGTCGAAGGGATTGAGGAGTAAAAAGAATTCCTAAACTCTCCGATATATATAATCCTAAATGACTCAAAACATTTTTCTAGACACAACTCGGCCACTAAAAACGATCAAGCAATGGGGCTCCTAAGGTCGGGGAAGGCTCTGATTACCAACTTGTAACGCCCTCGATGCGGCTATAACTCCCACGTGTCGAAGCACGACTTAGAGGCATAACCGCATTGAAAGCAATGTCGCAAGTGAGGTAATCTTCACACAATCCATGTAATACATAAGGGAAAGAGATACATAGTTGGCTTACAATCGCCACTTCACACAAGTACATGAATAAAGCATTACATCATCCAGATACAATCAAGGTCCGACTACGGATCCAAAATAAAAGAAGAACCCCAAATGCGACAAAAGTCCCCGATCGACCCCAACTGGGCTCCACTACTGATCAACTAGAACGAAACAACACAAATGGCAAGATCTTCATCGAGCTCCTCCTTGAGCTTGGTTGCGCCACCGCTTTCGGTAACATAGGCACCGCAAACTGGTTTTGAAGTATCCGTGAGCCACGAGGACTCAGCAATCTCGCACCCGCGAGATCAAGACTATTTAAGCTTATGGGTAAGGTAAAGGCATGAGGTGGAGCTGCAGCAAGCGACTAGCATATATGGTGGCTAACATACGCAAATGAGAGCGAGAAGAGAAGGCAAAGCACGGTCGATAAAAGTATGATCAAGAAGTGATCCTATAGCAACCTCGTCAAGCATAACTCCAACATCAGTGTTCACTTCCCGGACTCCGCCGGAAAGAGACCATCACGGTAACACACACGGTTGATGTATTTTAATTAAGGTCAACTTCAGGTTTTCTACAACCGGACATTAACAAATTCCCATCTGCCACATAACCGCGGGCACGGCTCTCGAAAGTTTATACCTGCAGGGTGTCCCAACTTAGCCCATGACAGGCTCTCGCGATCATCGAAGGAATAGACCTTCACCCAAGACACTCCGATCAGACTCGGTATCCCGGTACATCAAGACATTTCGACAATGGTAAAACAAGACCAGCAAAACCTCCGCTGTGCCGACAAATCCCGATAGGAGCTGCACATATCTCGTTCTCGTGGCACACCGGATGAGCCAGACGTCGGGTTGGCATAGACCCTGGTTGCTGTGGGGCGCCGGACATTGCTCAGTTGGACCAACACTCAAGGAGCACCGCCCGGGGTTAAAATAAAGATGACCCTCGGCTCCGAAACCCAAGGGAAGAAAAAGGGCTAGGTGAGGCAAATGGTAAAAGGCAATGTTGGGCCTTGCTGGACAAGTTTTATTCAAAGCGAACTGTCGGGGGTCCCATAAATCACCCGACCGCAGTAAGGAACGCAAAATCCGGGAACATAACACCGTATGACGGAAACTAGGGCGGCAAAAGTGGAACAAAACACCAGGCATAAGGCCGAGCCTTCCACCCTTTACCAAGTATATAGATGCATTAATAATATAAGAGATATTGTGATATCCCAACAAGTAAACATGTTCCAACAAAGAACAACACCTCCATGTTCCAACAAGGAACAAACTTCAATCTTCACCTGCAACTAACAACGCTATAAGAGGGGCTGAGCAAAGCGGTAACATAGCCAAACAACGGTTTGCTAGGAATGGTGTCAAGGTTAGAGGTTTGACATGGCAATTTGGGAGGCTGACAAGCAAATGGTAGGCATCGTAGCATTGGCATAGCAAAAGAGCGAGCAAACTAGCATAGCAAAGATAGTAGTGATTTCGAGGGTATGATCATCTTGCCTGAAATCCCGCAAGGAAGAAGAAACGAGTCCATGGAGAAGACAAACGGACGTAGTCGAACGAATCCTCACAACTCCGGAACGAAACCGAAGCTAACGAGAGAAGCAAACCGGAAAGAAGCAAACAATATAGTAAACAACCATCACATAAACATGTCATGATGCGCAAACAAGTATGATGCATGTCCGGTTTAATGAAACATGGCATGGCAAAATGCAACAAACTATCTTACAAATTAAGTGGAGCTCAATATGCAACGAGTTGCATATTGACGAAACACCACATCAATTATTTAGTTCTCTCTCGGTTATGAACACAACAATATTAAATGTTGTTAAGCATGGCAAGAGGTGAAGCATAATTAAACTAACAATTTAGGCAAGTTTAAATGAGGCCGGAAACACAAATAACAATTCCGGAAAATCCCCATGTTATTTAGCAATTTAATGCAACAACAATTTTAAACATTTTAGTTGTTGTTATCATGATGCGGATGACATATGCAAGTTTTATGCAATTTTTATGAAAATGTTGACATAAGCATGTTATGAAACATTTGTCACCATGGCGGAACAAAAGGGTGCCACGGCGGCGAAACGAAAAGGGTGCCACGGCGGCGAAAAGGAAATGGTGCCACGGTAACATATCCGAAAATGATGCCACGGCAACATATCGGTTCCGGTAGCTTGAGGAGATACCGATGCAAACGAGAAGTGGGCGTGCGCGTGTCATGCAAGGATGGTGGGATGCTCCCGGCTACCAGGTTCCCACGGGATAGTGGCATGGAAACGAGTGACACTACGGACACGGTGCAAACACGGGCATTCATTCACGGGCGTCGTCTCGGTGGTATACCTTTGAAGCGTGCTTTTTCGGAGCGGGTCGAGTTCGTAGAGGAAGTAGAGGAAGTAGTCGTTCTCGGGCGTCGAGGGAAGTAGTCGTACACGGCGTAGTGGAAGTCGTTGTACACGGCGACGGTTGTTGTACACGTTCGTTTCGTAGATGTCCAGGGCCGTCGGTAGAGGTACTTGGCGCATCGTCGTGTGTAGTCGTACATGTCGTCGTGGAACTTGGCGATCCGAAGGGGTACTTGGTACAATCCTCGTAGTCATGCACTTGTCGTCGACGGACTTGATGGTCTTGACAAAACGAAGGGGTACTCGGCAAAACCCTGTTCTTCGGAGGTCGACGGTAGTGGTTCCCGTATCTACATGGTGTGGTTGTCCTTGACGGGTCTGGTCTTGGCGTGCGAACGAAGGATCACAGAAGCATGGGGTGCAAGTGGTACCGAGGTGAGGCGGCTGTCAAGGAGGAGTTGGGCGGAGCAGAACCAAAGCAGCAGCGGAGCTCTAAGGCTCGGTCCATGGCGGCAGCAGAGCAGCGGCAGAGCTTCGGGCGTGAGGGAGAAGGAGCCGGCGCGAGTGCCAGCGCGCACGGGCGCTCGTGCAGAGGGGCAGGGGACTCCGGGCTCCTGGTGGTCGATGGAGAGGGGCTTGGCGCGGCGGGGACGAGCTCGTGCTCGAGCTCCTGAAGAAGATGGCGCGGCGGCGCTGGAAGAAGGCAGCGGCGGCGGCTGTGATAGGATCCCGGGGCCGGCGGGGGAGAGTGGGGCGCTCGGCTCAGGCCGCGATGGAGGGGCGACGGGAGCCGGCGGGGACGCGCGAGGTGGAGGAGGACACGACAGTTGAGGGAGGAGGCGGTGGAGGCCGGCTCCGAGGAGGAGGTAGGGCGCGGGGGCGGCCGGTGCTCGAGGAGGCCGACGGCCATGGCAATCGGGCGGAGCGTGGGAGGAGAGGGAGGCGAGCGAGAGATGGTGGGGATCGGGCGAAGGGGCGACGGCGCTGCACGGGGGAGAACGAGGAGGAGCTGGGATCGGGATCGGTCGGGGCCTAGGGTTAGGATAGGTTAGGTGGGCCGGCTGGTTAGGTGCGGTGCTAGCTGGGCCGGTCTGGGAGGCCGAGGCCGGGGGGGGGGGTGGCTGCGCTGGCTGCATTTCCTTTTTCTTTAAAACAGAAATGAAAACAGAAAAGCTCAGGGAAAAAGAAGAGGAGTTAGAGGATAAAGAAAATATTCTCCAACTCCTGGAATTATCCACTATTTTAATAAATTGCATTGGACATTTTTAAAGGTAGAAAAATAAGACAAGTTTGAAATATTTTTAAACTTGTGTCATTTTTGAACCTGACCAAAACAACTTCAAATAAGGATATCTTTGGCAGAGAGGTTTAGGGCAAGGGGCAAGATTAACAGGGAGAGGATGAACATTAAAGGAGAAAGGGAAAGTGGCACTTGTCAAAAGAAGGAAATAGAGGGGAGGAGAAGGTGGGTGATGCGAGATTCATGCATGGAACATGCAACAACATAATATGTATGAGAAATCACACCATGCACATGATGACATGATGCAATGCACATGATGCAAGGATGAAAACAACGAACAAAACAAATCACACGACGAAACCCGGAATAGCTGGAAGTCTTCTGGAGCGTCGGTCTCGGGGCGTTACAATCCTCTCCTCTTCGGGGAAAACCAACGCAAGCTCGAGACGTAGCAAGAAGAATTTCTGGCGCTGTTGCCGGGGAGGCTTACGCAAAAGTCAACATACCAAGTACCCATCACAATCCCTATCTCTCGCATTACATTATTTGCCATTTGCCTCTCGTTTTTCTCTCCCCCACTTCACCCTTGCCGTTTTATTCGCCCTCTCTTTCCCAATCTCCTCCTCTCTTTCCCGTTCGCCTTCTTCCCGTATGTATCTTTGTTTGTGTTTCCTTGTGCCTTCTATATGCTTGCATCTTCGCTCGCTGAAAATCTATTGATATGGATCCACTTAAAGTGTTCTACTTGGATCATCTTCGATCCTTATGCGCTCGTGCTGAAAGCCCAACAAGCCTAGTTGATGGGAAATCTTTAGATGAGCATGCTCATTATGTGCGTCACCGTTTTTCTGAAAAAGGGAGACTCTTGTGGAGTGAAATAAACAGATTGCTGTGTTATGCTTGGAATCTTTGTGAAATTTATGATTTTAATTGTTGCTCTAAGAACCCTAAAAAACACCTTCCTTACCGATGTGAGTTTAATGAAAATGAAATCTTATCTTCTTATGCAAAGGGTGTTTACAGTTACTATGATATCGAACAAATTGAAGAATTTGTTGCTTTTAAGGGTGCTTATGAAGTTGCTTCTTTGATTGAAAAGTATGATATTACTCTCTACGAATCTGAAAATTTTGACATACTTAAATATTGCTATGAAAACTATGCTCATAATGTCAATGTCAAAGAATTTATTGAGAGAATGATCGCTGCTTTGGAAGGAAATAATGATATGCATGAATCTATAGATAATGATGATTCGGATGATTTGATTGAAATATCCCTTGATGAACATGATGCTTGCTATCCTTGTGGCCATAATGCCGATATTTATGAAGATGAATTTGCTATAGTTCCTTATGTTAAACATGAGGTCTTTGCTATTGCGCCCATACTTGATAGTTCCTTTGATGAAAAGCATGATTGCAATGATTTTACTATAAATTCTCTTGATGTCAATTGTGTTAATGATATGCAAAACCCTAAGCTTGGGGATGCTAGTTTTGCTATGACTACTACTTGTTACAATGATCATGATTGGGGTGATTCTTCTTTTGATTTTGAAAATTTATTTAACCCCCATGATGAATATGAGATTGATAATAGTGTTTGCAATACTATTGAAAGTGGGTTTGGAAGAGTGTCAACTTTAGATCCCACATATTTGGAGAATGTTCAATCTTATGGTATTTTTGATAAAAGTGGGTTTGGAGAGGTCATGACTTTAGTTAATGTTAATCCCACTATCTTGGAAGAGTGTCAACTTTGCATGCATGTGGATCATGCTGAGAATATGTTATGTGATAGCTATTTTGTTGAATTTGCTTATGATCCTACATGTAATTATTATGAGAGAGGAAAATATGGTTGTAGAAATTTTCATGTTACTAAATTACCTCTCGTCATGTTGAGATTGCTACCGTCTCTTTCTTATTCCTTGCATATGCTAGTTTTTGTTTGCCTTGCAAATTTGTTTGCTTATAATATGCCTATGCATAGGAAGTATGTTAGACTTAGATGTGTTTGTCACGTGTTTCATGATGCTGTCTTTGCGCTTCAATTCTTGTCTTTCTTGTGAGCATCATTAAAATTATCAATGCCTAGCTAAGGGCGTTAAACGATAGCGCTTGTTGGGAGGCAACCCAATTTTATTTTGTGTTTTTTATTTTTCCTTATGTTTAGGAACAAATAATCCATCTACCTTCTGTTTGGATGTGGTTTTATGTTTTAATTAGTGTTTGTGCCAAGTAGGACCTATAGGATAACCTACGATGATAATTGATTTGATTCTGCTGAAAAACAAAAACTTTGCACGCACGAATTTGGCTAAAATAAATTACAGGAACGTGATTTTGCGTTGATTCTTTTTGCGACTGATCAATAAACAAATTTTCCACGACTTCCTATTTAGGTAGAATTTTTAGAGTTCCAGAAGTTTGCGTTAGTTACATATTACTACAGACTGTTCTGTTTTTGACAGATTCTGTTTTTCGTGTGTTGTTTGCTTATTTTGATGAATCTATGGCTAGTAAAATAGTTTATAAACCATAGATAAGTTGTAATACAGTAGGTTTAACACCAATATAAATAAAGAATGAGTTCATTACAGTACGTTGAAGTAGTCTTTTGTTTTCTTTCGCTAACGGAGCTCACGAGATTTCTGTTGAGTTTTGTGTTGTGAAGTTTTCAAGTTTTGGGTGAATTCTTTTGATGGATTATGGAACAAGGAGTGGCAAGAGCCTAATCTTGGGGATGCCCATGGCACCCCCAAGATAATCCAAGGACACCAAAAAGTCAAAGCTTGGGGATGCCCCGGAAGGCATCCCCTCTTTCGTCCACTTCCATCGGTAATTTACTTGGAGCTATATTTTTATTCACCAACATGATATGTGTTTTGCTTGGAGTGTCTTGTATTATTTGCGTCTTTGCTTGTTAGTTTACCACAATCATCCTTGATGTACACATCTTTTGAGAGAGACATACATGAATTGAAAATTACTAGAATACTCTGTGTGCTTCACTTATATCTTTTGAGCTTGATAGTTTTGCTCATAGCGCTTCACCTATATCTTTTGAGCGTGATAATTTTTGCTCTAGTGCTTCACTTAGATCTTTTAGAGCATGGTGGTGGATTTGTTTTAAAGAAACTTTTGATCTCTCATGCTTCGCTTAGATTATTTTGAGAGTCTTTAATAGCATGGTAATTTGCTTAATGTTAATATACTTGGTGTTCAAGATATGTGAAACTTTCTTTTCAGTGAATTGAATACTAAGATAAGTTTGATGCTTGACAATCATTTTGAGATATGGAGGTGATAATATCAAAGCCATGCTAGTTGGGTGATTATGAAATTTGAGAAATACTTGTGTTGAAGTTAGCAAATCCCGTAGCATGCATGTATGGTTAAAGTTGTGTAACAAATTTGAAACATGAAGTGTACCTGGCTTGTGCATCCTTATGAGTGGAGGTCGGGGACGAGCGATGGTCTTTTCCTACCAATCTATCCCCCTAGGAGCATGCGCGTAGTACTTGATTTTTCATGACTTCTAAATTTTTGCAACAAGTATATGAGTTCTTTTGACTAATGTTGAGTCCATGGATTATACGCATTCTCACCTTTCCGCCTTTGCTAGCCTCTTCGGTACCGTGCATTGCCCTTTCTCACCTTGAGAGTTGGCGCAAACTTCGCCGGTGCATCCAAACCCCGTGATACGATACACTCTATCACACATAAACCTCCTTTTATCTTCCTCAAAACAGCCACCATACCTACCTATCATGGCATTTCCATAGCCATTCCGAGATATATTGCCATGCAACTTCCCCCATCATCATCGTGACATGCATTACTTTTGTCATATTGCCATTGCATGATCTTGTAATTGACATCGTATTTGTGGCAAAGCCACCATGAATTATTTTCCATACATGTCACTCTTGATTCATTGCACCATCCCGGTACACTGCCGGAGGCATTCATATAGAGTCATATCTTGTTCTAGTTTCGAGTTGTAATTCATATGTTGTAATGAAAGTGTGATGATCATCATTATTAGAGCATTGCCCAAATTAAAAAAAGAGAGAAAGGCCAAAAAAAAGAAAGGCCCAAAAAAAAGAAAGGCCCAAAAAAGAAAGCCCCCCAAAAAAATAATAAATAAATAAATAAAAAGGGCAATGCTACTATGTCTTTTTCCACACTTGTGCTTCAAAGTAGCACCTTGTTCTTCATGTAGTGAGTCTCATATATTGTGCTTCAAAGTAGCACCTTGTTCTTCATGTAGTGAGTCTCATAAGTTGTCTTTTTATACTAGTGGGAATTTTTCATTATAGAGCTTGGCTTGTATATTCCTACGATGCGCTTCCTCAAATGCCCTAGGTCTTCATGAGCAAGCAAGTTGGATGCACACCCACTAGTTTTTCTTTTGTTGAGCATTCATAGCTCTAGTGCATCCGTTGCATGGCAATCCCTACTCACTCACATCGATATCTATTGATGGGCATCTCCATAGCCCATTGATTCGCCTAGTTAATGTGAGACCTTCTCCTTTTTTGTCTTCTCCACACAATCCCCATCATCATATTCTATTCCACCCATAGTGCTATATCCATGGCTCACACTCATGTATTGCGTGAAGGTTGAAAAAGTTTGAGATTATTTAAGTATGAAACAATTGCTTGGCTTGTCATCGGGGGTATAGAAGTTGGGAACATCTTTGTGTGACGAAAATGAAGCATAGCCTAACTGTATGATTTTGTAGGGATGAACTTTCTTTTGCCATGCTATTTTGAGAAGACATGATTGCTTTGATGAGTATGCTTGAAATATTATTATTTTTGTGTCAATATGAACTTTTATCTTGAATCTTTCGGATCTGAATATTCATACCACAATTAAGAAGACTTACGTTGAAATTATGCCAAAGTATCACTCCGCATCAAAAATTCTTTTTATCATTTACCTACTCGAGGACGAGTAGGAATTAAGCTTGGGGATGCCTGATACGTCTCCAACGTATCTATAATTTTTGATTGCTCCATGCTACTTTATCTACTGTTTTGGACTGTATTGGGCTTTCTTTTTCACTTTTATATTACTTTTGGGACTAACCTATTAACCGGAGGCCCGGCCTAGAATTGCTGTTTTTTGCCTTTTCAGTATTTCGAAGAAACAGAATATCAAACGGAGTCCAAACGGAATGAAACCTTCGGGATCGTGATTTTCCAACCGAACGTGATCCAGGAGACTTGGGCCCTACTCCAACAAGCTTCCAAGGAGGTCACGAGGGTGGAGCGCGCGCCCCCTGGGCGTGCTCCAGTACCTCGTGGGCCCCTCGGAGCTCCACCGACGTACTCCTTCCTCCTATATATACCTATGTATCCCCGTATGATCAGAAGGGGAGCCAAAAACCTAATTCCACCGCCGCAACCTTCAGATCCATGAGATCCCATCTTGGGGCCTGTTCCGAGCTTCACGGAGGGGCATCCACCACGGAGGGCTTCTACATCATCACCATAGCCCTCCGATGAAGTGTGAGTAGTTTACTTCAGACCTTCGGGTCCATAGCTAGTAGCTAGATGGCTTGTTCTCTCTTTTTGGATCTCAATACAATGTTCTCCCCCTCTCTCGTGGAGATCTATTCGATGTAATCTTCTTTTTATGGTGTGTTTGTTGAGACCGATGAATTGTGGGTTTATGATCCAGTATTATCTAGGGAAAATATTTGATTCTTCTCTGAATTCTTTTATGTATGATTGAGTTATCTTTGCAAGTCTCTTCTAATTATCCGTTTGGTTTGGCCAACTAGATTGGTAGTTCTTGCAATGGGAGAAGTGCATGGCTTTGGGTTCGATCTTGTGGTGTCCTTACTCAGTGACAGAAAGAGTTGCAAGGCACGTATTGTATTGTTGCCATCGAGGATAATAAGATGGGGTATTTATCATATTGCATGAATTTATTCCTCTACATCATGTCATCTTGCTTAAGGCGTTACTCTGTTTTTAACTTAATACTCTAGATGCATGCTGGGTAGCGGTCGATGAGTGGAGTAATAGTAGTAGATGCAGAATCATTTTGATCTACTTGTCACGGACGTGATGCCTATATACATGATCATTGCCTAGATATACTCATAACTATGCTCAATTCTATCAATTGCTCAACAATAATTTGTTCACCCACCGTAGAATACTTATGCTCTTGAGAGAAGCCACTAGTGAAACCTATGGCCCCCGGGGCTATTCTCATCATATCAATCTATATTACTTTATTTACTTGCTTTGTTTTTACTTTGCCTTTACTTTTAGTTTGCATCTATCTATCAAAAATACCAAAAATATTATCTCTATCGGATTTCACTCTCGTAAGTGACCGTGAAGGGATTGGCAACCCCTAAGCGTTGGTTGCGAGTTGCTATCGTTTTGTGCAGGTACGAGGGACTTGCGCATGACCTCCTACTAGATTGATACCTTGGTTCTCAAAAACTGAGGGAAATACTTACGCTACTGTGCTGCATCATCCTCTCCTCTTCGGGGAAAACCAACGCAAGCTCGAGACGTAGCAGAGGGAGGCACACCAGACCACAAAGGGGTGGCGCGCCCTAAGGGAGTCCTGGATTAGGGGGTCCTCGGGTGTCCGGGCTATGTGACATGGGCCGGACTCATGGGCTGTGAAGATACGATATGGAAGGCGTTCCCCCGTGTCTGGGTGGGACTTCCCTTGGCGTGGAAGGCAAGCTTTGCGTTCAGATGTGAAGATTCCTTTCTCTGTAAACCGACTCTGTACGACCCTAGCCCCCTCCGGTATCTATATAAACCGGAGGGTTTAGTCTGTAGAGGTAATCATAATCATATAGGATAGACCTCTAGGGTTTAGCCATTACGATCTCAAGGTAGATCAACTCCTGTAACCCCTATACTCATCAAAGTCAATCAAGCAAGAAGTAGGGTATTACCTCCATAGAGAGGGCCCGAACCTGGGTAAAACATCATGTCCCTGCCTCCTGTTACCTTCGATCCTTAGACGCACAGTTCGGGACCCCCTACCCGAGATCTGTCGGTTTTCACACCGACACTGGTGCTTTCATTGAGAGTTCCTCTGTGTTGTCGATAGAGGGATCGATGGCTCGCCTTGTCATCAGCGACAACATCACTTCTGGAGGAACCCTAGTTTCAGGGCAGAACCTCCAGCTTGGAAGCTTCATCATGGGCGCCCGTTCGGCCGTTAAGCCAAAAGAGCCCCCCCCCCCAAGTTGCCAAGAATCATCGCCGCATCGGCCCTGAATACTCCGACAAGATGGATCTGGCAGATGTAGCGTCTCTGAACGAGCTGCTAGATCGCATCGTCACCTTTGGAGTCGCAACTGACTATGATCGGATTGGGCTTAAACCGATCAGAGAGAAATCAATTTTTTGCCGATCACCCATCTAGTAGCGGTTGTGGAGGAACAGGCAAACAATAACTCTTCTCCTACGTTGAGAACGAACTATGTTCGGATTTCCGAGCCTGGAGGGCCGGATACCCGTCTCCGGGAGGACACTCCCTTCTCTCCGAACATAGGACCAAAAGTTAAGTCCAAAAACTCACCGGACACTCTGGAGCCCGGGATGGTGACCTCGGAAATTCATCAAACTCCGGATTCCACTTTGGATCAGGGTGCGAATTTAAGCCCGCCCACCCACTACATAGTATTCCCCAAGCAATTCCGGTCCATCGGACATATACGATCTAATGTATGTGCGGCAGCAGCCTCAAGAAATAGTCCACCACTTTTGGGCCAGATTACTCCTTGCTAAAAACAAGATCAAAGATTGCTGCGATGACGATGCGATTGTAGTATTTAGCAACAACTATACAGACGAGGGAATCCTTAATGCCCTCAACCCCCATCGCATACTGCACTTTGCAGATTTGACACACATAGTACATAAGTACTGCACAATGGAAAGTGCTTGGAAAACTCAGACAGCCCACTGGGAACTACAAGCCTTTAAGCCATCTCCCGGACGAGAAAAAAAGATGCACCTTTGCGAGGCACCTGATCATCATCCCGTGGACAAGAGAATTAAGCCCTTTTCGGGACATAAAACTGTCATCGAGGAATGGCTCCATAGGCCCTGCCAAATACACACAAGGCTGAATATCGAACCAATGCACAACCTCCGAGCATGTTGGATACTCCGGCAAGTGGCCAAGAGCGACGAGGGTATCCTCACCAACACTACCACGGAGAAGTACTCTTCGGAGGACAATGATCTCAAAGTATTCACGGTCTTCGAGACCTTCTCATCAAATAATCAGCATAATAGGGCGCTCCGCGACCTCGCCGAAGTCTGCCAAGTAGAAGCAGTAAACCCTTGGAACGATACGATGATTACTTTCAATGCCGACGATGAACCAAGGTCCCGCTCAATTCGGGCACCAGCCGCTTTGGTCCTAAACCCAATCATGGACGGCTTTCGGCTCACTAAAGTGTTAATGGACGGTGGCAACGGACTGAACCTCATCTATGAGGACACGCTCAATAAAATGCATATGGACAGGAGTCACATTGAGCAGAGTCATAAAACCTTTCTAGGCATTATACCTAGTCAGGAAGCAAGATGCTAGGGGAAAATCAAACTCGACGTGGTATTCGGTATGCCGGAGATCTATAGGTCCGAAGAGTTACTCTTCCATGTGGCACCTTTCAACAGCGGGTATCACACCCTACTGAGGCGAGATGCATTCACACGCTTTCAAGCTATACCCCATTACGGGTATATGAAGCTCAAAATGCCCGGGCCCAATGGAGTTATCACCATCACCAGTGATCCAGACATAGCACTCCGTGCCGAAAATAAAACCACCTCTTTGGCCCTCGAGGCACTATCCGAGGCCCTTGCGGCTGAAGAATTGACCACCCTAAGTTCCATAGTGGACAGGGACGATGTAATCCTCGATAAGAGACCTAAATCCACTTCCTTCTAGCTAGCAGATGAAATAGTCAAATTTCAAGTTCACCCGACGAACCCCAAGAAGAGAGCTTCCATTGGGGCGCAGCTGGATCCGACGGTCGACGCCGCATTACACGCGTTTTTGCAAGAGAATTGGGACATCTTCGCCTGGCACCCTTCGGATATGCCAGGAATCCCACGCCGACTGGCCGAGCATAGTCTCAATATATTGAAGGGATACAAACCAGTCAAGCAAATGCTGCGGCGATTTTCCAAACCCAAACGACATGCTATGGGGGGAGCTAGCCAAGCTACTTGAAGCCGGGTTTATCAGAGAGATCAAACATCCGGACTGGCTAGCGAACTTGGTCATGGTACCGAAGAAGGATAAATCCTGGCGCCTGTGTGTCGATTTCAAAGACCTTAATAAGGCCTACCCTAAGGACCCCTTCCCACTACCTCCCATTGAACAGATTATTGACGCAACGACAGGGCATGATTCACTATGTTTCCTTGAATCATACTCCGGATACCATCAAATTAAGATGAAGGAATCTGACCAGGCAGCAACGACATTCATCACCCCGTATGGGCCCTTCTGTTTCAACACTATGCCCTTTGGGCTCAAGAACGTCGGTGCCACTTACCAGCGCATGATTCAAACATGCCTGGAAAAGCAAATCAACAAGATTGTGGAGGCATATGTCGATGACGTAGTCATCAAAACCAAGCATGTTGAATCCTTGGTGGATGACTTACGCCTTACATTCGACAACCTCCGAACATATGACATACGGCTCAATCCAGAAAAGTGTGTTTTCGGCGTCCCCGTCGGAAAACTGCTTGGGTTCATTGTCTCCAATAGAGGAATCAAAGCAAACCTAGCCAAAATCCGAGCCTTGTCATAATTGGCAACACCAACAGACCTGAAGCAGGTCGAAAAATTAGCCGGGTGCGTCGAAGCTTTGAGCCGTTTTATCGCCAGACTAGGAGAAAAGGCATTGCCATTGTATCGCCTGCTCCGAGGCATCGACCACTTCGCGTGGACGGACGCTGCCACAACCGGATTGGAAGAAATAAAAACTTTGTTAGCAATCAACCCAATCCTGGCCGCACCAAACGTCGGCGATCCGATGTTGCTCTACATATCTGCTACTCACCAGGTGGTGAGTGCGGCGCTCGTCATTGAATGAGAGGAAGAGGTACATAAATTCCCACTTCAAAAACCAGTATACTATGTATCGACGGTCCTTACACCGTGCAAATCCCGATACCCACATTATCAAAAGATAGCCTATGCGGTCTTTATGGCATCCCGGAAGCTGCAGCACTACTTTGAAGATTGTTCGATCATAGCGGCTTCTGAAGTACCACTCAATGATATTATAAACAACCGGGACGCCATCAGCCGGATTTCCAAATGGGCCATTGAGATCTTACCATTTGAAATAACGTACAAGCCACGCCGAGCCATTAAATCCCAGATGTTGGCTAACTTCGTCGCCGAATGGACAGGGACCAAACTCCCTAAAGAGTACGACACATATTCCAACTGGGTGATGCACTTCTACAGCTCTAAAATGCTAGCCGGACTTGGGGCTAGTGTCGTCTTGACATCCTCCACAGGAGACATAGTCCGCTATGTGCTACAAATATTATACACATACTCTAACAATGCAGCCGAATATGAGGCCCTACTGCACGGTCTCCGGATGGCCGTCTCCATGGGCATACAGCACCTCGAAGTACGCGGGGATTCCAACCTTGCAATATCCCAAATAAACGGAGAATTCGACGCAAAGGATCCGAAGATGGTGGCTTACCGCAACGCCGTACTCAAAATATCAGCTCGGTTCGAGGGGCTCGAGTTTCATCATGTGGCTCGAGCTGCGGACATCATGGCCTGCATGGGCGCTAAACGCTATCCTGTCCCACCTAACACCTTTGTGGAAAGGCTCTTCAAGCCATCGGTGGTGTGGCAAGACGAGAGCGGCAACCCTGGTCCGGAGCCATTCACACCCCCAGATCCCGAACATAATTCTGATATCATTGGGGGTCGGGCGCCGAAGTAACATCCTCGGCCCACGAAATCATGGCTATAATTGCCTCATGGACCGAACCTTTCCTCGCCTACCTTACTAGGAATGAGCTCCCTGACGATCAGACTGAGGCCCGTCGCATCATTCGACGCTCGAAGGCCTACAAATTCCACGAAGGATAACTATACAAGAAAAGTACTACCGGAGTCCTTCAGCGATGTATCTTCGAAGAGGAGGGACGACAACTCTTGGCCAAAATACACGCTGGTCTTGGTGGCCATCACGCTGCAGCTCGGGCGCTGGTAAGAAAAGCCTTCCGTACGAGTTTCTATTGGCCCACGGCCCGAGCAGACGCACAGGACCTCGTACAACGCTGCATCGGATGCCAGCTTTTTGCCAATCAAAGCCATATGCCGCCCACTACCCTACGAACAATCCCCATTACTTGGCCTTTTGCGGTCTAGGGGCTAGACATGGTCGGACCCCTTAAAGGGGGAAGACATAAGAAGAAATATTTACTGGTTATGGTCGACAAGTTCACTTAATGGTTAGAAGCCAAACCAGTCAAAACGGCCGAGGCCGGACCGGTGATAGACTTTATATCCGGTATTGTACACCGTTACGGTGTCCCGCACAGTATTATTACTGACAACAGTTCTAACTTTACGACCGATGAGGTGAAAACTTGGTGCGCTAATTTGGGCATCAAGCTCGATTACACCTCCGTATACCACCCTTAGACAAACGGCCAGGTCGAACGGGCTAACGGCCTAATAATAAGTGGCATCAAACCCAGACTAGTGCAATCTCTGAAAGAATCAGACAAGCACTGGGTTGAGGAACTCGATTCCATACTCTGGGGGCTGCGGACCACATCCAACTACACGACCGAATATACACCTTTCTTCATGGTGTACGGCACGGAGGCAGTCTTGCCTTGCGACATTATTCATGACTCACCTCGAGTGCGCATGTACGAAGAGAGAGAGAAGCCGAGCTCGATTGGCAGGACGATCTGGACGGCTTGGAAGAGGAGCGCGATGTCGCAAAGGCCCGTTCTGCATTCTATCAACAGCAGGCTCGGCGATATCAAAGCAGGGAACTACGAGCAAAGATTTATAATGTCGGTGAACTCATTCTATGCCTACCAGAGAAGAAAAAGTACAAGATCAAGCCCAAATGGGAGGGTCCCTTCATTATAGATGAAGTTCTCACTGGAGGAGCCTATCGCCTTCGCAATGCTTTGGATAATCGCTTGGAACCAAACCCATGGAACGCTGCCCGGCTCCAAAGATTCTACTCCTAAGTCCGCACATGTACCTTTTTTTCATCCCTTTCACTTTTTTCCTCCTTTTTATTTTTTATATGACCTCTAGCTTGTGATCGGATAAACCGCACACTTGAGGGGTATACATCTTTAAATGTACATACCACACAATACGTGGGGGCTTCTTTTCACAAGAAGCTTATTTTCATTATTATTTTTCGAACATCAAGCTCACCGTATATATGTGTTTGTCCACTCATATATGTCTTTCCTTCACCATTATATGCACCTTTTATGACTTAAGATTTTGCCAAGCTGGGTTGGCTGGCTCCTGTGCTTATGCCCTACGTTATCGCTTATTCGGCTAGGACATAAAGGGAGCACCTCTGCGATTGTTACAACCGGGTTATCCGGACATGTACCTCAGACTGGGTGAAGCCGAAAGCTAGCGTTCTTAAGGGAATAAATGGTCGGCGGAAGACAAATTGCCCTTGTTGCAATACACAACCCCCACACTATAACATGTACTATGATTTTTAGCATCACAGCTTTGGTATGCAAAATAAAAAAGAACAGCATGCTGGCCCAGGGAAAGGAACCCTTAACGGAACTATTCTTTCTGGAAGATGTTTCTTACAATGAAATGTAATATAACATAACTCCCCGAATACAACTTGTCTGTTCAAGCAAGTATGACCGGACTGCCTGGTTTCCGAACATACTTTGGTGTTTACCTACGGTATAGTATTCGGAAACACTCCAAAACTCGGGTTTTCAGAGGTTGAAGCAGAAAGTCTGCCATGACAATGGTTTTAGAAATTCAGTTGGAGACAGGTTTGTCGATGAAAGTACATTGCTACTTGGACTCAAAATCTTCTTCCTCTAGACCTTCTAATAGATTGTCTAGTTCACAATCCTCTTGTGAATACTTGGCGGCCATCTTCACTTGGTCGTATACCAGGCTGACTGGAATTTCCTGTCCATCGGATCCTCGAGGCCTGACTGTCGGTGTCAAAACCGGAGGATCTCGGGTAGGGGGTCCCGAACTGTGCGTCTAAGGTCGATGGTAACATGAGACAGAGGACACGACGTTTACCCAGGTTAGGGCCCTCTCTATGGAGGTAACACCCTACTTCCTGCTTGATTGATCTTGATGAATATGAGTATTACAAGAGTTGATCTACCACGAGATTGTCATGGGTAAAACCTAGAAGTCTAGCTTGTATGATTATGATCATCTCTAAGGACTAAACCCTTCGACTTATATAGACACCGAAGGGGACTAGGGTTGTACAAAGTCGGTTACAGAAAAAGGAATCTTCGTATCCAAACGCCAAGCTTGCCATCCACGCCAAGGAGAGTCCCATCCGGACATGGGAGAGAGTCTTCTGTCTTGTATCTTCACGGCCCATCAGTCCGGCCCATGTTACATAGTCCGGACGCCCGAGGACATCTTAATCCAGGACTCCCTCAGTAGCCCCTGAACCAGGCTTCAATGATGAGGTCTCCAGCGCGCAGATTGTCTTCAGCATTGCAAGGAGGGTTCCTCCTCCGAATACTCCAAAGCATCCTTCAAACACAGAAGACGTGTTCTGTTCTGCAAAAGAAGTACCACACACAACCGCAGAGAGTATAATATTTCACGAGTCCAATCTGCTGACAACTTTTTGTAGCATGACATCACGTCACCGCCCGGTCATTATTTCGAACCGTTTTTCAGCCTGCCGCTCAATATTTCAAGATGCGGTTTCATTGGCACGTCTTTTCAAAATAGAGATCGTGTCCCTTTATTGCGGGATTATCATCAATACGGGCGTGGGTAATCCAACCGTGCCATCCACACAGCCCTTGGTAATAGGCGAGTTTTGGGGCGAGTGGGGAGGCGCTTGATATTCACTGCCTTTATAAGGAGATAAGGACTCACCTCTTTCACCCACGCCTTCTCTCTCTTTCTCTCTCCCCATTCTCGAGCTCCAGTGCCCAAGTTCTCATCATTTCTGCCCCAACAAAGCACTCCGACCATGTCCGGATCTGGAGCGCAGGGCAAGTGGATGGTCTCCTCCATCAAGGAGAAGGACATTACGAAGCTCCGGAAGGCAGGGTATTTGCCCAAAGAAATTTCCAACCGGCTCCCGGCCGAGGGGCAGATCGTCCCCACTCCGGAGCCCCATGAGAGGGTGGTGTTCATCCCCCACTTCGTCCGCGGGCTGGGATTTCCTCTCCACCCATTTGTCCGTGGACTCATGTTCTACTACAGTCTAGATTTCCATGATCTAGCCCCAAATTCTTTCCTCAACATCTCGGCATTCATTATCATGTGCGAGGCTTTCCTCCGCATCCCGCCTCACTTTGGATTGTGGCTAAAGATCTTCAATGTGAAGCCGAAGGTGGTGGGTGGCCAACACGCAGAGTGCGGAGGCGCCATGGTGATCAAGATGCCCAACGTCCCATGGCCTAAAGGATCCTTTGTGGAGGCCGTCAAAGGGTGGCAGCAATCGTGGTTCTATATCATAGAGCCCTACGACGCCACCTGGGCCGCGGCTCCTGAATTCAAGACCGAAGCCCCAATGCGACTCACCTCCTGGCTAGAGAAGGGCCTGAATTGGGCTTCGTCGGGCGAGCTGACAGTGCTGTAGGCGCGCATCCAGATCATGGTGGACAAGAACATCAAGCTCGTCAACGTGATCCAGGTGATGGTAGTTTGCCGGATCCTTCCATGCCAGAGCCGAACCTGCAATTTGTGGGAGTTCGATCCAGCCAACCACCAAATCCTGCAACAGTTCTTCGGAACCACACACAAAGATATCTGGAAGGTGCTCTTTAAGGCCAGCAAGACGTGGCCAAAGACGACCGATGACCATGGGCACGACTTGGCCCATCCCGCTAGTCCGGTAAGTCCTTCGCATTTCAAGGTGTATCCTTTACTTGCTTTGTGATAGCCTGGCTTATTGGGGATGATAGACTACTCATATCAATAAGGAATTCCTTCTTTTCCGGGAGCCCATTCGGACAGAACTCCAAAGTTAAGCATGCTCAGCTTGGAGTAGTCTCAGATGGGTGACCGACCGAAGTTGCTCCGGTGCGCATGAGTGAGGACAAAGTGCGCAGAAAAGACTAGTATTGATCTGTGGGGCGATCTAGATCCCGCCAGAGTAACGACCACCAGCCGGTGTGTCCGGGCGTTACAAGTTGGTATCGAGCCGACCGCGGTTACATGGATGGTTGCGGACAGGTGCGCGGTCATGTTGTTCATGACGCTTGTGACCCGTCAGGCACACGGCATGGCACATGTAACGGACTGGATGCACGACGGTTGTGCCAAGAGGGAACGTTTCGTGGCCCGACGAGGACGCCGGTTCCTCCGAGTGTGGGTGTATGTGATAGCCTGGCTTATTGGGGATGATAGACTACTCATATCAATAAGGAATTCTTCTTTCCGGAGCCCATTCGACGTAACTCCAAAGTTAAGCGTGCTCAGCTTGGAGTAGTCTCAGATGGGTGACCGACCGAAGTTGCTCCCGGTGCGCATGAGTGAGGAAAAGTGCAGAAAAGACTAGTATTGATCTGTGGGGCCAGTCTAGATCCCGCCAGGAGTAACGACCACCGGCGGGTGTGTCCGGGGCGTTACATGCTTACTCAAGGGAGACGCCTAAGCTTCCGTATTTATTTTATAAGGGCTGGACAAAAATGGCAGAGCGGATTCGGTGTCTGGCTCCACTGCCCGAGGAACCAGCCATCCCGCTTCTGATGAAGATGTTGGTTTCGGCACCCTACCAGGCGCTGGAAAAGAAGGCCAAGAAGATGGCCAAGGGGGCCCAGAAGTGGCCTCCGCCACAAGGGCACTTCGGACGTGACGTCCGAAGACAACAAGACTCACTCCTCCGCCGCCGAGGACGAGGAGGAGGAGGAGGAGGAGGAAAGCGACTCTCCCCCTGAGGGGGGAGGAAGCAAAGGGCAGCCTCCACAAATCTGGAGGCAGAGGCGTCCAACAGGGGGAAGGCCTCTCTTGCGGATAACTCCACGTGGGACATCGATAGCAGCCGAGAACGGTGCCCCCGAGATAAGCCCCTGGACGAGTCGTGAGTACTCGAAGTCCCTGACGCATTCATATATCCAGCCTCTTCACTTCATAGTTTTAATATGTTGAATCTTTGCACTTGCAGTCCGGCTCATTCCGACCTCGAGCAATCCTCACCTTCGGGGAATTCGCTGGACCCGAAGGTGATGGACAGCTGGTCCCTTCCGGCGGCCTCCTCTCCCAGGGCCATGGATGACACCGAGGTGTTGTCCCGAAGGACCCCAGGCCAGGGAGAGACGCAGGAGGCCGTCAGGGCGGCGCCATAGGGTGAACCTCGGCCGCCGGACACATGGGGGAGAAAATCCCCATGGAGACGGGCGATGGGGGCCATATCCAATTCGGCCCCTAGCCGAATACGATGCCGGAGACCCATACGGCTCCTGAATCCGGCAAGTAGCCTCCTTCGAAAGAAGGAGATGTGCCCATTCCGCCGGTGACCTCTACTGGAAGCGCTGCTAAGTGCTTCCATTGTTGAGGAACACCGTACCCTTATGGGTACGGTGATTGAGAAGATTCAGTCTGCAAAGAGTGGACTAACTGAAGCCTACACAAGCCTTCTAACAGGCTTTGAGGTAAGCAACGCAATTATGTAAAAATAATGTCACCGTATAGACAGTAGCCCCTGAGACTCTGTCCGGTGTTCGGATAGAAAAAGTCAGACAGAGGATCAAACAATTTTCGCAGGAGACTAACCAAATGTGTCCATGTGAATAAGCAGGCGTCGTTGCTGGCGGCGACCTCCCATGCTGCTGAAGTATCCGGACTGAAGCAGAGTCTAGAGCGGGCCAAGGAAGAGCTTGGCTGTGTAAAAAAGCAGCTGGAGGACAAGCAAGGTATGCCATGAACTTCTGTATATCAGAGAGGATAGATGATTTGTACTGACCTAGAGCCATGATATTTGTAGGAGCGGCGACCGAGGTGGAGGCCCTTAAAAAGGTGCTAGCCGAGGCCAAAAAGAAAGTGGCAAAGGAGCAAGCTGCCCATGAAAAACATGAGGCCAGGGTTGAAGAGGTCCAGCAGGAGCTCCAGGACGCCGTTAAGAAATATGAGTCCTTGGAGCGCAACATTGCAGATCAAGAGACCAAACTTGCCAAGGCTCTCCAGAGCACACAAGATGGCCGGCTTGAAGCCCAGGACGCCCTCCAAGAAATCCAATAGGCCAGGAAAATCACGGCGGGTAAGGCTCGTATTATGCAAAGCAAGTATGTGAAGAAAAGGTACTTATTACTGATTCGGATTTGGAGTTCTCCAGGGGTGTTTGCGGATTTGCCGCGCAGTGTTTGTGATGCTGCGGAATTCTTCCGAGCCAAAGAGGGAGCTCAATGGAGAAGCTGTTCTGGTCGCAATATCTTGCGCTAGAACATCCAGTGTCCTTTAGCGATCAACTAAAACAGCTGGTCGAACTGCATAGGGTGGGCGAACTCGCCATGAAGGATTTGATAGTCCGGCTATGGCCTGCCAAAGCCATACCCAGCAGCTACTTCAGGCTCGTGAAGCGGCTGGTCAATGCATGCACCGGCTTGACGCCATCAAGCGGTTGGTCTGCATCGAAGGTGCATGGATGGCCTTCACCCGTGTCAAGGTGTAGTGGGCGAAGATGAACGCCGTCAAGCTCGTGACCAAGGGACCGCCCGCTGGCAAGGAGCACCGCTCACCCGAGCGGTATTTTGATGATGTCCTGGAGGGATCCCGCATTGTAGCGGAGCAATGTGCTAAGGACATTATTTTTGAATGAATACATTCATCTTGTCCTATCCTGTATTATGAGACAAAGCCGTGATGTAATATAATGCTTGTTTATTATTTAAAATTTTACCTCCTGTGCGGCCGTATTTATTAAATCTGAGAGTTGGCCAGTCGTCGGCTTCAGCCCCCACGTAGGTAGTACGGGGGTGTTCGACATGGAATCTAAACACTCTTGATCCAAAGGTTTGATCCTTGAAGGAGGTGCTTAGTGCAACGAACCAGACAATCAGACTATGTGGCTTTATCACCCTCACTTAGCCGTAGAAGTTTGACAATAGAAATTTAGGCGCAACCCCTAGTATTCGTCAGTCCGAACTTAGGGTGTTGTAAACACCTGATCGGATAAAAACCGATTCGTCGCATCATGCGGGAAAAATCGCAAAAGATTTGTAACCTCTCGAACAGCTGATCGGCTCGGCGCATCATGACACTCAGTTTTCGGCTTTCTCTAGTGAGGTGCTCATCCGGATAAAACAGCACATAATCGCAATAGTTCTCCTTTTACAACCCTAGCCAACATAGCGGAATGTAAGGTAGTAAGCACAGGAGCCGGCAACCCAACTATTGAACAAAGACATGATTCGGAGCCAATGCATATAATGCTAAATTCGGGGTGCCGAACTATACTTGTAAGGAGTGTTCGGAATTTGATGCTGTAGTATGGGGCGCAATGAAGCCCCTGGCGATTTAAGGCATACCAAAGTGTACGGCTGCAATTGATAAGATTATCAAGAAAAATGAAGTAATAGGCTAATGACGCAGAAATTGGTCCGCAAACTATTTCCATTATAGTTTGATTTATACGTCAAAGCGTATTTGTAGAAGTTGTGCGATAAGCAACATGGTTATTTAACATGCCACAACCAAGGGAGAGCTGCGTGCGGGTCCCGAAAACAGGCAAAGTGGTCGTTAAAGAGACCACCTAAAAATTCCCCTATACGTCAATGCTTCTTGCCGTCATGGTGTATCCATCCCTTGATAGGTTCGACAACCAGGCCACCAGGAAGGGCCTGGGAAAAATAAACCTGAAAAGGATGAAAAAGAAAAAGAGAAAGTATGTGGGTCCAGAGAAAGTATGTGGGTCCAGGGGAGGTCAAGCCGTATTATGGACCACGATCTAGCTGCTCCTCTGTCTATGCCCATGGTATTTTGAATGCATAGCTATGTACACGCGGTACAAATGTGTCGGTGTACTAGAGTAGGGGTACCCTAGTATCCCGAACTTGTACACGGGCAGTCGCAGCGCCCCGCGGCAAGGCTTGCCGGGTGATCGCCAAGGTCCTCCGTGTTTCCCTTGGAGCCATTCAAGAGCAAAGTATTCAAGCCAAGAAGACAAGGCCCCGGCAAGAGGAGCTTGCCGGGAAGGCCAACGAAGGCCCCGGCAAGAGGAGCTTGCCGGGAAGGCCAACCAAGCCCCGGCAAGAGGAGCTTGCCGGGAAGGCCAACTAAGGCACCTTCAAGAAACTTGCCGCGACACGCCGCGCTTCTCGGCAAGACCCGGTGAGCGACAAGCTTCCGGACGCGACAAGATAACGACCCCGGCAAGATGTTTGCCGGGGCGAACTGCCACCCTGTACCCGTGCTCCAGCGCATCCACCAACGTGTCGCCCCGGCGCCCTTCCAGGGGCGCGTGGCGAGAGGCTGTGCAGCCAGGGGCGCGCGGTGGCAAGCGGAGATGACAAGATCGCCATCGTGGCAAGCGGTGGCGCCCCTAACGGTCACTTTTCTGCACTATTTGGGCGACACAGACGGGCATTTAATGCCTTTGTCCCCTGCCGTCAGGGTTAGGTATGATACACTATAGAAGTAGGTGCACCAACCACACCTCTTTTCCATTTTTACCCTTGCATGCGTTGCCACCTGTTGGTGACCCCTTGAGCATATAAAAGGAGGCCCATGCGCAACATAGAGGGGGGGTTCGAAACCAGAAACACTCACGCTCGGTCTCGTTAGCAGCTGGTGCGTACTGTAGCTCCCAGCGCTCCCGAGCAAGAACACAATATAATCTGACAAGCAGCAGTAGGAATTTTATCTCTCCGGAGAGCTCCAAAGCTGGGTAAAACCGCTCGCGTGCTTCGCCTCGATCCGCTCTTCGTGCAGCCTTCGCCCCCCCCCCCCTCGCCCCGCTGGACCGAAAGGGGCCCTGCCCCATAGGTGTTCGTTCCCACGACATCTTTGGCGCGCCATGTAGGGGGCGTCGAGGTTGTGTGAACCTGATCCGGCGTTCACGCGGGCTAAATCTTCATCATCTTCATCGACATGCCACCGAAGAAGAAGGCTTCGGAGGTGGCTGCTCCGTCCGCGTCGATCCCGCCACCACCGGAGCAGACAGGTGGTGGGGTAGACGCCGGCGGAGGAACGGGCGCCGACGGGGGAGCTCACGATGCTGCCAGGTCCAAGGACAAGGCCCCGCAAACCTCGGCGTCCGTACATGCACCGCGCCCATCTCAGGAGGCGCGGGACCGACAGCGCCATGGTACTCGCGGTACCATACGTTCGTTGGGCCAAGGCCAAGCTGGTGGATCTCGGGACGCTCAAGACCAGCATGCACGTCAACATGCTGGCACGAGCACGGCACGGTCGCCTGGACGGGATACTGCTCCTTCCAACCCAGTTGGGAGTCCGAGCATATCCCGCTCCTCGCACCATTCTCCGCCGCCACCGAAGACTCCAGCAGAAGCTTTGGCACGAGCTCAGCTGCTCTTGGATTACCCTGTTGGGGAACGTAGTAATTTCAAAAAAAATTCTATGCACACGCAAGATCATGGTGATGATATAGCAATGAGAGGGGAGAGTGTTCGTCCACGCACTGTGAGACCGAAGCGAAGCGTTAGCACAACGCGATTGATGTAGTCATACGTCTTCACGATCCGACCGATCCAAGCACCGAACGTACGGGGCCTCCGAGTTCAGCACACGTTCAGCTCAATGACGATCTCCGGACTTCCAATCCAGCAAAAGCTCCGGAGATGAGTTCCGTCATCACGACGGCATGGTGGCGATGTTGTTCTACCGGCGCAGGGCTTCGCCTAAGCTTCGCGACGATATGACCGAGGTGGAATATGGTGGAAGGGGGCACCGCACACGGCTAAGGAACGATCCGTAGATCAACTTGTGTGTCTATGGGGTGCCCCCGCCCTGTGATATAAAGGAGCTGGGGGGAGGAGGGCCGCCTAAGGGGGCGCGCCAAGGGGGGAGTCCTACTCCCACCGGGAGTTGGACTCCCCTTTTCCAAGTTGGAGTAGGAGAGAAGGGGAAAGAGGAGGAGGAGGGAAGGAAAGGGGGCGCCGCCTCTTTCCCTTGTCCTATTCGGACTAGGAGGGGAGGCGCGCCCCCAGCTCCTTCATCTTCTCCTCTGGCCCATGTAGGCCCATTAACCCCGGGGTTCCAGAACCTCCTGCACTTGGTAAAATGCCGATTTCACCCGGAACCATTCCGATGTCCAAACACAGGCTTCCCATATATCAATCTTTATGTCTCTACCATTTTGAGACTCCTCGTCATGTCCATGATCACATCCGGAACTCTGAACAAACTTCGGTACATCAAAACTTATAAACTCATAATAAAACTGTCATCGAAACGTTAAGCGTGCGGACCCTACGGGTTCGAGAACTATGTAGACATGACCTAAAACCATTCTCGGTCAATAACCAATAGCGGGACCTGGATGCCCATATTGGCTCCTACATATTCCATGAAGATCTTTATCGGTCAACCGCATAACAACATACGTTGTTCCCTTTGCCATCGGTATGTTACTTGCCCGAGATTCGATCGTCGGTATCCAATACCTAGTTCAATCTCGTTACCGGCAAGTCTCTTTACTCGTTACGTAATGCATCATCCCTTAACCAACTCATTGGTCACATTGCTTGCAAGGCTTATAGTGATGTGCATTACCGAGAGGGCCCAGAGATACCTCTGCGACAATCGGAGTGACAAAACCTAATCTCGAAATACGCCAACTCAACATGTACCTTCAGAGACACCTGTAGTACTCCTTTATAATCACCCGATTACGCTAGACGCTTGGTAGTACCCAAAGTGTTCCTCCGGTAAACGGGAGTTACATAATCTCATAGTTACAGGAACATGTATAAGTCATGAAGAAAGCAATAGCAACATACTAAACGATCAAGTGCCAAGCTAACGGAATGGGTCAAGTCAATCACATCATTCTCCTAATGACGTGATCGCGTTAATCAAATGACAACTCTTTTGTCCATGGCTAGGAAACATAACCATCTTTGATAAACGAGCTAGTCATGTAGAGGCATACTAGTGACACTATGTTTGTCTATGTATTCACACATGTATTATGTTTCCGGTTAATACAATTCTAGCATGAATAATAAACATTTATCATGAAATAAGGAAATAAATAATAACTTTATTATTGCCTCTAGGGCATATTTCCTTCAGTCTCCCACTTGCACTAGAGTCAATAATCTAGTTCACATCGCCATGTGATTTAACTCCAATAATCATATCTGTATATGATTAACACCCAAAGTTCACATCGTCATGTGACCAACACCCAAAGGGTTTACTAGAGTCAATAATCTAGTTCACATCGCTATGTGATTAACACCCAAAGAGTACAAAGGTATGATCATGTTTTGCTCGTGAGAGAAGTTCAGTTAACGGGTCTGTCACATTCAGAGCCGTATGTATTTTGCAAATATTCTATGTCCACAATGCTCTGCATGGAGCTACTCTGGCTAATTGCTGCCACATTCAATATGTATCCAGATTGAGACTTAGAGTCATCTGGATCAGTGTAAAAGTTTGCACCGATGTAACTTGTACAACGAACTCTTTTATCACCTCCATAATCGAGAAACATCTCCTTAGTCCTTACTAAGGATATTCTTGACCGCTGTCCAGTGATCTACTATTAGATCAAAATTGTATTCCCTTGCCAAACTCAGAGCAAGGTATACAATATGTCTGGTTCATAGTAGAGCATACTTTATAGAACCTATAACTGAGGCATAGGGAATGACTTTTCATTCTCTTTCTATTTTCTGCCTTGGTCGGGTCTTGAGTCTTACTCAATTTCACACCTTGCAACACAGGCAAGAACTCCTTCTTTGATTGTTCCATTTTGAACTATTTCAAAAATTTATCAAGGTATGTATTCATTGAAAAATCTTATTAAGCGTCTTGATCTATCTATATAGATCTTGATGCTCAATGTGTAAGCAGCTTCACCGAGGTCTTTCTTTTAAAGAACTCCTTTCAAACACTCCTTTATGCTTTGCAGAATCATTCTACATTATTTCCGATCAACAATATGTCATTCACATATACTTATCAGAAATGCCGTAGTGCTCCCTCTCACTTTCTTGTAAATACAGCCTTCCAAAAGTCTCAGATAAACCATATGCTTTGATCAACTCATCAAAGCGTATATTCCAACTCCGAGATGCTTGCACCAGTCCATTGATGGATTGCTGGAGCTTGCACACTTTGTTAGCATCTTTAGGATTGACAAAACTTTCTCGTTGCATCATATACAACTCATCTTTAATAAATCCATTAAGGAATGCAGTTTTGACATCCATTTGCCGATTTCATAAAATGTGGCAATTGCTAACATGATTCGACAGACTTAAGCATCGATACGGGTGAGAAAATCTCATCGATTCAACTCCTTGAACTCGTTGAAAACATTTTGCAACAAGTCGAGCTTAATGGATAGTAACACTACTATCGTTGTCCGCTCACCTCTTGAAGATCCATTTATTTAACATGGCTTGTCGATCATCGAGCAAGTCAATCAAAGTCCATACTTTGTTCTCATACATGGATCATATCTCAGATTTTATGGCCTCAAGCCATTTCGTGGAATCTGGGCTCATCATCGCTTCCTCATAGTTCGTAGGTTCATTATGGTCTAGTAACATGAATTCCAGAACAGGATTACCATACCACTCTCGTGCGGACTGTACTTTGGAAGACCTATGAGGTTCTGTACTAACTTGATCTGAAGTTTCATGATCATCATCATTAGCTTCCTCACTAATTGGTGTAGGAATCACTGGAACTGATTTCTGTGATGAACTACTTTCCAATTCGGGAGAAGGTACAAATTACCTTATCAAGCTCTACTTTCCTCCCACTCACTTCTTTCGAGAGAAACTCCTTCTCTAGAAAGGATCCATTGTTAGCAATGAATGATTTGCCTTTGGATCTGTGATAGAAGGTGTACCCAATAGTTACCTTTGGGTATTCTATGAAGACGCACTTCTCCGATTTGGGTTTGAGCTTATCAGGATGAAACTTTTTCACATAAGCATCGTAGCCCCAAACTTTAAGAAATGACAACTTGGGTTTCTTGCTAAACCACAGTTCATATGGTGTCGTCTCAATGGATTTAGATGGTGCCCTTTTAACGTGAATGCAGCTGTCTCTAATGCATAACCCCAAAACGACAATGGTAAATCAATAAGAGACATCATAGATCGCACTATATCCAATAAAGTGCGGTTACGATGTTCGAACACACCATAACGTTGTGGTGTTCCAGGTGGCGTGAACTGTGAAACTATTCCACATTGTTTTAATTGAAGACCAAACTCGTAACTCAAATATTCGTCTTCGCAATCAGATCGCAGAAACTTTATTTTCTTGTTACGATGATTTTTCCACTTCACTCTGAAATTCTTTGAACCTTTCAACTATTTCAGACTTATGTTTCATCAAGTAGATATACCCATATCTGCTCAAATCATCTTGTGAAGATCAAAAAATAATGATACTTGCCACAAGCATCAATACTCATTGGATCGCATACATCTGTATGTATTATTTCCAACAAGTTAGTAGCTCGTTCCATTGTTCCGGAGAATGGAATTTTAGTCATCTTGCCAAAAAAGGCACGGTTCGCAAGCATCAAATGATTCATAACCAAGTGATTCCAAAATCCATCTTTATGGAGTTTCTTCATGCGCTTTACAATCGATATGACTCCAAACGGCAAGTGCCACAAATAAGTTGCACTATCATTATTAACTTTGCATCTTTTGGCATCAATATTATGAATATGTGTATCATCACGATCGAGATCCAACAAACTATTTTCATTGGGTGTATGACCATTGAAGGTTTTATTCATGTAAATGTAACAACAAATATTCTCTCGATTTTAAATGAATAATCAGATTGCAATAAACATGATCAAATCATATCCATGCTCAACATAAACGCCAAATAACATTTATTTAGGTTTAACACTAATCCCGAAAGTATAGGAGTGTGCGATGATGATCATATCAATCTTGGAACTACTTCCAACACTCATCGTCACTTCCCTTCAACTAGTCTCTGCTTATTCTCAGAACTCCAGCTTCGAGTTACTAATCTTAGCAACCTAACAAGTATCAAATACTGTGGGCTACTATAAACACTAGCAAGGCACACATTAATAACTCAGATATCAAATATACCCTTGTTCACTTTTCCATCCTTCTTATCTACCAAATATTCAGGGCATTTTCGCCCAAAGGACCATTTCCTTTGCAAAGTGTAAGCACTCGGTTTCAGTGCTATGGTCCAGCTTTGGGCTTCTTCGCAGGAGTGACAACTTGCTTGTCTTTCCACTTGAAGTTCCCTTTCTTTCCCTTTGCCCTTTTCTTGAAACTAGTGGTCTTGTCAATCATCACCACTTGATGCTCTTTTCTGATTTCTACCTTCGTCGATTTCAATATCACGAAGAGCTTGGGAATCGTTGGCCATCCCTTGCATACTATAGTTCATCACGAAGTTCAAGAACTTAGTGATGGTGACTAGAGAATTCTGTCAATCACTATCTTATCCGAAGATTAACTCCCACTTGATTCAAGCGATTGAAATACCTGCATAATCTGAGCACATGCTCACTAGTTGAGCGATTCTCCTCCATCTTTTAGCTATAGAACTTGTTGGAGACTTCATATCTCTCAACTCGGTATTTGCTTGAAGTATTAACTTCAATTATCGAACATCTCATATGGTCCATGATGTTCAAAACATCTTTGAAGTCCCGATTCTAAGCCATAAAGCATGGTGCACAAAACTATCAAGTAGTCATCATATTGAGCTAGCCAAACGCTCATAACGCCTCAGATCCGCTCCAGCAATAGGTCTGCTACCTAGCGGTGCATTAAGGACATAATTCTTCAGGCAGAATGAGGATAAACCTCGATCATGGATCCAATCCGCATCATTGCTACTAACATCTTTCAACACAATTTTCTCTAGGAACATATCAAAATAAACATATGAAAGCAACAACGCGAGCTATTGAGCTACAACATAATTTGCAAAATACTATCAGGACTAAGTTCATGATAAATTTAAGTTCAATTAATCATATTACTTAAGAACTCCCACTTAGACAGACATCCCACTAGTCATCTAAGTGATTACGTGATCCATATCAACTACACCATAACCGATCATCACGTGAGATGGAGTAGTTTTCAATGGTGAACATCGATATGTTGATCATATCTACTATATGATTCACGCTCGACCTTTCGGTCTCCGTGTTCCGAGGCCATATCTTCATATGCTAGGCTCGTCAAGTTTAACCTGAGTATTCCGCGTGTGCAACTGTTTTGCACCCGTTGTATTTGAACGTAGAGCCTATCACACCCGATCATCACGTGGTGTCTCAAAGACGAAGAACTTTCGCAACGGTGCATACTCGTGGAGAACACTTCTTGATAATTTAGTGAGAGATCATCTTAAAATGCTACCGTCAATCAAAGCAAGAATAAGATGTATAATAGATAAACATCATATGCAATCAAAATATGTGACATGATATGGCCATGATCATCTTGCGCCTTTGATCTCCATCTCCAAAGTATCGTCATGATCTCTATCGTCACCGCACGACACCATGATCTTCATCATCTTGATCTATATCAATGTGTCATCACATGGTCGCCTCGCCAACTATTGCTCTTGTAACTATTGCTATCGCATAGCGATAAAGTAAAGCAATTATTTGGCACTTGCATCTTTATGCAACAAAGAGACAACCATAGGGCTTCGCCATTGTCGATAACTTCAACAAAACATGATCATATCATACAACAACTTATATCTCATCACGCCTTGACCATATCACATCACAACATGCCCCGCAAAAACAAGTTAGACGCCCTCTACTTTGTTGTTGCAAGTTTTACGTGCTGCTACGGGCTTAGCAAGAACCGTTTACCTACGCATCAAAAACCACAACGATAGTTCATCAAGTTGGTGCTGTTTTAACCTTCGCAAGGACCGGCATAGCCACACTCGATTCAGCTAAAGTGAGAGAGACAGACACCCGGCAGTCACCTTTAAGCACGAGTGCTCGAACGGTGAAACCAGTCTCGCGAAGTAAGCGACGCAGTAATGTCGGTCCGGCCGCTTCATCTCACAATACCACCGAACCAAAGTATGACATGCTTTGGTAAGCAAGATGACTTGTATCGCCCACAACTCACTTGTGTTCTACTCGTGCATATAACATCAACGATAAAACCTAGGCTCGATGCCATGTTGGGGAACGAGTAATTTCAAAAAATTCTACGCACACGCAAGTGATGATATAGCAACGAGAGGGAGAGTGTTCGCCCATGTACCGTGAGACCGTAAGCGAAGCGCTAGCACAACGCTGTTGATGTAGTCGACGCCTTCACGATCCGACCGATCCAAGCACCGAACGATGGGGCCTCCGAGTTCGAACACGCTCAGCTCGATGACGATCTCCGCCTTCCGTCCAGCAAAGCTCCGAGATGAGTTCCACAAGACGACGGCATGGTGACGATGTTGATGTTCTACCGGCGCAGGGCTTCGCTTAAGCTTCGCGACTATATGACCGAGGTGGAATATGGTGGAAGGGGCACCGCACACAGCTAAGGAACGATCCATAGATCAACTTGTGTGTCTATGGGGTTCCCCCGCCAGTATATAAAGGAGCAGGGGAGGAGGCCGCCGCTAAGGGGGGCGCCAGGGGGAGTCCTACTCCCACCGGAGTAGGACTCCCTTTCCAAGTTGGAGTAGGAGAGAAGGGGAAAGAGGAGGAGGAGGGAAGGAAAGGGGGCGCCGCCCCCTTTCCCTTGTCCTATTCGGACTAGGAGGGGGAGGGGCGCGCAGCCCCCTCCTGGCTCCTTCCTCTTCTCCCTCTTGGCCCATGTAGGCCCATTAACCCCCGGGGTTCCGTAACCTCCCAGACTCGGTAAAATGCCGATTTCACCCGGAACCATTCCGATGTCCAAACACAGGCTTCCAATATATCAATCTTTATGTCTCGACCATTCCGAGACTCCTCGTCATGTCCATGATCACATCCGGGACTCCGAAGAAACTTTGGTACATCAAAACTTATAAACTCATAATAAAACTGTCATCGAAACGTTAAGCGTGCGGACCCTACGGGTTCGAGAACTATGTAGACATGACCTAAAACCATTCTCGGTCAATAACCAATAGCGGGACCTAGATGCCCATATTGGCTCCTACATATTCCACGAAGATCTTTATCGGTCAAACCGCATAACAACATACGTTGTTCCCTTTGCCATCGGTATGTTACTTTCCTGAGATTCGATCGTCGGTATCCAATACCTAGTTCAATTCGTTACCGGCAAGTCTCTTTACTCGTTACGTAATGCATCATCCCGTAACCAACTCATTGGTCACATTGCTTGCAAGGCTTATAGTGATGTGCATTACCGAGAGGGCCCAGAGATACCTCTCCGACAATCGGAGTGACAAAACCTAATCTCGAAATACGCCAACTCAACATGTACCTTCAGAGACACCTGTAGTACTCCTTTATAATCACCCGATACGCTGTGACGCTTGTTAGTACCCAAAGTGTTCCTCCGGTAAACGGGAGTTGCATAATCTCATAGTTACAGGAATATGTATAAGTCATGAAGAAAGCAATAGCAACATACTAAACGATCAAGTGCCAAGCTAACGGAATGGGTCAAGTCAATCACATCATTCTCCTAATGACGTGATCCCATTAATCAAATGACAACTCTTTTGTCCATGGCTAGGAAACATAACCATCTTTGATAAACGAGCTAGTCAAGTAGAGGCATACTAGTGACACTATGTTTGTCTATGTATTCACACATGTATTATGTTTCCGGTTAATACAATTCTAGCATGAATAATAAACATTTATCATGAAATAAGGAAATAAATAATAACTTTATTATTGCCTCTAGGGCATATTTCCTTCATACCCTCCAACGGCGGACAAGATCGACGATTGGAGGGCCACCATTCAGAGTCTCATCGGTTTCACCAACGGCGACACTCCACGGCAACCAAGTACATCGAAGCCGCGGCAAGACTGCCAGACGCGAGCCGATGGCGACAAGACCGGTGGGGGTGCAACCACCGTGCACTCTCCGCCCCGAAGGCCAAGATTGCCGACTCGCCGGATCCACCTCGATGACGACTCCATTGCGTCATCAGATCCACGAGCCCATCGCGATCAGCGCCAAGTTCTCCAAGAACGACAGCAAGAAGACGCCAGATCGATCGAGCGCCAAGAGAAGCGCGGCGCCAATCGACCAGCAAGATCGGGCCCGCTGTCGACATGCATGCGCCAGGGGAACCAGGTGACTTGCCGTACGTGGTAGGTTGTCCTGCATTTACTCGTGAGCTGCGGCAAGTCCAGTGGCCCAGCACGAAGAACTTCAAGCCAGATGTACCAGAGAAGTACGACGGCAAGTTGCATCCGTCAGAGTTCCTCAGCATCTACACCATTGCGGTGCAGGCTGCCGGAGGGCGCGACGACAAGATCCTTGCCAACTACTTCCCGCTGGTGCTCAAGCCCAATGTCAGGTCCTGGCTCATGCACTTGCCGGACAATTCCATATCCTCCTGGGCAGATCTGTGCCATCAGTTTGTCGGCACCTTTACAGGCGGCCACAAACCTCATGGCCAAGAGAGCAATCTTCATCTGCTCGCCCAGAAGGAAGGAGAGCCCCTGCGCAAGTATATTCAGAGATTCAACCAAGTACAGCGCAACATCCCAGATGTCCACCCCGCCGCGGTCATCAGCGCGTTCCATCAGAACGTGCGAAATCGCAGGATGCGGGAAGAGATGGCGATGTGCAAGATCAGGGACGTCAGCAAGCTATATGCCCTGGCCGACAAGTGTGCACGTGTTGAGGAAGGGAGGAAACTCCCCGGAGAGAATACAGGAAGAAGACCAAGTCCGGCAAGAGCTCTGATACCCACTCCGGCAAGTGCACCTCTTCGGAGTGCAGCGCTACCATCGAGGGTGCACCATCGAGCTCCACCGGCAAGTGTAAGAAGATGATGACAGCTTCACCAGAGACCAAGAAGGTGTCCGCCAAGGAGGACGGCACTGGTCGTACCTTCACCATCAGTGCCACGCTCGATCCTAAATAGGAAAGCGCGCTCGTTGCTTTCCTGCGGGCGAATGCCGACGTGTTTGCGTGGCAACCGTCTGACATCCCCGATGTTCCCAGGAAAGTAATTGAGCACCATCTTGCCGTCTGTCCTCATGCGCGGCCCGTCAAGCAGAAAGTCAGGAAACAAGCAGTGGAACGCCAAGAATTCATCGTGGAAGAGATCAAGAAATTGGAAGCAGCAGGCCTTGTTAGAGGAGTGCTCCATCCTACGTGGTTGGCCAATCCTGTAGTCATGCGCAAGGCAAATGGGAAATGGAGGCTTTGTATCGACTTTACTGATGTTAATAAAGCTTGTCCCAAAGACCCATTTCCCTTGCCGCGCATTGACCAGATTGTTGGCTCCAGGGCTGGGTGTGATTTGCTTTCATTTCTTGACGCATACTCAGGATATCATCAGATCTTCATGGCGGAAGAGGATGAGGAGAAGACCGCATTCATCACTCCATGTGGCACATACTGTTTTGTACGGATGCCTTTCGGATTAAAGAATGCCGGTTCAACATTTGGAAGGGCAGTCCAGGACGCATTTGAGCCACAGTTACACAGAAATGTGGAAACCTACATGGATGACATAGTGGTCAAGAGCAAGGACAAAGCAACTTTGATCCAGGATTTAGATGAAACCTTTGCAAATCTGCGCAAGATCAACCTCAAGCTCACACTACTAGGGAAAACCCTAGCAGTAGCGCGTGTATTGTGCCTACTAGTAGCGGGAAGTCAGCGCTATTAATAAGGCGCCATAGCTATTGCTTAGCAAGAACGCATGCCACCACGCTATCGCTAGTACAAATAGTGCAATACTGTTCGAAGATCAAGGCCATCGCTAAGTTATCTACTTGCAGCGTGTTTCCTTTCCATCGCTACTAGTATTTTTTTATAATTTTTTATTTTTAGTGTATTTATGCGCCATCATACAAATATTGGTACAATACCAGCTGTTATGAGGTTTACATCATTATGTCCATAACAGTGTATTAATGAAGGTGGATTAGGTTCAAGTGGAGGCAATATGTGGTGCATGTCAAAAGTATACTACTAATCCAAACTTGATCTACTTTGGATTAGTAGTACTTTCGATGTGCACCACATGTTGCCTCCACTTGAATCTAATCCGCAAAGACAAGATATTTAATCGTCATCATGGTCATTACCATCAACATTATTTATTTAATCACCACTAACACTAGCTAATAATAATCATCATAGTGATTACCACTTAACACTAGCTATTTTATCATCATAGTAATAGTGTAGCACATCATCATCCCGAAACTCATTTCTAGCCAGCTACTCACTCCGCTACTCACTCCCGCTGCTCTCTCTTAGGTAAAAGAACATAAAACATGTATAGCTCTCCTCCTTGATCAAGTTGGAGCATGCAGATGAACCTGTCTCCTAATCGTGGAAGGCGCTCTCGTTGCTGCTCCCTAGTACTTCTCAAGGCCCCCAACACATATTTGGTCCAGTCTTGCACTATTAAGCATCCGTCGCTAATCTTGAATGCACTAAAGTAAGCTGTAGGATATCTTGGCCAGATGTTGATAATACTCATGACACCTTTAGTCTCGATCCCATAAGGCACAACATTCATCGGAGTCCTGTTGAAGAACATCGTATGGTAACATACTTAGTAATGAAGTTTAGCTTCAAAAATAATGTATGGAAAAGATGCAATGAGGATAAAAGTAAAAATCTTACCATCCTTCCTAAATGGATGTGACCGTAGTTCATTATGAACACTATGGGTCGCACATTTTCAGACTAAGATTTCTAAATGCAGAAGAAAATTTGTCTTGACAAGATCAAGATCCTCAAGCCATGAAACATAATGACCGAGCTCCTCGCAGCTTGAGTTCAGCCTCAGACGATATACCGTCCTGCCTACCAAGCTACCGGACATGTTTGCTTGCACGGAAATAAGTGACAATACAAATTAGTTGTCAATTTTTTTGAATAAACAATATCAAAGACATAAATATGGTTGAGAAACTTACATAATGGTATAATCGAGGCATTTGCACATTGACCCGGATATGTCGGTATTACCTTCAATATCATCTTCCGGACGAATATCAAAGGTGATAACCATATCAGGCTCAAATGCATAAGTCTTGCATAGTGCTCGCCATGTTTTGCATCCAAAATAGGTGTAGTCGTCTGAATTGTATAACTTCGCATGGAAAATATAACCATGCTCGGTCTTCAAGTAAACTTTCTTTTCCTCCATACTATGACTGAAACCTATCTTATCCAATACAAAAACTCTTGCATGGCAGGGATACGCTAGTAGAATAGTAAAAAATATAAGTTGAAGCAAATGAAAGCAAATGTCATGCTTAATTACTTAAAAAGACTTGTCGCTAGGACTTCATCAGATCCACTTCAAGTTCTCGCCCAGCTTGATGTCAAGCGCCTATCATCATCTAGGAAGATTCCGTCGACAAGCCGCGCCGTCTTCGCAGATTTGCAAATACCGAAATCCTTCTCGTTGTCGACATTTCCTATGTTCATAGTTAAAACATTAATTGAAAATCGATCAAGACAACTACCAAGATATCGAACACACAAACTGGGCACTCGATATTTCCTACATATTCTAGCACAAGTCATGCCAAAATTCACGGAAAAATCCGCATGACCTTTGCTAAAATAGGACATATCGAAGCGCCTGAAATTTGCCGGAACGGAAATGAATCAACACTCCGCAAAACATAGGCCACTCGGAGGTGTAACCTGCAAACATGACCGCCACTTGGATATTGAGCAACACAAGATATACATTTCCAAATATCTTATAGGACTCAAATTAGCATGCATTCAATAAGCAAAAGTAGATCATCTCATGCATTTCAAAATATTGTCACTAATACATCACTTAATAGTGTCATACATATAAAATCACTAATACAACTAAAACTCTAGCACACGACGGTATCGGGCGCGGGCGGTGGACACCCACAGAGAAGGCACCATCACGGATCATAGCTCCAAGGAGATCCCCTGAGAACCTGCCAGTATTGGAGAACGGCTCGTGCTCCAACGCAAACAAGTAGCCACAGACGTGCGCGCCCTCCTCATCGACACGGTGACGCACCACCTCCGCTGGAGTCCTCGAGCCTCGATCGCCATCGCCCACGCGACCGCCACCAAACAAGGTTCGGTCAACGACAGCTGGCTCACCAACCTCGCGCCCGGTAGGTAGCGCCCCAAGACTACTCGGCGGAGCCGGGTCCCAACATGGCCGATCTGGTCAAGCAGGTGTCGTTCTTCACGACTCGACGATGAGGATGCGGATAGGCATCGCCCACGCCGAGGCGGGAAAATTGCTTTAACTAAAAAATAGAAATAAGTTCTTACTAACTAGTTCTATTATTCAACTAGTTCTTACTAAAAATAATACTATAAATAAAAATATTCTAGTACCTAATTCTTACTAACTAATTAGTACCTAGGAACTACTGCCCTAATTACCATCTAAGTAATTAACTAACTAGCACTAAAAATAGCCTAGGGTTCATACTAACTAGCACTAAATACCTAGGGTTCATACTAAGCAGAGAAGAGGGATCAGAAGGGGAGAGAGGGATCGGAAGGGGAGAGTGCTTACAGAGGGCGGGGAGAGAGATGGGGTCGGGGAGACGGCGGCACAGAGGCGCGGGCGAGGCGGCTGGGTCGGGGAGACGGGCGGCGAGGCGGCCGGGTCGGGGAGACGGCGGCAGGCGGGTCGGGGAGACGGCGGCGAGGCGGGTCGGGGAGACGGCGGCACCGAGGCGTGGCGAGGCGGGGTCGGGGGAGACGGCGGCACCGAGGCGCGGCGAGGCGGGGTCGGGGGAGATGGCAGCGAGGCGGGGTCGGGGGAGACGGCGGTGGCGAGGCGGGTCGGGAATTGGGGAGGAAGCAGAGAGAGGGAATCAGGCCGGGCGGGGGTAAGGTAAAAGTAACATTAATCAGAAGCGTGGAAGGAAAACGCGCTGCCGCTAAAACTATAGTAGTAGCGCTGTCCGCAGTATGGGCGCCATTATTATACCTACCACGCCGAACGGTGTGGCAATTATAGTAGTAGCGCCGCCAGACAGCGCTATCGCTAATCTGCTAATCAGAAGCGCTGTTCGCTTAACGCGCCATCGCAAAGTAGCAGAGTGCCTCATTTTAACAAGCGCTACTGGTAACATTCTGTGTATAAGGTTTTCCCTAGTAGTGTCAACCCCGAGAAGTGTGTGTTTGGAGTTCCCTCCGGCAAGCTTCTCGGGTTCTTTGTGTCTCAGCGGGGAATTGAAGCCAACCCCGACAAGATCAAGGCCATTGAGCAGATTGAAGCACCGAAGCGCGTCAAGGATGTACGAAGGCTTGCCGGTTGCGTGGCTACTCTCAGCAGGTTTATCTCTAAGTCTGCTGAGCGCGCCCCGCCATTTTTCAAAATATTGAAAAAGGCAGGTCCAATGAAATGGACTCCGAAGCGGAGGCTGCGCCGCAGACTTGAAGAGATACATGTCCTCCACTCAACACTTGTCGCACCTAAGCCACAAGAGAAGTTGCTGCTATATTTAGCGCAACCAATCAAGTGGTTAGTGCTGCGTTAGTAGCGGAGAGGGAGGCGGATGATGAGCCAAAGACGCATGCAAATGCATCCAGCGACAAGTAGGGGCTTCACGACAAGCTCGGGTCCCGATAAGGATGGATCTGCGCAGCGATAAGGAGATGCGAAGAAGATGGTACAGCGCCCAGTTTTTATTTTGTCGGCCTCTCCCGCAGGGGCTAGATCGAGGTACTGGTGAGCAGAAATTGCTTTTCGCCTTCTTATGGCCTCGAGAAAGCTGCGCCATTACTTCCAAGCACATGAGATTACAGCTTGTCACCACTTTCCGTCAAGAGGATACTACGTAATCCAAGCAACAGCAGGATTGTCGAAAGGGCACCGAACCTGTCAAGCTTTGGCCTAAAGTTTGAGAGCACTTCAACTATCCAAAGCAGAGCATTGGCAGAGTTTATAGCAGAGTGGACGCTAACACCAGATGAAGAGATTCCAGAAACGAGCATCCCTGTCAAGGAAGCAAACAAAGAGTGGCTGATGTACTTTGATGGTGCCTTCTCGCTGCAAGGCGCCGGTGCCGGCGTGCTGCTTATCGCACCCACCGGAGAGCACCTCAAGCACGAGTCCGATGCACTTTCTGTGGAGCAAGCAACAAACAATACTGCAGAGTATGAGGGTTTGCTTGCCGGTCTCAGGATCGCGGCAGACCTTGGGATTATGAAGCTCATAGTCAGGGGTGACTCACAGCTTGTCGTCCGCCAAGTAAACAAGAATTATCAGAGTCCATTGATGGAAGCTTACGTTGATGAAGTGAGAAAGCTAGAAGAGCACTTTGATGGCCTGCAGATGGAGCATGTGCCAAGAGCTGAGAATGACATTGCCGATGGCCTGTCAAAGTGCGCCGCACTGAAGTTACCTGTGGAACCAGGGATCTTTGTGCTCAAGCTGACTCAACCGTCTGTAACACCATCAACTGGGAAGAGCAAGAAGAGAAAGTCGATTTCCGGTGACTACTTTCTGGCAGAGCTCCCCAAAGCCGCCGCTAAGAAGGTCCCCAAGATCAACACCAAGAGTGCTGAGGAGCAGTCTGCTCCGACAAGTCCTAGGGTTTGTTTCGTTGAAGCAAACGCTCCCGGCAAGTTTTGCTCCGGCAAGCTTGCCGGGGAACGTCAAGCTCCGGCCGAACCGCAGGTTCTTGCCATGGAAGTTGATGTTCCCGCAGCAGCATACGTGACTTTAGTCCTTGTTGTCGAGCCGCAAGCTCCGGCATGGGCACAGCAGATTGTCCGTTTCCTTCAAACAGGAGAACTTCCCGAAGAGCAAGAAGAAGCGGAAAAAGTAGCCCGGCAATCAAGTATGTACCAGTTTGTCGACGGCACACTGTACAGAAGAAGATTCAACGGTGTGAAATTGAAGTGTATCAACCGGGAAGATGGGCAAGAGCTGTTGGCAGAGATACATGGAGGCATATGTGGTCACCACATTGGCGCAATAGCACTTGCCGCAAAGCATTCCGCAAGGTCTCTTTGGCCGACAGCCTCCAGATGCAATCGCACAAGTAACCAAGTGTGAAGCGCAAGGCCCATTCCAAACAGATACACCAGCCAGCTCAAGCTCTCCGCACGCATCCCTTTATCCTCGCCATTTTCCGTCTGGGGCTCGACATTCTCGCCCCTTTCCCCGAAGTTGTCGGGGCTTTGAGTACTTGTACGCTGTAATCGACAAGTTCACAAAGTGGCCGGAAGTGGAAGCAGTGAGGAAGGTGACAAAGACAACAGCATCAAGTTCTTCAGTCGATTGTTTGCCGCTTCGGGACCCCTAACAGGATCATCACCGACAACGGCACGCAATTCACGAGCCACACCTTCATGCAGTACGTCCAAGATCTTGGTGCCAAGGTCTGTTTCGCTTCTGTTGCTCACCCGAGAAGCAACGGTCAAGCGGAGAGGGCAAATGCTGAAGTGTTGCGCGGGCTCAAGACCAGGACTTTCGACAGGCTGCACAAGTGCGGAAAGAACTGGATTGAGGAGCTGCCGGTGGTTCTTTGGTCGATCAGGACGCCGCCAAATCGAGCCACCGGCCAGACACCTTTCGCTCAAGTCTATGGAGCAGAGGCAGTTCTCCCCACGGAACTCGTATACGGGTCGCCTCGAGTGCTCGCTTATGATGAGCTTGAGCAAGAGCAGCTGCGACAAGATGACGCGCTGCTCCTTGAGGAGGACCGCCTTCACGCTGTCAGACGAGCTGCTCGATACCAGCAAGCTTTGCGCCGCTACCATAGCCACAAAGTTCATGCCGAAGTCTCGAGGAAGGCGATTTTGTTCTTCGGGCGCTGCTCAGTCCGCCAAGAATTCCAACAAGTTGACGCCGAAGTGGGAAGGCCCTTACCGGGTGAAACGAGTCACTAGGCCCGGCGCTGTCCGCCTTGAGACCGAAGATGGCACTCCGGTGAGCAACTCCTGGAATATCGAGCATCTTCGTAAGTTTTACCCATAAGGCGCGGTTGCTAGAACCTGTTCCGGCAACCACCTTTTGTACAAGTCTTGCCGCTGTTGCATGTAATCCTTTGAACAAAGCCAGGCGCAGACACTGTGCATAAATAAAGCTCACGTGCTCTGCACATCCTGTCAATTTCATGCTTTCTATTTCTTTTGCATGTATTATCTGACACTTTGTGCAGCACTTGCTCCCGGTAAGCAATAACGAGCCATAAGGCTCCATATCTTTATTTTCTCTTCTTTCTTTTTCTCAAAGAGAAGGAAGGTTCCCTCGCACACAAGTTTACCGGGGGGAGGAGAAGATAATGGTATGGATCAGGCGTCGTTCAAGAAAGTTTCGCCTTGCCGGGAAGCAAACATCAGAAAAGCTAAGTTGCCAAAGTTTGAGCAATCAGTTTTAAAAATTTTAAGTTATCTTCCTCGAACGACCCTGCTTTCTATGGAAAAACTATGCGCGGAGGAACCAACTCGTAGCTAGTTGCGCCCTTACATTGTTTCGAGTCCGCTCAACAACTTAAGTGTGCTGCGACTAGTTGCGACAAGGTTTCTTGTCGGTAACGGCACCGCCAAAGAGGTTGCTGATGTCCAAGACTCAGCGCCATGCAAGGGTGCTCATACCGACAAGTTCCCTAAAAGGGTAGGGCAAAAACATACAAAAGAAGGAATCAAGTAAAGGAAAATAACATAGCATTCAATACCCAGAATAAAGTTATATTACAAGATAACTTGTCGCAGCTCTAATAGATTGTTCTCGTAACATGACTAGCAGCGACAAGAAAAGGAGAAACCGGGCGGCCTAATCTATGCGACCACCGTCAACCCTCTTGACCTCTTTCACCTTGTCCACAATGGGTGCGACAAGGGCCTTGAGCGCTTCCAGATCAGCATCCGCCGGCAGCTTCTTGAGGACGTTGGTGAGGTTGAGGCCTGGGTTGCGGAAGGCCACCTTCACCAACACCTTTTCTAGAACTCTCGCACAGATCGTGCGCGACTCGTCGGCCAGCTGCTTTGGGATCCTTTCCCGGAGTTGCTGGAGGGCCGTCGCCACACCCTTGAAGAACAAAGTGAGCTTGGCGCTGGGTTGGAGGTTCTCGTCGGAGGAGTACCCGAGATCCTCCACCCCTAGTTGCACCAGCTCCCCATTGATGACTGCAGCAATGTTCACGAGGCCCTCTGTCCAGAGCTCCACCGTCTCCCTGAAGGTGTTTTGAGTCTCGGCGGCCCTCGTCAGCAACGCTTCGTTGGCCTTAATCTCCTCCTGCAAGGTCGCTGAGGGAGTCCTGGACTAGGGGGTGTCCGGACAGCTGGACTATCATTATCCGCCGGACTCCAAGACTACGAAGATAGAAGATTGAAGACTCCGGCTCGTGTCCGGAAGGTACTTTCCTTGGCGTGGAAGGCAAGCTTGGCAATACGGATATGTAGATTTCCTACCATTGTAACCGACTCTGTGTAACCCTAGCCCTCTCCGGTGTCTATATAAACCGGAGGGCTTTAGTCCAGAGGACAACATACATTACAACAATCATACCATAGGCTAGCTTCTAGGTTTAGCCTCCTTGATCTCGTGGTAGATCTACTCTTGTACTACCCATATCATCAATATTAATCAAGCAGGACGAGGGTTTTACCTCCATCGAGAGGGCCCGAACTGGGTAAAACATTGTGTCCCTTGTCCGCCGTTACCATCCGCCTAGACGCACAGTTCGGGACCCCCTACCCGAGATCCGCTGGTTTTGACACCGACATTGGTGCTTTCATTGAGAGTTCCTCCGTGTCGCCACCGATAGGCTTGATGGCATCTTCAACAACAACGCTGTCCCGGTGAGACTTTTCTCCCGGACAGATCTTTGTATTCGGCGGTTTCGCGATCAAGGGCCAATTCTCTTGGCCATCCGAGCAGATCGAAGCTACGCCCGCCATCAGTCAGATTTGAAGCTTAAACTTCACGGCCGATGTCCGCGGAGACTGATCTTCGACGGACTCGAGCCACACCGAAGCCGCCGACTATGACGATGGGCATGATCTAGCTCGCCATCAATCAAAGGCCTCGTGGCCGCACTCGATCCGCTTCGGCCATTAGCCCGGAGCCGATTGCCCACATCGAGGGACGGTGGATAGATGCCACCCCGGGGGCTTCAACATACACGGCGATGGAGCCGAACACTGATCTTGTCCCCTGCGAAACCCGTGATTCCGAGGCGCCGGATTCCTCGCCGAACTCCGAACCCCCCGCGCCCCTACCAATTGATCCGGATTGGGTGCCGGTTATGGAATTCACCGCCGCGGACATTTTCCAACACTCGCCTTTTGGTGATATCCTGAATTCACTGAAGCGTCTCTCGCTATCAGAAGAATCCTAGCCGGACTATGGCCAGGACGGTTGGAGTTCGGACGACGAAGAAATTCAGAGCCCACCCACCACCCACTTTGTAGCCACTGTCGAGGATCTAACCGACATGCTAGACTACGACTCCTAGAACAGGAACCAGCGCCTACAGGGCACTGGAAGACCACCTCGTCATACGACATATACATGGTGGACACCCCAAAAGATGGGGATGGCGAAGAAGCAGCGGAGGCAGATTCTCCAAAGAAGCAGCCCAAACGCCGACATCAGCGGCGCCGCACTAAATCCCGCCACAGCAAGAATGGAGATTCCAGCACGGGAGACAATAACACTCCAGAGAGTGTCAAGACAATCCTCCAAAGAAGACTCAAAGATAGGAGGACGCAGCAAGCCATCATGATAGGGCGGCGCATTTAAGGGGTTGAGGATGATAACTATATGCCTCCTCCAAGACGGCAAGCCTCAACGATGATGAATTCGCTGCACCGAGGATCCCGTCGAACAAGAGCGCTTCAAGCGCAGGCTCATAACCACTGCAAACAGCCTAAAGAAAAAGCAGCAACAGCTCCAAGCTGATCAAGATCTGCTGGCCGATCGATGGACCGAGGTCCTCGCAGCCGAAGAGTATAAACTCGAACGCCCCTCCAAAAGTTACCCAAGACGCAAGCTGCTCCCCCGATTAGAGGAGGAAGCATACATACCTTCATCACCAGCGCACGACATGGCTGACCGACCACCCCGTGGTAGTGACAGAGAGGCATCCAGGCCCCCAGCCAAGACCGTACCCTGGCATCGCTGCAAAAGTACGAAGCCAAGAGGGAACGCGCCGGACTTGCGAGACATATTGGAGGACAGGGCAAGACAATCCAGATCCATCTATGGATCACGTGGGCGCCCCACGACCCACAACGAATACCGTCACACCGGACATAACAACCCCGGCCGGGCCGAACACAGCAGACAGCGCTCTCTCGAGCTGCGCCGTGATATCGCCTAACACAGGCGCCACACACCTCTATGCTTCATCGACGGTTATGGATCTTCAGATCCTCAAGGGTTTAAACCTCAGAACATCGAATCTACGATGGCACAACAGACTTCGCGGTTTGGATCAAGACTATCTTCTCCACATTCACATGGCCCGCGTGATGATCTCCATGCCATCAAGTACCTCCCACTCAAGCTTAAAGGACCAGCTCGGCATTGGCTAAATAGCTTGCCCGCAGAGTCAATTGGTGTTGGAGGACCTCGAAGCCGATTCCTCGACAACTTCCAGGCACGATAAAGCGACCACGGACGCCGATGACCTAAGCCACATTATTCAGCAGCTGACGAATCGCCGATAATTCGACACGGTTCTTGACAAAGAAAAACCAAATCGTCGACTGTCCGGATGCAGAGGCCCTTGCAGCCTTCAAACATAACATCCAGGATGAATGGCTAGCCCGGCACTTGGGGCAGGAAAAGCCGAAATCCATGACAGCGCTCACATCGTTAATGACCCTCTTCTGCGCGGGAGAGGACAGCTGGCTAGCCCGTAGCAACAACCTCCGTAAAAATTCTGGCAGTCCGGATACCAAGGACAACAATGGCAGGTCAGGTCGCAACAAAAACAAGCGCCGCATTAACGGCGATGATAAGGAGGATACGGCAGTCAATGCCGGATTTCGAGGCTCTAAACCCGGTCAGTGGAAGAAGCCATTCAAAAGAACCACTCCGGGTCCGTCCAATCTGGACCGAATACTCGACCGCTTATGCCAGATACATGGCACCTCTGAAAAGCCAGCTAATCACACCAATAGAGATTGTTGGGTGTTCAAGCAGGCCGGCAAGTTAATTGCCAAAAACAATGACAAGGGGCTAAATAGCGACGACGAGGAAGAGACCCGGCCGCCGAACAATAGAGGACAGAAGGGTTTCCCCCCACAAGTGCGGACGGTGAATATGATATACGCGACCCATATACCCAAGAGGGAGAGGAAGCACGCACTACGGGACGTCTATGCGATGGAGACAGTCGCCCCAAAGTTCAACCCATGGTCCTCTTGTCCGATCACTTTCGATCGAAGAGACCATCCGACCAGCATACACCATGGCGGATTCGCTTCATTGGTTTTAGACCCAATCGTCGATGGGTTCCACCTGACGAGAGTCCTGATGGACGGCGGTAGGAGCCTGAACTTGCTTTATCAAGATACAGTGCGCAAAATGGGCATAGACCCATCAAGGATTAAACATACAAAGACAACCTTTAAAGGTGTCATCCTGTGAGTGGAAGCCAATCAGACAGCTCACCACACCGAAGTGGTCTTCGATCACCGGATAATTTCCGGCGAAGAGTTAATCTTCGACATAGTCCCGTTCGCAGCGGCTATCATGCTCGCTCGGACGAACCGCTTGCAAAATTCAACGCGTGCCGATTATGCATACCTAAAGCTCAAGATGCCAGCCTCGTGGAGTCATCACGGTCAATGGAAATACGGAATGCTCCTCCGAACGGAGGAACATACAACGCTCGCGCGGAAGTACTGAGCAGCCTTCTCAGCAATTCTCAAGTCCGCAGTTAAAAGCCGGATACAGCAAAGCGCCCGAGCAATACCAACCAAGACCACCGGGCGCGATCAGAGCATCGCCAGAGTAATGCGGCCCCAACCTCGCCACAAGATGATCGCAAGAATAACACTCCGCATACATCATTATGCTTTGGAGATACCATGGGCCCAGGGAAAGGGGCACGATCACAAGGGACCAAGAGTGCGGCTCGACCACACCAGGAGCTCACACTAGCACCCCCTTGTTTTTATTTTTATCTTTTCTTCTTTTATGTATACAGGACTCGTTAACTGTAAGCCCCGCCTCGATGGCTTAACTTGCCGAACTCACGATGCAACACAAATGGGGACTAAAGAAGGCCGCGATTTAACACTCGTGTGGTCTCAATTACGAGCATTAAATTCGATTACATACACCAAGTCTGCAGCTCATCCCCGAGGGGGACATGTTTATTTGGTCCAAATCCTTACTTATCAAGACTATTTGTATCAGTCCGCTCTACTAGCAGACTTTCTTTCAAAAATAATGCAGCACCTTTTATTGCAATTGCTTTATCTTTTATATGTTCATTATATGACATCTTGCACCGTGACATTTTGGTACGGCCGAATACGCCAGGGCTTCGCTCCCCAAATTATGGTGTGATTAAGTCCTAACACTTTCACAAGTGCGGCACCCCGAACTTATAGCATTATATGAATCGGCTCCAATCATGTCTTGGGTCAATAGTTGGGTTTGCCCGGCTCCCATGTTTTGGTGCCTTACGCCCGCTCCGCTGGCTAAGGTAGCACTGGAGAACCACTGCGATTGCGCCCTGTTGAGCCGGGTTAACGCCTCGGAGAAAGCTAAAACCGACCGGCATGATATGGCGAGAGACTGGTCGCTGTTCGAGAGGTTTTTCGGTCCTTAAAGACTCACGCCGCTCGAGCGAAGTTCGGATAATGTCCGATGAACGCGTGGATAGCGCCCGGATTCGGTCTTCCGAATACCAAGGGCTTCACCAAATTTAAAATTATAGAATTCTATGGCTAAGGAGAGTGTTCAAGCATTATAAGTCCGGTTGCCTTGTTCGTTGTGTTGAGCGCCTCCTCGATGGACCCAACAATGGGAAGAAGAGTGCTCATGTTTATCCCGAACACCCCAAAGACTTATGCTTGGGGGCTGAAGCCAACAACTTGCCATCTCTCGATTTTATAAACGGCCGCATGAAGGTAATATTTTAAATTAAACAAGCGCTGCTCATGGCGATATGAACGAAGTTTTCAGCGCACAGGATAAATACACAATGAAGTTCACTAAAGATTACATTTCGAGCACTCATCTCGCAATATCGCAGCTCCCTTCAGACAACTTTATAATACCGCTCTGGCGTGCGATGCTCCTTGCCCGGCGGCGGTGGGTCCGTGAGAAGCTTCTCCGCATCCAGTTTGCCCCATTGCACCTTTATGCGGGCAAGGGCCCGACGAGCGCCTTCAATACAGGCGGAGCGCTTGACTACATCGAGCCTGGGGCATGCATTCACCATCCGCCACACTAGGCCAAAGTAGCTTCCAGGCATGGCCTCTCCAGGCCACAGCCGGACTATGAGGCCCTTCATGGCCTCCTCAGCTACCTTGTGGAGTTCGACCAGCTGCTTCAGCTGGTCGCTTGGGGGCACCGGATGGCCGGCCTCAGCGTACTGAAACCAGAAGACCTTCTCCGTCGAGCTCCCCTCCTCGCCACGATAGAATGCGGTGGCATCAGACGCACTACGCGGCAGATCTGCAAATGCCCCTGGAGAGCTCCGAATTTGGGTAAGCATGCGGTAATTCACATTACAATGCCTGCTTTGCATGAAAAACGCCTTACCCGCCGCTATCTTCTTTATGTCCTCCACTTTCAAGGGCCTTCGGGCCTTGGCCTCATGATTTGGCACTTTCGAGAGCCGAGGCAAGCTCGGACTCTCGAGTCTTGGAGTCACGTTCCAAACTCTCATGTTTTTCCATGAGAGCCTGGAGCTCTTGCCGAACTTCCGCCACCCGTGCCTCTTGCTTTTTTCACAAGAGTCTGCTCATGGACGCGATGCGCTTGGTCAGCGGACACAAAGATCCTTCGTGGCTGCCACCTCGTTAGTGGCCCCGCAATACACATATTATCCTTGTTAATTTTATTTGCAACCTAAACCCTTTTCAGAAGGTACTTATTCAAAGAGGTGTTATCCACCTTCTTTTTCCTCGAGCTGCCTCTTGGCACGGCCGAGCTCTTGCTCGGACCGCCGAGGTCCTTCTTCATCACCTCGACCTCCGCCGCACGCGGCAGAGGTCGACAGCGCAGCCTGCAAACCCATATTGACATATTTTAAGCAACCTCACAGATATCTTGTTAGATCCTCGGTCGGCTTTTCTTTCCAAACACCGAACTAAGCATCGTGGGCTACCGTCTATGCGGTATTACATTACATAATTTGAACTTCTTACCTCAAAGCCTCGTTAGAAGGCTGCTCAGAAGCTTTCGTCAGCCCGCTTTTGGCGAGCTGAACCTTTCAATCACCGCACTCATGATAGTGCGGTGTTCTTCCTCGATGGAAGCGCCTTTAAGCGCCTTCAACAGTTATCCGGCGCCCCGGATGGACGGAGGCCGCCCGGCGTCGTGGTCCTTCCTTCTTTCGAAGGGCGCTTGTCGGACTCGAACCACCGCGAAGTTCCGTGTAGAGTCCGCACGAAGTCCGGAGGCTGCTTGACGGCGCCGCCCGAGCCTCCTCCGATGGGTCCTCTATGGGATCCCACCTCGGCGCCCTCGCTCGGCGTGTGGGGTAGAGGCAATCGGGATGGAATTTACTTCGACGAGGCCAACGACCCGCCATCGAGTCGGGAGATCGCCACCGCCGGACTACGGGCGAATGCGGCGTTAGAAGGACACCGCATGACATAAAATATACGGCATATAAATGATCCGAATATTTACGATCCCGCCGGACGCCTCGCCCTTGAGGCCACTCATCTCGCCAACGCCGATGTTGGCGAACTGTCCGGGGATAGTTCTCCCCTCTTGACCCTTCGCCTCCCGGTTGGGGAAGCCTTCCTTTCTTCTCTCCTCCTCCGGAGAGAATACCTCCTCCTCGCCTTCGGGGAGGAGTCCTTGTCGTTAGAAGACGCCTGATTACGGAACTCTTTCGAGTCCCGTGCGGGCCACCTTTTGGTTTTTCTTCTCCGGCACCACGTGCGGTGCCGAACCAAAGAGCCCTGCGGCGCGGGCGTTCACTGCGTCTTCCGGCATGGGAGCCGGGCTGATAAGTAGCTTGGCTTTCTCCATCCATTCCTGTCGAAGGAGATGGCAGAATGAAATCCCACTGAAAGTTAATTTAATTATCACAAGTGTCCGGTAATGGGGTTGAATCACTTATCGCGTCGGCTTGACATCAAGGCTGAATCCGCGATCTCGTCTCGGATGCGGGGCTTGACGCTTTGAACAGCACCCTCCAGGCGCCTTCGTATGTTGTACCAAAGAGCCCGCTCAGCGCCTGGTGCTGTTCCGGATTGAACTCCCACAAATTGAATTCCCATTCTTGGCATGGGAGAATCCACCGGAGGAGCATGACTTGGACCACGTCGACAAGCCGGAGCCTCTCGCTCACAATCTTCTTGATGCAGGCTCGGAGTCCCGTCACCTCCACCGGACACTACTAGGAAAAGGCCTATAGATAGGATTGACTCTAATGGCGCACCGTGGAGGCAGTGCGCCACTACTATATACTAATGGCGCACCTGCTCCAGATACGCCATTAGAGTGGAAGATACTAATGGCGCACCGTGGGCAGGGTGCGCCATTAGTATGATTTTTTTTTCCATTTTCCCATAAATACTAATGGCGCATGAGGCCCACAATGCGCCATTACTATATATAACTTCTAATGGCGCACCGTGGACAGGGTGCGCCTCTAGTGTGTATTTTTTTTCCATTTTCCCATACATACTAATGGCGCATGACATCTGCAATGCGCCATTACTATATATAACTTCTAATGGCGCACTAAGCGGCAAAGGCGCCATTACTCTAAATTTTGTTTTATTCTTTTTTTGCAAAACTACTAATGGCGCACGCTCTTCTGATGCGCCATTAGTAACCAGGGTTTCTAATGGCGCATGAGGAGAGGGTGCGCCATTAGTAACCTGGGACCAACAAGATATTTTGGACAGCCCACACCTACCCACTCACTTTCCCCACTTCATTCCATCCACCTCCTTCTCCAAGATTTCGGCCATCTCCTCCTCCTCACCTCATTTCCACCATAGATTCAACAAAATTAAGTGGTGAAATTACCTATTTTTGATAGGTAAGTAAGGGAAAGCTATCTTCATGATATAGATCTATTTTTTTTCTCCCTAGCTCGCTCCAACAACGTGCACATGCACTTTTTGTGGCCTAGCTAGATCTATGTATGTTTGTGGTGTTGCAAGTGTTTGTGGTGTTGCATATATGTTTGTGTTTGAAGGTACCGGTATTTGAAATATGCGATAGTTGCCAATATTTTGCGGAATGTTTTGATTCATTTCCGTTTCAAGCGAGAATTTTGGCACTATGCATTCTTTTTGGTCCTATTTTTAGGAAGGTCATGCCAAATTTTTTCTTGGTTCTAACATATCGTTTTGTTTTATCCATGAGCGATTATGGTCCGCATGATGGTGAAGGCATCGTGAATAGGTTTTTGAGCTCGCGAAGGCCGAGATGCTTCAAAAGAACGAGACGGAGATAAGATGTCCATGTCGAAGATGCAAGTTGAAGAGCCTTATTGCGGACCCGGATTCCGGCAAAAGGGACCACCTGCTCTTGCGTGGTTTTCTGGATGGCTATCGGTGGCAAGGTGATGAAGATGACTATCAAGTCGCCCATGGCCGGGCGAGGCAAGAAATGAGGAAGGGCAACAAGACAAGTACCACCGTGGCGAGGGCGGGCGAGAAGACGAAGAATCTCCGTGACATGATCACGACGGTGATGTACAGATGATCATCATGTAGAAGATGTCGTACATGATGATGAGGAAGATCAAGACGAAGGGCATGATCATGAAGATGAAGATGCCGGAGCAGACGACGATGGAGGCTGGGTGCAGGACCCTCATATTCAAGAGCTGCTTCTCAAGCGGACGGATAACGCAAGAGCTGCCGCCAGAGAGAAAGCCAAGCTGGATCAACTGGAGATAGAGCGCGTTACTCCATTGTATGAAGGATGCAGCCCGAGGATACCCGCTGAAAGTAACGCTCATGGCTCGAGATGAAGGTAAAACAGAAAATGACCGACGATGCTTCGACGAGAACATGTCATTCGCACGAACGTCTTCCCAAGGGGAACAAGTGCCCACCAGTTTCGAGGAGGCGAAGAAAATCGTGTGTCCTCTGGATTTACCGCACGTGAAATACCATGTGTGCATGAACAATTGCATCATTTATCGGGACGAGCACGCGGAGTCTACCATATGTCCGGTGTGCGGCGTCACTCGATACAAGAAGAGGAAGAAAGCTCCTCGAAAATCGGTGTGGTACTTTCCGATCACTCCTCGTCTGCAGCGGTATTTGGACGCGCATGTCCGTGAAATGCTATTTGGCCTGTGCAACTTTTTCGACGTCATCTCTCGGAAGTCGATTGGCGTGAGGCAACTCAGAAGGCTACAGGAAGAGATCGTGGTGATACTATGCGAGCTTGAGATGTACTTCCTGCCCGCATTCTTCGACGTTATGGTGCATCTGCTGGTCCATATAGTGGAGGATATCATCCAACTCGGGCCGACGTTCCGCACAAGCATGATGCCGCTCGAAAGGATGAATGGTGTCATCAAAGGATACGTTCGCAACATGTCACGCCGAGAGGGAAGCATAGCCAGGGCTTTTCGACCAAGAGTGCATCTCGCCATCGCACGAATTATCTAGGCATCGAGAACCCGCTGGTCCGCCTCGTCAACAGCACCTCGGCAGGCTCGCTGGATGGGGTCACCATGAGGGTCGCCATGAAATGCATGTCGGCTTCGAGGGTCGACTCGCCGACTTTGAAAGAGCAAACCTAGTCGCGCTACAACACATAGACGTGGTCGATCCTTGGGTGGTAGAGCACAAAACCTTTATTAAGAAGACGACAATGACCGAGGCCAACAGAGGACAGACGGAGATATACTCAAAGAGCACAACTCATGTTTCGCGTTGGTTCAAGCGTAAGCTTCGTCATGCACCCTTTACATGAGGATTCTTCCGCTGAAGAACAACTACTATTCGCCTTTGTCACGGGCGCCGAGCACAACCTGATGACCTATGAGGCGTACGATATCAATGGCTACACATTCTACACCGAGGACAAGGACATGAAGAGCGATGGTTATCAGAACTCCGGGGTAACGATGGAATCCTACACCGGTAACGACAAGGACATATACTACGGAAGGATCGAGGAGATCTGGGAGCTGAGCTACGCTGGAGAGAAGGTCCCGATGTTCCGTGTCAGATGGGCCAAAAACGTCATAAAAGAAGACCGGTATTTCACCACCATGGTTATACCCGGCCAAATCCAAGATCATGGGCGCAAACGTCACCGTGAAAAATGAGCCATGGGTACTGGCTTCCCAAGTGGACCAATGCTTTTTCATTACCGACCGCCAAAGCCCGGTCGTGTTGTCGTGAGGAGAGGCAAAAGGAAGATCATCGGAATGGATGGAGTAGCCAATGAGCAAGACTTCGACAAGCACTGGCGACCAAGATCGAACATGACGACGACGATGAAGTAGCAGCACACACCACAAGAAGAAGCAGGACCACCCTACCTAAAGGACGTCCGCTCCACGTAAGAACTCCGCTTATAAAAAGAAGGGCAAGAAGATTGTGAACAGAGATAGCTAGCTAAGACCGATTGTATTTAAATCGTAGTCTTCATTTCTCGATTGTATTTCATGCATGGGCACTTTTGATATCATGAATATTTTTAAATTTCATGGGCACTTTTTGAATTCATGAGGACACTTGATCTCGATTCCCCTCCATCTCGATCTCGATCCCCCTCCATCTCGATCTCGATCCTTCGCATAACATATTTAAACACAAATAAATATAAAAACAGCATTTAAAATGCATAAAAATATTACTGTTATGATTTAAACAAGTTTGAACATATTTAAACACAAATAAATATAAAAACACCATTTAAAATGCAAAAAAATATTGGGGATCCACAGGAATCGAACCCAGGACCTCCTGGTGTGTGTGCTACGTGCTGACCAGTCGGGCTAGTGGGTGGGTTCTATTGTAGAAAGGGTTGGGCTGTAGATATGGCTACTGTGGTAGATTAAAACAACATTCTAATGGCGCACCGCGAGGTGGTGCGCCATTAGAACAGTCGTACTTATGGCGCACCGGCGTGTGGTGCGCCATTAGAAAGCTTCCCTCACCTATTCCCCTCTGGCCTCTCTCCCTCCCTCGCCAGATCCCCCCTCACAGCAATCAGCCTCTCGCGCCGTCGCCCCTGGCGTCGCCGTCAGCCGTCGCCGCGCCTCAGCCTTGAGCCAGAGACGACGACCCCCTCCGCCCGCGCGCCCGCGCCGTCCCCTCCGCCCGGCGCCCGCTCGCCCTCGCCTCCCCCCTCCGCCCAGCACCAAGACCGCGCCGTCCCCCTCCGCCCGCACCAGCGCCCTCGCCGTCCCCGCCACTTGCCCGCCTGGCCCTCGCCGTCCCCCCCGCCCACGACCTCGCCGTCCCTGTGTGATTCCTCCTTCTCCTCCACCCCTCACCTGCAAACCCTAGGGCCATGGCTGTTAACTGTTTTAGATAGTTTCAGTTAACTTTTTCTTGTGTTCTGTAAATTTGACAATGCATTTGATGTTGTGAATTACTAAGATACTGAAGTAAGAAAGTTGAGGAAACTGGATTAAACTGTGTCATTTGGGCCCGTACACACATAATCAACATAACATTGGGCATTTTAGGTGAATGCAGGCAGCAAGAATATATGCAACTCTGAATATCTATCTGATGATGATTGGCAAGAGCAAGATGAGATAATATCTGTTTTCCTTGCTTTCTTTCAGGTTTTTTTTTGCTTCCAACCGTTAGTGCATTCAACTCTGAATGTAGGTTGAATATTTCTTGCACTGCTGTTAAAGATGTTACCAGTCACATTTCTGTGTCCACATTGTTTTTGTATGTAATTAAAAATGTCAAATACACAACACTGGCTGTGACAATCTGTAACTTGCTTAATTAGGATGAATTTTTTGTTCTTCATTATAGTGTATACATCTAATTCAGTAAAAAATAATAGGCATCACCTTCTGTGTAAAAAGATGTCTGAACCTTGTCTATGCCATTGGAAGAGAAATTTACAGGATGCATAGATTTCTTTACTCTGCATTGCATTGGAGGTTCATCTTGTCTTGAAGCAAACAAATTAGCATTGGAGGCTCATCTTTGAGGCTTATCTTTATTACATATCAGAACTTGCAAACAAATCTGTGAAAGACTTGTAAAGTTGCTGGGTTTTGTCTCCGACCATTGTGTCGTGATGAATTTGCAGTACCCGAGAGGCCCTTGAGTTTGCCGGAATGTCGATTAACTTCCGCTCCGCAAATTCGGGTACTCCATATGTCCTATTTTCAGCAAAGGTCATGCTGAAATTTTCCGTGAATTTTAGCATGACTTTGCTAAAAATAGGACATATGGGGTACTTGCGACTAATGCATGGGCCGGGCTATCTTAGTACTTAGTTAAGTAGGATCAACTGCCTCGCCATTCTTGCTGCATTAAATCATAGGTGGCAATAGAGCCAAGTGATTAGGCCCAACTTAGAATTATCCTTAGCATCGATAAACCCTAGATGATAAACCCAACATAGGTGGCAATAGAGCCAAGTGATTAGGCCCAACCCTAAATCATGAGACCATGATCTTGTTCCTTGACAATAACCATCTTTTTGACCAAACTTTTTTCCTATTTAGAGAGAAACATGGCCCACAACGATGAGGCCGGTGGTTGGGCGGCAAGCAATTCGGGAGATGTCCCAAGAGTTGGAGGAACAACAACCTCACCGCTATGATGACGCCGCGGAAGACACCGATCCTGATTACACAACCCCTAGTGGCGCGGGGATGACACCACCGATGGTGCCGCCGAGGATGCCACCATCGATGATGGTGGCGCACACACGATGGCAGCCAACCGAAGAAGCAAAGGAAGGACCGGCGCTCAATGCGCCTCCGCACCGCCAAGGAGGAATTACTCAAGTGGACTCCGACGGAATCCAACGGAGCCCAAACATATAGTCAAAGGGTACGCGGTTCAGCTCGGGTGCATTCTCCGGAACACCGCCTCGATCAACACCGAGAACCTTAGGCATAAGGACCGAGGAATTTGCGCAGCCTCCTCTTCACGAAGCTGCACGAACGATACAAGTTCCCCGACGATTTGAAAACACACGCCTCGTGGAATAGAGGAACAATGCCGCCCTCACGAAGATGAGCACGGCCCTGTCTACTTGGAGAAGCGGTGAAGAAAATGATTGATAAAGGTGATAGTTATGACAAGATCAAGGCGAAATATCATTTGATGAGCGAAGATGAGTACAAGGAGTTCAAGATCAAGTGCCGAGCCCGCAAGCTCGAATCAAGTCGAGTGGGGAAAGAAATGCGGAGTTGAACTTAGGGAACACAAACTCGGTCCCGGCGGTTATAGAGTGGCGGAGCCTATATGGGACAAGGAGGACGCGGAGCGTGCCGAGCAAGGCCTACCGCCCGCTTCGAGAAATACAGCGGTGACAAGGCATCAGAACTATGTCGGGGCCGGCACAAGGAGGACCCGATAACAAAGGAGCTTACCACGGATCCAAGACCAGGGCGCTTGAGCTTGTTTCGTAAGGAATACACCCCGCGTAATTAGCTCCATATGGTTGCACTCTAATTAATCACCAATATTTCTAAATGGCTCATGTTCCTTTCGCAGACAATGAAAGCGATGGCTGGGTCGTCTAAGAGCTCCCCTTCGACACCCCTTTAAATAGGGCGTTGAACGTAATGAAAAAGAAGGATAAGCTCGATAAGCCGACGTCGGTGGTCGTTTGGCGGCAAAGGCTTGTCCACAAAATGGGGTCATACTATACCGCTGGTGTGCGGAAGGAGAAAAAGGCCAGCTCGGAAAGCCGACGCGAGGTTGAAGCACTCAAGGCACAAGTGGCGCGGATTCCGGAGCTTGTCCAAGAGCAAGTGGAACAACAGCTGGAAACGGCTCGAAGCCATGGTGCCTACGTTGATTCATGGGCCGACGACGTGGATTGCGGGCGGCCAAAGGGTCCTCCCGGTTCCCAGCTTCATGGCAGCAACTCGCATACAAGGGCGGCGGCACCATTGGTGTCTCCGCGGCGGCGACATTGGTGTCTCCGGCGGCGGCGCCATTGGTGTCTCCGCGGCGGCGCCATTGGTGTCTCCGGCGGAGGCGGTATTCGTGTCTCCGCACCGCACGGTATTGGAGCTTAATGCACCGGTGTACGCCGACCGCACTCGCCAAAGAAGCGCCCCTCCGTCGGTTGCACGCCCGCCGTTGGCGGTGCTCGACATTAGCCGAGCTTGACGGCATCACGGTAACTAAGCCTCTCGGCCGATGACTTCATCTCCTTGCCTTTGATCGGGCATCCCCGACGCCCTACACATGTTTTCGCAGGCACCGCCGACGTTTCTTGCACTCTTCGCGCCACTTCGGGCGCCGAGTTGGTCGATGTCGCCAAGGGCAAAATCGCTCAACCGGCAACCCCATGTTCCACGGTAATCCGATGCCACCCACAATGTATAGGGTTGAAGTGGTCCGGTGCTGCCAGGCTGCGACGAGTTGTTACCTCCGATTCGACCGCTGGGCCGACGAAGAAGATGAGATGACCCTCGGCACTGCATAAACCGGCCCTGCTATGGCGAAGAGCCAGATTCGTTTGGGGGTGGGGACACCACCCCACGCATAAGACCGCCCGATCGTGCGGCGCCAAGCCATGGCAAGAACGCAGAACGCTACCGACCTGCGGACATCCCTATGGCACAGGATCCGGACAGCCCTATGGCACAGGATCCGGACGGCGACGACAACGACGACGGTACATTTACCAAAGTTGACAAGTACTTTGCCGAACATGGGTACGCTGACGATTTCTGCGGGCCTCTTTCTCAAGAACCCAGCCAAGACCACCGCGATCTAGCTGGTACGGCGGAGAAATCCAATTGCAACAAGCGTCGTCTGGCGTTCAGTTCTCAGGACACGCCTCCAGCTCCCGTCTTCACCGAGCCTCAGATAGCTGAGGCGCGAAATATTATCAGCCCCAACACGCTGAAGAAGGCGGTCTGTGAGCAGAACTCGGTCCCATTACAGGAGATCAAGAAGAAGGGCCGGAAACGAAAGACTAACAAGGGCGCCGGTGCGAGCCAGCCGGCACCGAGTTCGATCCGTGCTCAGGACGGGCCACCTTCACCTAAGGATATCTCGAGGAGGGTGCATGTGGCGGGTAGGGTGATGCTACCGCCAAATATGCTGAATGCTGCAACCGGTGCTATGCGGAGTCTGCATGACAGTGTTCTGATTTTGGAGAAGCGGCGTCTCAGAGAGAAGGATGTGGCATACCCGGTTTTCGTGGCCAAGGTGCCAGAGAGCAAGGGCTTTGTGGATGGCGACATCGGGGGTATGATCGTCCTGCGGTTTGATGACATCTTTGCTATGTTTAACCTTCATCCGTTGCACTACACCTTCGTTCTGGCTGTTTTCGCTGAGCATGCAGATGCGGATCATTAGAGACAATACCCCGGACATCGTGATAGTCGACCCCTTCTACATGCGTGCCAAGCACTTGAGCAGCGCTGGGACCGCCAAGTTGCGAAGTTCACACCTCAAGGCGCTCATTCGCAAACGCAGATAAGGATAACTTCCTTGTGCCTTACTTTCCGAGTAAGTCATCCCTTAACCGCCCGTAACATATGATTTCTTAGATTTCAATCGTTTTTTTTTCTAACATTCCGTGTTCGTGCGGTGACACACATTGCACACTCATCCTCTTAAGCCGAAATATTCCATGGCCACGATTTTGACCCGAACCAGAACTCCATGATAGACTACACAAATGTGAAGAAAGTTCTTGATGATGTTCTCCCGCCACGCCAAATCTGGAGGCACCTTCACCAGACAGTTCGTAAGCACGGCAAGCACATCTTCTCACACTGTCTGAAGTTCTGCTGCGTCAAGCAGCCGCCTGGCGGTCAGAAGGATGCCTACTACGCCCTCCATCACATGCGGGCGATCGTAAGGGACCATCATCACCTTCTGCTACCAGATAATCTCAAAGATTGGGCCGCGAGCTTGTCGGCAGTCCAGGACGCGGACCTCAGACAAGAATTCTTTCGATCCGATCGGAGTTTGCGGACATCATCCATCAAGATGTCCTTCATACGTCGGGCAGTTCTTCCTCGAAATCAACCGTCCAACAAGTGAGATAGATGGAATGCTACAAATGCAGGGTGACAACGATCCGCGATTTCATGACCATCGCGACAGACGGCGGCTTCATCCACGCCTCCGTCCGATGAGTCGAGTCGAAAGTAGTGATGTGTAGTTCGAAACATTGATTGGCTCATGTTGTAATTAAACTTTTAATGAATTCGTATGTCTCTTTGGTTTGGACGGTTGTTCAACTTAGATGTAATCGATGCTATTTTATTAGTAGGACCATGAATCGTGCTATTAATGTCTTGCTTTTCTCTTCCGATCCTTTTGTTGCATACTTACACATTGCTTATGTATTGTGTCGTTGTTTGGCTTGTGCATAGAGATGCCGTCGTATGTCGTGTACAAGGGTAAGGTTCCCGAGTCTACGATGACGGGAGGAGTGTCGGAGACAGGTTCACCGCTTCAGCGGTAATAGTTACAAAGGGTACACCACTAGGGCGGAGGCGAATCTAGATACGCCCGCTATCTAGCAGGAGAGAGAGAGGGCGTTGGAGGAACCGGATGAAGACCAGTTTGATCGCGATGATGCTCATCGTGATGACCACAGCTCTCTTCTATGTGATGGTAGTTTAGATGATCGATATTGACTTGTAATGTGAAGGCAAACTCGATACTCGCGGTCTTGAGACTTGTAATGTTTTATCTTTGTCCGGTCTTTTGAATCCGGAGACTAATATGATGAATTGTATTCGGAGACTAATCTTCTATTGTATTTGATGAATTTGATGTTGCTGTGTGCTGCTGTCTATATTCTATGCAATAATATATTTTGTAATCTGTGCAAAAATCAGAAAAGCAAAAAAAAAAAACCTAATATTCATACTAATGGCGCACCACAAAAGACATTAATGGCGACTTGTGATCATCACACTAATGGCGCATGTTACGTAATGCGCCATTAGAATGCCATAGCACATTTGTACATATGGCCCCGGGAGGCATTCTAATGGCGCCTGGGCTATACTAATGGCGCGATTACGAGTGCGCCATTAGAACACCGAGATACTAATGGCGCACGAAGAGTGCGCCATTAGAATTTAATTCTAATGGCGTGATGCCGTGGGCGCATGGCAGTGCGCCATTAGAAGGCAAAACCAGTGCGCCACTAGCATGCCTTTTCCTAGTAGTGGACTACCCCACTGCAAGCCCTTCTCTATCCAGGAGGTGAGCTGCGTGGGGATTCCAGATCTAAACTCGGGGCCGCCGCCCATGTGGGCTTGCGCGGCTCGGTGATGTAGAACCACCCGATTGCCACCCCTTGACGGAGTCCAGAAGGTCCTTCCAGTTAAGGGACGTTGGGCAATTTGCCCAACATGGCGCCTCTGCATTCGCTTATGCGTGCCCTTCACAACCTTCGCTTGCGTTGAAGGTCTTGAGCCACAGTCGAAGTGGGGCTGGATGCAGAGGAAGGCCTCACACACCACGATAAACGCCGAGATGTTGAGGATGAAGTTCGGCGCCAGATCGTGGAAATCCAGGCCGTAGTAGAACATGAGCCCCCAGACAAATGGATGGAGCGGAAAGCCCAGTATGCGGAGGAAGTGGGGGAGGAAGACGACCCTCTCATGAGGCCCAGGGGTGGGGATGAGCTACCCCTCGTCGGGCAGCCGATGCGTGATATCGCTGGAAAGATATCCGGCGTCGCGCAGCTTGGTGATGTCCTCCTCCTTGACGGTGGAGGCTAACCATTTACCTCCCGCTCAGGACATATTCAGAGAAGGTTGAGGTTAGATGCGCAAGCTTGGGCGTTGGAGCTTGAGTGCGCGGAGATGGATAAGCAAAGGAGGAAGAAGGCATAGGTGAGAAGGTGAATCCTTATCCCGAATATATAGGCGGACTAAACTATGCGTCCCCCGCCAGCCTGGTAAAACTCGCTTATCTCCCAAGTGCCACCATCAATGGCGCGATTGGGTTACCCACGTCCGTATTGATGAGAATCCCGGAATAAGGGGGAACACGATCTCTGCTTCGACAAGACGTGCCAAGGAAACCGCTTCGCTAAACGTGTCGAGGTGGAATAGTAAAACGCGATTCAAACAAGGGCTTGGTAGCGGTGTGATGTCACGCCGCATAATACGTCAGCAGATTGAATTAGTGTATATGTTTTATTCTCTCTACGGTGGAATGTGGAAATTATTTTTGTAGAGCCGGACACTATCCTGGTGTTCATCATCTCCTCTGGATTATTCAAGGGAGGAATCCGCCTTGCAATGCCGAACATTATGCACGCCGGACTTATCGTCATTGAAGACTGGTTCAGGGGCTACTGAGGGAGTCCTGGACTAGGGGTGTCCAGACAGCCGGACTATCATTATCCGTCGGACTCCAAGACTACGAAGATAGAAGATTGAAGACTCCGGCTCGTGTCCGGAAGGTACTTTCCTTGGCATTGAAGGCAAGCTTGGCAATACGGATATGTAGATTTCCTACCATTGTAACCGACTCTGTGTAACCCTAGCCCTCTCCGGTGTCTATATAAACCGGAGGGCTTTAGTCCGTAGGACAACATACATTACAACAATCATACCATAGGCTAGCTTCTAGGGTTTAGCCTCCTTGATCTCGTGGTAGATCTACTCTTGTACTACCCATATCATCAATATTAATCAAGCAGGACGTAGGGTTTTACCTCCATCGAGAGGGCCCGAACCTGGGTAAAAACATTGTGTCCCTTGTCTCCTGTTACCATCCGCCTAGACGCACAGTTCGGGACCCCCTACCCGAGATCCGCCGGTTTTGACACCAACAGTCGCCTCCTGCTCCTTGGCGCTGTCCAGCGCCTGGGTCAAGGTGGCTAGCTTCAGCTCGAGATCCGCGTTGGAGTCCTTGGCGGCGCTCAGCTCCTTGCCCTTCTTGACGAGACGACCCTGCAGCTCGCCGTGAGCGCGGGCGTCCTTCTCACGCTCGCGCTTGAGCACGGCAAGCTCTTCGCCGCTCGCCTTGAGATCGGCCTCAAGCTGCGTCACCTTTGTCTCCAGCTCCTTCTTGGCGGCCTTGGCAGCTGCGGCCGCGTCCTTTGCTTCCTTGAGAGCCTCGCCAAGTGTTTGCTCGCGCGCGGCAAGCTCCTCCTCGTGGCTGTCGAGGTTGACCTTCCGCTGTGTCAGTTCACCTTCCCGTGCAGACAGCTCCTCGGCGACAAGCCGCTGCTGCTCTTTAGACTCTGCCTTCTAAAGGAGGAAGGCTTTCCGCTCCTCGACGAGTTGCGCCCGCTCCTCCGCCAAGGATCGGAGAGCCTCCCGGTTAGCGCCCTGGATCTCCTCCGCACGCTTCTTGGTGTCTGCTCCCTCCTTCGCGACAAGCGCTTCCCGGGACTCCAGCTTGGCCAGCCAGGCGCGGTAGAGCGACAACAACTTCTGTAGCAGCTGCTCCTCTTCAGGCTCGCTGCTACTGCTGCTTGGCGCGTCGACCAGCGACAGCCCAGCGGAGGCGAGCACTTCTCCATCAAAGGCTTCTCCTTCGACCGGCGCCCTGGAGCTTGACGCCCAGGGGAGCTTGATGAAGATGCCATCGCCGGCCCTCAGATAGGCACCGGGTTGGGGCTCCTCGAAGCCTGGCGCTGCGTCAGCGGCGGAGGGATCGGCGGTCGGCATAGCTCCTTGCGCTCCTGCGGCCCCAGGGTCGTCAGTGCGATCGCCGGACTCCTCGCCAGCTCCTGCACCAGCAGCTTTGGCGGCCTCTTCGCCGGCGGGATCATCGGCGCTGGCTTCCTCTTCGGTGGCAGTGGCGTCGGTGGTGTTGCCGCGCGCGTCCTCCTCGCCGGCGACTTCGGTCTCCATCGGCTCCGTGGCGGATGGATCTGACAACCGGAAAAGGGAGAAAAGTCAAGCAAAAATGCAGAAAGAAAATCAGAAGAAGAAGAACCCAAGGGAAGTGTTCAGGCAAGGAGGATTACCTGTGCTGGGCTCCACAGTCACGGTCTCCACCACAGGGGGATCACTGGTGTCGTCCCTTGCCGGAGAGCTCTCCCTTGCCGGAGACTTCTCCCTTGCTGGGGAATCCTCCCTTGCCGGAGAACGCTCCCTTGCTGGGTAATCCGCCCTTGGCAGTGTAGTCGAAGCAGACGACGATTCGGAGGCGGTTTCCGGGCCCTCCTGGTGAAGTTTTTCTGCTCCTACATAAACAAATAATCAGATGAAAACAAAGAAAGAGCACCCATGCGCACTTAACAGCGGGAAGGAAGTCATGTACTTACGCTGGGGGCTGCGCTGGGGGCTGCTTTGGGGAATAGTTGCCGTGTCCGGCAAGGTGGTCTCGGGCGTACCCCCTGCTGTTGCGGTGGGCTCGTCCTCGATGACAATCACCGGGGCCTTGGCTCTCTTCGCCGCTCTCTGGGCCAGAGTCCTGAAAAGGAAAGGAGTCCAGAGTAGAGCAAATCAAATACAAGACAAAAAACAAGCAAGAATTGAAGAATTACAACTGCAGCAGAAAAATCTTACTCTTCTTCTTCCTCGTCGGAGTTGAGCGCGGAGAGGTCGAAGTTCGGCCCACTCTCGGCGTGATGAGGCAGAGGAGTAGGATCCCTTGGCCGCTTGGCGGGGGCTGCAGCAGTGGCCCAGGACGACCCCGCTCCAGTTGCCGCGGCAACGTGAGGCGCTCCCGCGGCAACAGTACTTGTCGCGGCGGAGCGTGTCGCGCGACGCCGCGGCTGTTGGCCCGTCTACCGTCCTGCTGCGTCCCCGGCCCTGCGGAGATGCCTTCTTGGTGGAGCTGGGGGCTGCACTGCGGGCTCTGCTTGCGACAAGCTGCCTGGAGATGGCGGACCACTCGCGTCCTCGGCGGGCTCGCTCGACTCAGCGTCAGGCGCGACAACCTCTTCCTCGTCGTCGATCCACTCTCACTCGGCAAGGCTTGCCGCCTCTGCTGCTTCTGCTTCCTCCACGGTGAATCCAAACTCGCCCGCGGCGGCAGCTGCCGCCGCCTCTTCCGCCCTAGTGGCGATGCGCTGCATCTCCGCTTCGGTGGTGTCGCGGGTGAGGCTTCTCTGCTCATCGGCGTGGACCGCCACCTCCACCAAGCCATCGAAGAACTGCTGCACGACGTCGTCTGCAGGCTCTTGCCAAGTGGGGACATTCCCATGCGAGTCGCACGAAGGCATCATTGCCCAGATGTGGTCGAGCGAGGAGTTGTTGCACAGCGGAACGACGCCTGTCGGCAACCTGAACCACTCGGGATGTTGAGGGTCGTGCTTGAACAGCTCCTTGAGTATCTCGTCCAATTCTAAGACAGGAAAATTGAAGTTGAGGCCCAGGTGCAGCCTCATAATATCCGCCGGGCCCCCGAATTCCCAGGCCGGTCTCCTCCTCTCTTGCAGGGGGGCGATGCGGCGGCGAAGAAAATCCGCGCCAACAGCACCTGTGGTGAGCCCGGCAAGCCTGAGGCGTAAGATCCGGGTGACGGCAAACTTCAACCTGTCGTCCTCCGGAGCCAGGCTACTCCAATCATTGCCGCGCACTGCTGGGGCTTGGCGCTGGGCGGTGAAGGGCTGCGGGTTCTCCTCGACGATCCAGCACCAATCTGATCTCCACTCCTCCCATTTGCTGCGGAGCTCCCCCTCTAGATAGGCTTCCTTCTTGCCGGCCCTTGAGATCCAGGCGATTCCGCCAGCTAAAGGCTCTCCTCTCTCGACCCGGGGGATAAAGAAGTGGCGGAAAAGGGCTACATTTGGGTGGACTCCGACTAAGATTTCGCAGAGATGTGCGAAAACTGCCATGGTCAGGACAGCATTGGGGATGAAATCAAGGAGGTGAAACCCGTAGGTGTTCATGATATCACAGAAAAATTCAGAGAAGGGCGGGCAGAGCCCGCAGTAGAAGAACAAGGCGAAGAAAGGATATCCACTCGGAGCCTTTTTCGAAGAGGCGGCGGAGAGTACCTTCGTGCGCGGATGCCCTCGCGTCTCCGTCGACCAGAAGAGGTAGTACCACTCCCTCAGGTCCCTCGCGGAGAGCTCGGCGGGGAAAGTGGCCCGCTCCTTTCGCAGCGCCTCGGTCGACTTCGCGGCCTTCCCCTTTCCGGCTTTCGGAGCCATGGCGGAGGTGGTGGCGGGGGTCGACGGCATTGGTGGCGCCGGTGGCAATGGGGAAGCGGAGCGCTGCTCTCTTTCGGCTTTGGAAGAAGAGGGGAGCGGCGGAGATTTCTGAGGATTGGAAAAGCAAATGGCGGAGGTGGGGGAACTGCCCCTGTTTCCCATGCTTACAAAGAGGGAGGAGGCGAACGTTACGCTTTTTCCGAATAAAGAACCACCCATGATCTCTCCCACGACGCCGCATTCGACGCATGCCGTTAGGGGAGGGCGCGGTGGATACGGAATAGGATTCGGCATAAACCAGGCCGCGCGTGCCCGTGCACTGTTTTGGGCCTGGCCCAACAGCGCTCAGCACCGTGTGTGGGCCAGGCCCGGGGGCTCCTGTCGGTGTACTAGAGTAGGGGTACCCTAGTATCCCGAACTTGTACACGGGCAGTCGCAGCGCCCCGCGCCAAGGCTTGCTGGGTGACCGCCAAGGTCCTCCGTGTTTCCCTTGGAGCCATTCAAGAGCAAAGTATTCAAGCCGAGAAGACAAGGCCCCGGCAAGAGGAGCTTGCCGGGAAGGCCAACCAAGGCCCCGGCAAGAGGAGCTTGCCGGGAAGGCCAACCAAGGCCCCGGCAAGAGGAGCTTGCCGGGAAGGCCAACCAAGGCACCTTCAAGAAACTTGCCGCGACACGCGCGTCCGGCAAGACCGGTGGCGACAAGCTTCCGGATGCGACAAGATAACGACCACGGCAAGATGTTTGCGGGCGAAGCTGCCACCACACCCAAGCGCTCCGGCAAGATCCACCTGATGTCGCCCTGGGGCCCTTCCAGGGGCGCGTGGCGAGAGGCTGTGCAGCCAGGGGCGCGCGGTGGCAAGCGGGGATGACAAGATCGCCATCGTGGCAAGCGGTGGCGCCCCTAACGGTCACTTTTCTGCACTGTTTGGGCGACACAGACGGGCATTTAATGCCTTTGTCCCCTGCCGTCAGGGTTAGGTATGATACACTGTAGAAGTAGGTGCACCAACCGCACCTCTTTTCCATTTTTACCCTTGCATGCGTTGCCACCTGTTGGTGACCCCTTGAGCATATAAAAGGAGGCCCATGCGCAACGTAGAGGGGGGGTTCGAAACCAGAAACACTCACGCTCGGTCTCGTTAGCAGCTGGTGCGTACTGTAGCTCCCAGCGCTCCCGAGCAAGAACACAATATAATCTGACAAGCAGCAGTAGGAGTTTTATCTCTCCGGAGAGCTTCGAAGCTGGGTAAAACCACTCGCGTGTTTCACCTCGATCCGCTCTTCGTGCAGCCTCCGCCCCCCCCCCTGCCGGACCGAAAGGGGCCCTGCCCCATAGGTGTTCGTTCCCACGACAGAATGCCGCCGTTTGGTCGGGACTAGGACGGAGGCCAAATTGCTAGTCAAGCTCTTGACGAGCTGGACTGTACTGCTGCAGAGTACTTTGGACTCGTTTGACAGTGTCCGGGAGCTTGGCCACCGAATTAAAGTTCTGCTTGAACAGGCCGCTCTGTACTTCTGCTGCTAGAGCACCGGTGTGCTCCTCGGTACGGAGGGAGCGTTCCCTGTTTCCATTGACTGTTATGACACCGCGTGGTCTGACCATCTTGAGCTTGAGATAAGCATAATGTGGCACCGCATTGAATCGAGCAAATGCGGTTCGTCCGAGCAATGCGTGATAGCCACCGCGGAAGGGCACGATATCGAAGATCAACTCTTCGCTTCGGAAGTTGTCCGGGGATCCGAAGACCACCTCCAGTGTGATTGAGACCGTACAGCGGGCCTCTACACCTGACATGACTCCTTTAAAGGTAGTTTTTGTGGGCTTGATCCTTGAGGGATTGATGGCCATTTTGCACACTATATCCTGATAGAGCAGGTTCAGGCTGCTGCCACCATCCATGTGGACTCACGTGAGGTGGAATCCATCAATGATTGGGTCGAGGACCAGTGCGGCTAAACCGCCATGACAGATACTAGTCGGATGGTCCCTGCGATCGAAGGTGATCGGGCAAGACAACCATGGGTTGAACTTTGGGGCGACTGGCTCTATCGCGTAGACGTCCCTGAGCGCGCGTTTGCACTCCCTCTTGGGGATATGGGTAGCGTATATCATGTTCACTGTTTTAACTTGGGGGGGACTTCTTCTACCCCCTGTGTTCAGTGGCCTGGGCTCCTTGTCATTGTCCTTGCTTTGCTTCCCCTTATCCTTGTTCTCGACATTTAACTTGTCGGCCTGTTTAAAAACCCAACAGTCTCTATTGGTATGATTGGCTGGTTTATCAGGGGTGCCGTGGATATGACATGGACGATCGAGTATGCGGTCCAAGCTGGATGAGCCCGGATTGTTTCTTTTATATAGCTTCTTCCGCTGGCCGGACTTGGAGCCACTGAATCCGGTGATGACCGCCATGTCATCGGTATTTTCACCATTGCTTTGACGCTTGTGCCTATTGCATCGGGGTTTTCCGTTGCTATTTTTGGTTTTAGAGGTGCCGGTGTCGCTTGCATTGTTATTGCTACGGGCCAGCCAACTATCCTTGCGCGCACAGAAGCGGGTCATGAGTGCCGTGAGGGCTACCATGGACTTCGGCTATTCTTGGACGAGTGACGGGCGAGCCATTCGTCGCGGATGCTATGCTTAAACGCCGCTAGGGCTTCGGCATCCTGACAGTCGATGATCTGGTTCTTTTTAGTTAAGAACCTAGTCCAGAATTTCCTGTCTGACTCTCCGGGCTGTTAAACTATGTGACTTAAGTCGTCGGCATCCGGAGTTCGGACGTATGTACCTTGGAAGTTGTCGAGGAAGGCATCTTCCAAGTCCTCCCAACTGCCAATGGAGTTTTCGGGCAGACTGTTCAACTAGTGCTGAGCTGGTCCCTTGAGTTTTAGCGGGAGGTATTTGATGGCATGAAGATCATCACTGCGGGCCATATGAATATGGAGAAGAAAATCCTCAATCCATATCGCAGGGTTTGTTGTCCCATCATATGATTCGATGTTCATGGGTTTAAACCCTTCCGGGAATTCATGTTCCATAACTTCATCAGTGAAGCAAAGGGGGTGTGCGGCGCCTCCATATCGGGCCAAGTCACGACGTAGCTCGGCTGGAGTTCGTCTGTGGTTTTTGGCCCGGGCGTGGTTATGTTTGTCACGTCCGGCCGGATGGCCATCGTCGCGCGTAGGGGCACGCCCCCGCGATCCGTAGATCGATCTGGTCTGACCTGATCTGTTCTCCAGGTCTTGCCGCAGGTCATATGTGTATCCTCGAGCTATTGTGTCTCTGTTTTTACGGGGAGGTAGTGCGGGCTGGTGTTCGGCTTGAGTTGCCGCTCTGTCCCGGCCACGTGGTGGTCGGTCAGCCGCATTACGCGCTGGTAGGACGGACTCCAGCGCCTCGTCATCGAATTGGGGTAACAATTTGCGCTTCGGGTAACTTTTGGTTGGGCGCTCGAGGCCGTATTCCTCGGCTGTCAGGACATTAGTCCATCTGTCATTGAGCAGATCTTGATCAGCTTGAAGCTGCTTCTGCTTCTTTTTCAGGCTCCTTGCAGTGGCTATTAGCTGGCGCTTAAAGCGCTCCTGCTCGATGGGCTCCTCAGGCACGATAAAGTCTTCGTCGCCGAGGCTTGCCTCATCCTCGGAGGGTGGAAGATAATTACTGTCCTCCAAGTCTTTGTTTACGGTTTGTTCATTAGGGCTGACTCGCCCATCTTCCCGTTAATCCTATTCGGAAGTTGGCTCAACAGGGTCTTCATTTTCTTCGGCATCGTCCGGAGTATTATTTTCTCCTGTGCCGGTATTGCGTTTTTTCCACGGCGTGGTTTATTGCGGCACCGCTGACGTTGGCACTTTGATTGTATCTCAGGGGGTTTATCCTCGACTGGATCCTTCTCATTATCACCGTTGTTCTCTTTGGGTGTATCCACCATGCATACGTCATATGAGGAGGTGGCTGTCCAGTGCCCGGTAAGCGGTGGTTTTTGTGCCTGCTCCTCTCCGGCATCGTCGTCCATACCGTCGATGTCTTTGGAGCCGTAATCGAGTATGTTGGTTAAGTCTTTGAAAGTGGCTATGAAGTGGGTGGTGGCGGGAAGCGGAATTCTCGGTCATCAGCTTCCAATTCAAACAGGATATAATTCGACTGAGAGTCCCCTGCTAAGGAGAGGGCTTTTAATGAGTTTAGCACATCGCCCAAAGGTGAGTGCCAGAGATGTCTGCGGAGCTGAATTCAACGATCGGCGCCTGATCAGGTTCGATGGGCGCGGATGCACGCGGTTTGGAACCTATGGCCGGAGATGAATCCGAGGTTCCGGTGACACAGATCCCGCTCGAGGTTGGATCTATGTGCGGCTCTAACGCTGCTGAGTCTGCGGCTTCCATGGAGGGGTTGAGCTTCCCATCCTCGGATGGCGTGACCTGCTCCGAATATAGGGCCGGAGCAGTTACAGGTGCTATCTCCTCGATACGGTCCGATGACAGATTTAGGTCATATTCATCGCGGTGGCAGGGAGCGGATGCCATGGGCTCGAATCCGTCGAAGATCAAGTCTCTGCGGATATCGGCAACATAGTTCAAGTTCCCAAACCTGACCTGATGGCCAGGGGCATAGCTGTCGATCTGCTCTAGATGGCCAAGCGAGTTGGCCCGCAGTGCGAAGCCGCCGAATAGGAAGATCTGTCCGGGGAGGAATACTTCCCCTTGGACAGCATTGTTGTATATGATAGACGGGGCCATCGATCCTCTTGAGGACGACGCAGCAGAATTCTCAACGAAAGCACCAATATCGGTGTCAAAACCGGCGGACCTTGGGTAGGGGGTCCTGAACTGTGCGTCTAAGGTCGATGGTAACAGGAGACAGGGGACACGATGTTTACCCAGGTTTGGGCCCTCTCTATGGAGGTAACACCCTACTTCCTGGTTGATTGATCTTGATGAATATGAGTATTACAAGAGTTGATCTACCATGAGATCATAATGGTTAAAACCCTAGAAGTCTAGCCTGTATGATTATGATCGTCTCTAAGGACTAAACCCTCCGACTTATATAGACACCGGAGGGGACTAGGGTTGTACAAAGTCGGTTACAGAAAAAGGAATGTTCATATCCGAACGCCAAGCTTTCCATCCACGCCAAGGAGAGTCCCATCCGGACACGGGAGAGAGTCTTCTGTCTTGTATCTTCACGGCCCATCAGTCCGGCCCATGTTACATAGTCTGGACGCCGGAGGACCCCTCAATCCAGGACTCCCTCACCGACGCTGATGTGACGGCGGCCCGATCTTTCGATGGGACTGGGAATAAATATCGATTTGGTGGATTTTGACCTTGACGATCCGGCTATACCGTACCCGACGATACGCCTCGACAATCGCTAAACCAATCTCCGATGGTTATTGACCTTGCCAACGATGTTCGAGTTCCTGCAAGCAACCGAAGATCAGGCAAGAACAAAGATGAATTGCAACTGAAATTGCGGATAATAAACTGAGCACACGATCTAGATGAAAAGTTGGGGTTCCACTGTGGATCTAACAAGGCGGTAGTCCTACACGTCTCGTAGATGTGAATTGTAGCAACAGCTAGACAATACAGTAAAACCCGAGTCTAAACCCTAAGTTGATGATGTCTATTTATTAAAGGAACGTGTCGCCGATGTCTCCTGGCTCGCAAATCCTGGCCGGCGTGCCGACGTAGACATACGGAGGCTCACCTCCTTTGATTCCCTCGTACGTGGACTTGTGTGTACGCATGCACTATATTTCTGTACCACATGGGCTTGGGCCCCCATAGCATGCATGGTGCATGATGGATGTGTTCGGTTGCACCATGGTAGTACACATGCACGTATATATTCACACATATGTCATGCATCTGTATATATATACATGTGTGCAATGTATGGATATAATCTCTCATTTTAACACGAGGCTTGTACTGGTCTCCGGCAATTCTGCATAAGATAAAAAATTGTATAGTATTTCTATTCACGGTAACAAAATAATAATTCACATAATTATTAACAGAAATCACCTGATTATTGTATGTGCAAACAATATTTTCGGTTGTATCTGTAGAGGACATGTTCACATTATCCTCCCTTTCTTGAAAACAAAGCCGTCCTCGGCGTTGCTTAATCTGAAAATTGACTAGCAAACAAGACAAAGTGTATGCGTTGTATATGTATATATCATCTATTTTAACCCCTCTCCGCTGTTGTACATTCAATGTTTCAGGAAAACAATGCCCATGGTAGCTCAAAAGTAGAGGAGTTTTATTTCTCAAACAACTATTGCAACCCAGTTTGCAAACATAAGTGATGCATATATCCTTATCTTTAGCATGTGCAGATAAGTAATCATGCAACATGCTATTCGAGATGTAATCAACAATGATGTTGGATGTCATATTATAATGATCAAGCATTGGCATATTAATATTCTCTTTGAAGCTAGCAATATCATCACACGTGATGCAAATGCTATGCATGAAAAATTCATGGTCTACACGATCTTCACCAATCAAGTTAAAAATAACACTTTTCATATAACTCAAACATGTGATTTCAGCTATTTCATTTCTCGCATGTGACAAAGGCATAGGTGGATCCATCAAAATAGAATACAAATAATTGGCATGAGAAATTTTAGCTAACACTTCAACATGTTTAACCAATTTTATGTGATCTAAAAATAGGTGTTATGATCAAATCTTTGGCAGTTCCACTTGTCTCAACACATGGTGTATCTAAACCAATAAGCCATTCATCAATTTTGTGTGTAGTAAGAAAATCATTACCAGTATTATTACCATGTAGTTCTGGCTCATATGAAGTAAGTACGGACGGTGGTGATGCACAGTAAGCTCCAAGTGTCGTAATCATAGTTGGTGGTGTTACGGGAGCAGTAACCTTTTGTGATGGGAATTCCACTGCACGCTTGTTCATCATGCATACATGTTTTCTTATTTTCTGTTCAGCTTTACAAGCAAGACAAAACAAATGGTTGACGGAATATAATTCTTCATGCATTATTATGTCTTGTATATCATGATTTAAACCTTTCCAAAATCTGCTAAAAAAATCTTCTTCACATTCTACTAATCCACAACGTAATAAAGCAGTACACAAATTATCATAATATTCTGGAACAGTGTTATTGTCTTGTGCTAAACTTTGCAATTTTCTAAGCAAAGCACTAGCATGATATGAAGGAACAAAACAGTTTCGCATAAGAAGTTTTAAACCTTCCAAGTAGCGGGTCTATTATAAATATTTTCTTTGCAATAATTTCTCCACCAAACGAAAGCAAAACCGAAAAAGCTTTTAGTGACATCATTTATTTTCTTATGCTCAGAAAAATCATGGCTACCAAATATTTCTTCTACCTCAATTTCCCAATCAATATATGAATCAGGGTCATATTTACCCTCGAAATTTGGAAAAGAGGTAACATGATGATGTGTGTTTCTACCATGATGTAGATCATGTGACGGTCGTTGTACCTTCTGTAGTGGGTAAGAGTGATCTGTATCAAAATGTGGCAAAGCATCTCCCACAATAGACGCAACCCAACCGTTGACCGTTCTAGAATCTGCCATGGTTAGTACCACACAAAAACAAAATCACAAGTATAATGTTCCTATGGTACTACGGTGAGGCGGTGGAAAATGTCTCTCAACTCTCGAGCAATTACCAAGCTCTTACCAGTTCTTACCGTGTTGCAGTGGTTGTTGGCCGTTGGCGATGTCAAAAGTTATCAAAAGATTGATATAGCGATTACCAAGGGACCGAACAAGATACAGTATAGGAAGTGGAGCTTGGTGGAGGTTTCCTTAACTCACAATATGTGGCACAATTAAGCAAAAAGTAATGCAAGCTGAATAATTGTTCAAACTCCTAACTAGTGCTGGCAGTCGACTAGTAAGAGATAAAACAATCTAAGACCAGATACTGAAACAAGTGAGTGGAAACCGATGAAAAATATAATAGCTCTAAATAGCTAGATATAAGTGAGGTATAAAGGTAGCATATGGCGACTAAGAGCAGAAGATGTGCAACAGTTATCACGTATATGCACAAAGCAACAGTTCTGAACAAGAGATATTTCAAAAAATGTGAACCGGCCAGAACTTTGCAAAACCTTTTTTTCCTCTCTTTTTTTGCTTTTCTTTCTGTTTTTTTTTCTTTTTTCTCTCTGTTTTTTTTTCACTTTTTCCTTTTTTTCCATACCGATTGTTATTAAAAGTCACGAACACAATTTATCTACTACCCTTATAAAAAAAAGAGAGGGCGGAGAAACAAACAATCAGACCCATTCATCAACAAAATTTAATGACCCTTAATTCTCCGATGTTTGATGCAACAAACAAGCCAATCAAGCCACTAATCCTCCATCGCTATAATCACGAAAACAAACCGCTCTGCAGAACGCGCACGCCTGCACGACCTTTCCCACACTCCTCCTCCCAACGGCCGAGCGGTTCGCGGAGCACGGGCGGTCCGCCCCCGCCTCCCGCGCGTCCCCTGCCCATCGGCGTCGGTCCGCAGCCACCCCAGCCAGCCCCGCGCGCTGCCCCCCTGCCGCCAGCCGCCGGTCCGCCGCCGCCCTGGCCGGCCCCGCGCCGTCCCCCGCCGCCCAGCTTGGCCTCCGTCGCTGCAACCGCCAGACTTCTTCTGCTTCCCCGCGGACAAATGCGGGCGTGAGCCGACCAAGCGCCCCCCCACCGGTCTGCCGCCCCGGCCCTCGCTGCAACTGCCGGTCTTCTTCTGCTTCCTGTGGACAAACGTGGGCGTGAGCAGAGCAGGGCCCCGCTGGTCTTCTTCTGCTGCCCCAAGAACGCGGGAGCGCCCCCCTGCCGCCGCTACCCACTGCCCGCCGGTCAGCTTCTGCTGCCACACGGTAGGACGTCAGCGCGGTGCATACGAAGAGGAGAGCGGAGAGGAGATGAGGAGCCCGCCGCAGGCCAGGTGCATACGAAGAGCCGTTGCCGGGCGAAGTGGCTCGCAGCTTCTCGGGAGTCTGGTGTAGGCTCGGCGACCCCGCCGCGGTTGAGTGCCGGCTTCACGCCATCACCGACGAGGAGGCCGGCGTCCGTGCCCACATTCAGAGCCGCGTCCGGGGCAGCGTTGCCTTGGCCTCCGTCGCCGTTGAGGTCCGTACCTTCTTCTCCTGCTACCACATAAGTCGGCCATGCATCCATTGCCATGATGTCATCTGATATGATCTCAACCCTCTTGTTGGATGGATGGATGAATGGTGGCATTGAGCAAGAGAGATTATGGCTGTAGCTTTAATTTGTGTGGCGCACCTAACTGAACCTGTTTGACGCATCTCTGAAAAAAAGCAACACTCTGAAACTCACCTGCTGCTTCTCTGTTTTCTTCCCAAATTAGCTCCACCTGCTGCTGGCTGCTGGATGTGTGCGTGCGTGCGTGAGATCCTTCCAGGGTCCAAACATGGGATTTTTCTCGCAAGTATAGATCGGACGTTTCAAGTCGTCGTTTCGGTTTGCTGTCTCTGGTCTTGTTCTTCAGTACAGGTGCTGCAGCTTATACTTCTCTATGCCTACTACTACTTGTAGTATCTTGTAGTTCCAGCGTTCACTACAGGAAAAAACTTATAAGCCGAGTGCCCAAAACACTAGGCTTATGCCAGTTTGCACTCGGTTTATATATAAGCCGAGTGTTTTTCACTGCTTATAGGACACGGCTTACTAAGGACCGGCTTATCAAGGGTAAGCCGAGAGCCACGGGGAAAACACTCGGTTTATATATAAGCCGAGTACATCTACGTAAGCCGAGGGCCACTAACACACGATTTATATATAACGGCAGCCGAACACTAACGGCTACGCCACGTGTCCGTCTATATAAGCCGAGTGCCAGTGAGCACACGGTTTACATGTAAACCGAGGGCCGAGGCGAGCCACACGGCTTACATGTAAACCAAGGGCCCTGTTATGCCACACGGTTTATAAATGTAAACCGAGGGCCGCAGACCTGGCTTATATTTAGCAGGGTCGTCGGATAATGGCTTATAAGCCGGGTGCCGCGTCCTGGGACACACGGCTTACAACCTATTGCGGGGCATATATATGCCCTATAAGCCGGGTGCTTGCCGCTGGGACACACAGCTTATAGCGCTAGTAGCATTTTATTTGTGTACATATGCCACTATATGCTACAAATGGCTTCTGAGAGCACCAACAATATATATACAGCAAAGTTCACAGCAACAATATAATACAAGTTGACAACCATAACAAACCAACCATGAGTAGTCCAGAGATGCATACATATCAAAGAAGGTTCACAAAAACATGTGTACATATGCAACAAGAGTTCACAAACAAAAGGGCCATGAGTTCAAAGTCCACAAGCATACATATTCAACAAGGGTTCGCCTACAGATGCAACAAGAGTCCACAAATGACATGCGTTTGCGTTGCGGTAGGTCATGGTGACATGCCACACCAAGTTTGTGCACATACCTTCTCCAGATTCCTCACTGGTAGTACTAAGTGGAACACCTCTCTAGGTGCAGAACCTTTATGTGGTACTGTCGTGTTTGTGAGGCAAGTTTCACATCAAAGTGTTGTATTGTGTATGTATACATCACACCACACTTTCATACATATACTTGGGACGCATGCTGGTGGGTGTGCTCTTTTGATGTTGCCTCGCACGGTTTTCGGAGATGAACCGATCTACAAGGCATGCGTGATCTATGCCTTTGACTGGACTCGAGAGGGGTTTGCCCGGGGTGAACTCCTCGTGGTTTGTGTTACGGTAGACCATGGTGACATGCCGAAAAAATATTCAAGGGTAAATGAAGAGAGATGAGAAAATCGAGGGCATGGAAAATAAGGGTCATTAAAACTGTCGGGACAGAATGGGTGCGAAAGAGAAGAAATGAATAATATTTAAACGGTAAATATATATGCAATGAAAAGCATTTTAAAACTTATGTTCTTGCAAAAATTTTGCAAAGGATAAGCCGAGTGTATGCAAGAAGCACTCGGCTTATAAGACATGTAAGCCGTGTGCTGAAAAAGCACTCGCTTATAAGGCGATAAGCCGAGAGCCATGCCGGGGCGCACGGTTTATAAGATGCTCCGTGACGACGCCGTCAACGACCTTCATTGTAGACACGTGGAAAATATGTTTGCCGAGTGTGCGCTATAAGCCGAGTGCTTTTTTGTATAAATACCGTGTGCATTATTTAAGCCGAGAGCTTTTTTGGGCACTCGGCTTACAAGACACTATGAGCCGAGTGTTTTTTGTTTGCCGGGTGTTGTTTATCCGGCACTAGGTTTAGAGGGAACGTAAGCCGAGTACCCGATAAATAGCTCACGGCTTATAGGCTAACACACGGGAAAACGGGATTTTCCTGTAGTGTTGCTGCACGTAAACCAAGTGCGCGAGCACTAGCGCGACGAGCGGCACCACCACGCCACCAACCTTGGGGTACAAGTCCATGCCGCCGTCTTGGGCCTCCTCAGGGACAGGGTACATGGCAACCGCGGGAGGCGGGCGGAGGAACCCATAGACGTGCGGCAGTAGCGACATGCCGGTGATTCCGGCGTAGTAGCTCTTCCTCAGAGGCCGGCAGTTCACGCGCCACACGGCGTTTCCCATGACCTGCGGCAGCAGGAACCATTCCCTCACCAGGCCGATGCACCGCTCCACCATGGCGGACACATTGTACGAGGGCCGGCTATAGGATTCCCCCTGGCCCTGTGCTTGCATGGTGTACACCACATGCGGCGGCTGCTTGGTCGATGCGCCGCCGTACATGGCCAGCAGCCAGTGCACGGCGAGGACGAACAGGAGGCCCCCAAGGTGCAGCCCGGCCATGTCGCTCGGGACGCGTCCTGGCTCCAGCGACGCCCGCGCCCGCGCGCGAACCCTCGACCGCCACACCTTGCACGCCAGGCGCAGCGTGAGGAGGAGCACCGCTAGGGCGACTGGGCGAGGGCTTTCACGGAGCAGTCCATGTCCCAGTGCAGGCGCCAGACGTGCGTCCTGTAGTTGCCGTCGCCGTCGTACATCCTCGGCCATGCAGGTAGGATCCTGGCGTTGGTGACCAGGACCGCACCGTAGCAGAGCGCCTGGGCGCCCGCCATTGCAAAAAATTTCACCAAATTGCTTGCAGGACGGCTGCAACCCAAGATGGATAAGTTGGTCGCCCCATGCCTAAGTGCCTTCATCAAGCAGAGATCAATCCTCGACAATTTTGTGTTTGTTCGTGGTCAAATAAAGTGCCTGAAAATGTCTAAAACACCATCAGTACTAGTCAAAGTGGATATTGCAAAGGCCTTTGACAGTATCTCTTGGGAATTCTTGCTGCAACTTCTACAAAAACGAGGGTTCAGTAGCCGGTGGACTGGTTGGATTGCAGGGCTGTTGAGGACATCCTCTACCAGAGTATTGATCAATGGAGAGCTAACCGAGGTCATACAGAATGCGAAAGGGTTGCGCCAAGGAGACCCATTATCGCCACTCCTGTTTGTCATTGCTATGGACACCTTGGCATCAATGGTGAACTATGCAACGCAGACCGGCGTCCTCAGCCCACTTGGCAAGGGCTGCTCCACCCTAAGGGCTTCACTGTATGCTGACGACGTCATCTTCTTCCTGAACACCCGAGAAACTGAGTTCTGGGCCATCATGGAACTTCCCCGACTGTTCGGTGAGGCAACGGGATTGCATGCCAACTGGAGCAAGAGTGCGGCCATCCCAATAGGAGGTGCTGATACCCACACCATCACAAACGTAGTGCGGGACTCCGGCTGTCCGGTGGCCGCTTTCCCCATAACTTATCTCGGGATGCCGCTATCAGACTCCAAGCTGCGTCGTGTTGATGAGCAACCAGGCATTGATAACCTGGCCAAACGCATGGGAGGGTGGAAGGCCAGGCATATAGCATTGCCCGGACGTGTCGTGCTCGTGCGTGCCACCCTATCGGCCATGATCATCTTTCAGCTTATGGTGCTGGATCCCCCAATGTGGCTGCTTAAAAGGTAAACAAGCTGCCCGTGGCTTCCTTTGGGCTCGGGACGAGGAGGCCACGGCTAGTAAATGCTTGGTGAACTGGTTCGCTGTCTCCTGCCTGCTGAGTTCGGTGGTCTTGGCATCCCGGACATTCGAAGCAAGGGAGAGCGCTGCGCTGCCGCTGGCAATGGTATTATCGACGGACCCTACTAGGCCATGGCATACTCGCCCTTGCCCGCGGACCCTTCGCCGACGGGCTTTTCGCGCATCAACGACCATCGTTGTCGGGATGGCAGACTTACATCGCTCAGGACTCCCATCGGGCGAACGGGCTGCGCCCCGTGGATCAATGGCCGGAGCTGCTGCGCCACTGCACCAAGCGCCACCTCTCTCTTCGGGAGGCTGTCACTGGCAATCGGTGGATGTGACTTCTAAAGCCGAATCCTTCCTCTTTGGTGCTCAGATAGTTGTGCAGCCTAACGGAGTTGGCCAGCGGAATCAACTTCAACGACAGTGTGGCAGACCATGTCATCTGGCGTTCGATGACAGACGGTACTTACACTGCCAAATCGGCATATCGATGCCAATTTGAAGGAGCTGTGCGATCGGACGACAAGACGCTAATCTGGTCTTCTAAGGCTGCGCCACGAGCGAAGACGTTCCTCTGGCTCGCCGCCCGTGGACGGTGCCTCACAGCATATAACCTGGCTGTTCGAGGCATTGCACACAACCCAGTTTGCCTGCTCTGCTTAGCTGCATCGGAGACGGCCAAACACTTGCTGGTAGAGTGCACCTACACCAAGCGGCTGTTGATGGGTATCACTGACAATCTTGAAGGCTCCTTCCTGCAGCTCAGGCAAATGGTGGCTGCACCACTGCTAAGCCAAACCCTGAAAGACAATTGGAGCACGCAGCTGAGCTTGCTACAGGGTGAGGAAAAGAAGACCCGGAAATCGGCCATCTGCTTGGTTTCCTGGATGCTTTGGAAAGAACGCAATAACCGCGTCTTCAACGCCGCCGAGTGCACTGTTCCACAGCTCATGGGACGCATCAAGGATGAGGCGAGAAGCTGGTCGGCGGCTGGTATAAACCTGTTAGACAGACTCTTTGAGCCACCTTGAGTGCTGCAGATCATCTTCTTGTTGTTGTTGTATACTGGTTGTGCCGGGCTGATCTCCCTAACTGTAGCTCTACTGCAATTTGTATTTCTCCTTCTGATTAATCAATGAAATATGGCCCTAGGGCCATCTTTTCGTCAAAAAAAAGAGCGCCTGGGCGCCGAGCATGGCGAGGGAGATGTACGGCACGACGTCCGGTGGGAATCATCAGAAGCGCAGTTGGTCAAGCACTAGTGGAAAACAGGCTTTCCGTCCAGCCCATAAGTCGCGGGTTGTAGGAACCGCGACCAATGGGACCTTTAGTCATGGTTCGAGGTGAACCGCGACCAAAGGCCTGGGCCTGGGCGCCGGTGGCCACCTGGTGCACGTGAGGGGCTTTAGTCGCGGTTGGCAGTGCCAACCGCGACTAAAGGCTTCGGCACCTTTTAGTCACGGTTTGCTGTGCCAACCGCGACTAAAGCCCTCCCTATATATACCCATCCAGCAGCCAACACTTAGCCATTTGGAGCCATTCTCTTCACAAGTGGGTGTAGGTTTGCTTTTGGTTCCTCTTATGCACATAAGGTGTTTGATGAAATGCCCCAAGAGCATGAAACAAACATGACATGAAGTGTTGGAGCCACACTCTTCGATCGCGTTAGCAACTTGATGAACCTTTGATGTGTCAATATGCATGTGTGTAGTTCATAACAAATGCATGATGGTTAATTATATATTTTATATTATAATAATGCAGATGAATCGGCAATGGATGTACGGTAACCGACTCTCCGCGAAGTTCACTACGGGTTTGAAAGATTTCCTCGTAGTGGCTAATGCGAACAAGCGGGGGTTTTGTTATCTGTCCATGTGTTATCTGAAGAATGAGAAGGGTTACTCTTCCTCAAGAGTTGTTCACATGCATCCGCTTGAAGGGTTTCATGCCAAGCTATAATTGTTGGACCAAGCATGGAGAAAGAGGGTTATAATGGAAGAAGATGAAGAAGGGATGATTTCATCGATGAAAGCTATCTTGCTCATTTCGTGATACTTTCATGGAGGATGTGAAGGTGAAGGGAAGGTGAAGAAGAGGCACGTGATGATCCCGCTGATGATCTTGGTCGGACCATTGCCGATGCACGGAGACGCGCTAAACCGAAAAGGAGAGGGAGAATTTGGATCGCATGTTAGAGGATCACGAAAGGCGCTGTACCCGGATGCGATGATGGTCTGAAAAAGCTGGGCTGCACATAATGGATTTGCTGAAATGGAAGGCGAGGCAGGTGTAGCTGACTCGGCATTTGAAAACTTGCTGAAAATGTTGAAGAATATGTTTCAAAGGATAACGAGTTGCCCGCCAAAGACGTCTGAAGCAAAGAAGGTTGTCCGCCTCTAGGTTTAGAGGTTACAAGATACATGCATGCATCAACGATCGCATCCTCTACATGTGAATACGAGAATTTGAATGAATGCCGGTATGCCTTGCATTGCGTTATAAGATCGAGGCGATGACCCGGTGACGATGTTGAGGGCCGAAACCTGTGAAGAGGGTTCCCGCCAAGGTGATGTGGTATGCTCCTATAATACCACGGTTGAAACGTCTGCTCATGAACAAAGAGCATGCCAAGTGGTTGCGATGGCACAAAGAGAAACGTAAGTCGGACGGGAGTTGAGACACACCGCAGATGGAACGCAATGGAGAAAGATCGACAGATGGTTCAAAGATTTTGCGGTGACGCAAGGAACATAAGATTTGCTCTAAGCACGGATGGCATGAATCCTTTTGGCGAGCGAGCTCCAGCCATAGCACTGCCCGTGACTCTATGCATCTACAACCTTCCTCCTTGGTTGTGCATGAAGCGGAAGTTCATTATGATGCGGTGCTCATCCAAGGTCCGAAGCAACCCGCAACGACATCGATGTGTACCTAAGGCCATTAGTTGATGAACTTTACAGCTGTGGGTGGTGTCCGTGTGTGGGATGAGCACAAACAAGAGGAATTTGACCTACGAGCATTGCTTTTGAACCATCAACGATTGGCCTGCTCTTAGTAACCTTTCGGACTGTCAATAAGGGATACAATGCATGCACTTTGCGCTACATGAGACCGAAAGTGTACATTTGCCAAATTGTAAGAAGAACGTGTACCTTGGGCATCGCCGATTTCTTCCAAAATTCATCCAAGAAGAAAGAAAGGCAAGCATTACAACGGCAAGGCAGATCACCGGCGAAGCTCGCGGAACGACCGGTGCTGAGGTATTTGATATGGTCAAGGATTTGAAAGTCATCTTTGGAAAGGGTCCCGCGGACAATCAGTTCGAAGGGAGCCGACGGGCACGCAGCCATGTGGAAGAAGAAATCTATATTCGGGAGCTAGAATATTGGAAAATCCTAGAAGTCCGCTCTGCAATCGACGTGATGCACGTTACGAAGAATATTTGCGTGAACCTCCTAAGCTTCTTGGGCGTGTATGGGAAGACAAATGATACAAAGGAAGCACGGCAGACCAAAGAACGCTTGAAAGACCACGATGACCGCATCCGGAATGGTTTCAAGGTCGTGCAGCTACGCTCGACCAAAGAAGAGAAGGTCATCTTTTTGAATGCCCGAGCAGATGAAGGTCCCGTCTGGATTCTCGCCCAATATAAAGGGAATAATAAACATGGCGGAGAAAAAGTTCCAAAACTCAAGTCTCACGATCGCCACGTGATTATGACGCAATTGCTTCCGATTGCTTTGAGGGGCTCTGCGGAAAATGTTCGATTAGCCATTGTGAAGCTATGTGCATTCCTCAATGCAATCTCTCGAAGGTAATCAATCCGGAAGTTCTACCACGGTTACTGAACGATGTGATCCAATGTCTTGTCATTTCGAGTTGGTGTTCCCGCCATCCTTCTTCAATATTATGACGCACCTCCTGGTTCACCTAGTCAAGAGATTTCCGTTCTCGGTCCTGTATTTCTACACAATATGTTCCCCTCGAGAGGTTCATGGGAGTATTAAAGAAATATGTTCAGAATCGTGCTAGGCAGAAGGAAGCATCGCCAAGGGCTATGGAAATGAGGAGGTAATTGAGTTTTGTGTTGACTTTGTTCCGACCTTAAGCCGATTGGTCTTCCTCGATCGCATGCACGAGGGGAGACTAATGGAAAAGGCACGATCGGAAGGAAATCAACGATATGTATGGACGGCCATTCTCGATCAAGCACACCACCAGGTCTTGACCAATTCCAGCTTGGTGGCTCCGCACTTTGAGAAACACAAGAATATTTTACGCTTCGGACAACCCGGGAAGCTGAATCTGGATTAGGAAGGCCCACATGGAGACTTTCGCAGTTGGTTGAGAAAACATTTAATGAATGACAATGATGTTGTAGATCAGCTGTACATGTTGGCCAAGACACCATCTTCGACTATAACGACTTTCCAAGGGTACGAGATAAATGGGAATACATTTTACACGATCGCCTAAGATAAAAAGAGCACCAACCAAAACAGTGGTGTCCGCTTTGATGCAAAGAACCGAGAATGGGCAAAAGGTCACATATTATGGTTACATAGAGGAGATATGGGAACTTGACTATGGACCTCCTTTAAGGTCCCTTTGTTCCGTGCAAATGGTTCAAGCTAACAGGAGGTGGGGTAAAGGTGGACCAGCAATACGGAATGACAATGGTGGATTTCAACAATCTTGGTTACCTTGACGAACCATTCGTCCTAGCGAAAGATGTCGCCAGGTTTTCTATGTGAAGGACATGAGTAGCAAACCGAGGAAACGGAAAGATAAGAAAACGATCAAGACATCATGCGATGATTCAAAGCGCCACATTGTTCTTTCAGGAAAAGAAACATCGTGGGAGTGGAGGACAAGATGTATATGTCAAGATTATAATATGTTTGCTGAAATTCCGCCCTTCAAAGTGAACACCGACCCAAGCATTAAGTTAAATGATGAGGATGCTCCATGGATACAAGACAATCGTAAGCAAGCTGGGACACAAGGGAAGAATTGATGTGTAATAATTTATTGTACCAAACTTTGTATTTGGTCGATGAACTGAATGATGTATCAAACCTTTGTCAAACCTTCAAGGATTAGTTTTATTTTTCTGATTTTTTGATATATAATTGTATTTTTAAGATTTTAAAATGAATTAGTTTTATTTTTCTGATTTTAAAAGGAAAAAGGAAGAAGAAGAAAGAAGGAAAAGGAAAAAAAAGAAGAAAAAAAAGAAGAAAAAAGGAAAACAGAAGAAAAAAACAAATGTAAGAAAAAAAAAAAACAGAAGAAAAAACAAATAGAAGAAAAACATAAGAAAAAACAACAGTAAGAAGAAAAAGCAGAAGAAAAAGGAAAAGGAAGAAAGGAAGAAAAAAAGAAGAAAAACAAGAAAAGGAAGAAACAAACAGAAGAAAAAAAAGAAGAAAAAGGAAGAAAAAAAACAGAAGAAAACAAGAATTTAAAATGAATTAGTTTTATTTTCTGATTTTTTGATATATAATTGTATTTTTAAGATTTTAATAACATAAATAAATAAGTAATTAGAAACTTTAATAGCAAAAATAATTATCATAAAGTAAAATAAATAAGTAATTAGAAACAAAATAAAATAAAATAAATAAGTTTTTTGTTGTAAGTAGAAACAAAACAAAATAAATAAAGCAAAAATGAAAACAATACAAATTAAACAGAAAACAATACAAATTAAAAAGAAAACAATACAAATTAAAAAGAAAACAGAAAACAATACAAATTAAAAAGAAAACAGAAAACAGGCCTTTAGTCGCGGTTATGACGAGACCCATGACTAAAGGGTACCCTTTAGTCGCGGATGGTTGACAAGCCGCGACTAAAAAAGTGTGGGCGCTGAACGAAAAACACTTTAGTCGCTGCTGGCGGGCAACCCGCGACTAAAGGTACCCTTTAGTCGCGGCTCGCCGCCAACCGCGACTAAAGTGGGGCCTATAAATACTCGTCTTCTCCGGTTCCCTTTGTTTGCCGCCCTCGCTCGACGCCGAAGCCGCTGCCCGACGCCGATCGACGCTTGACGCCGACGCTGGCAACGCGCCGCGCTGAAGCCCCGCGCTGCCGCTTGCCCCCTGATGGCGCCGCCCTCGCTGATGCCTCGCGCTTGCCGCCCGTGCCCTAACGCCCTTGCTGGCCGCCCCACGCCCGCCGCCTGACGCCGCCGCCCACGCCCGCCTGCCGCCGCCCGCCTGACGCCGCCTACGCCGCCTGCCGCCTGCCCTGCCCGTCCGTGCCCCGCGCCCTTGCATCCGGAGATCAAGAAGAAAGAAAAGAAGAAAGAAGAAGAAGAAGAAGAAAGAAGAAGAAGAAAGAAAAGGAAAAGGAAGAAGAAGAAAGAAGAAGAAAGGAAAAGGAAGAAGAAGAAAGAAAAGAAAAAGAAAAAGGAAGAAGAAGAAAAGGAAAAGGAAAATTTTTTTTTTTTTTTTTTGTTCTTTTAATTTTAACTAGTTTTAGTTTAACAAAACGGTAAATAACTTAAAACCCTAAACCCCAAAAACAAAAAACAACAGAAAACCGCCAAAGAAAAACAAAAAGGAAAAAGGAAGAAGAAGAAAGAAGAAGAAAGAAGAAGAAAGGAAAAGGAAGAAGAAGAAAGAAAAGAAAAGGAAAAGGAAGAAGAAGAAAAGGAAAAGGAAAAGGAATTTTTTTTTTTTTTCTTTTTTGTTCTTTAATTTTAACTAGTTTTAGTTTAACAAAAGCGGTAAATAACTTAAAACCCTAAACCCCAAAAACAAAAAACAACAGAAAACCGCCAAAGAAAAACAAAAAGGAAAAAGGAAGAAGAAGAAAGAAGAAGAAAGAAGAAGAAAGGAAAAGGAAGAAGAAGAAAGAAAAGAAAAGGAAAAGGAAGAAGAAGGAAAAGGAAAAGGAATTTTTTTTTTTTTTTTTTTTTGTTCTTTTAATTTTAACTAGTTTTAGTTTAACAAAACGGTAAATAACTTAAAACCCTAAACCCCAAAAACAAAAACAACGAAAACCGCCAAAGAAAACCGCCAACTTAAAACCCTAAACCCTAAACCCCGCCCGTCTTGCGCTCATCGCGACACCCTCTCCCACCCCTTCCTCGCCCCTCCTTTTGCCACCGCCTTTCGCCACCGCCACCGCCACCCCCTTCTTCACTTAATTAATTTGTTTTACTACATGTTTTCAGGATGACATAATGTCGGACGATAGAGTGACCGATTATGGACAACTATGATCCGGACGGTGAAGCACATATGTTCGGCATCATAAACGGCGATATTCAATATGTGCCGACCGGAGAAGAAGAAGATGATATCTCTTCTTATCTGAACCTTATTTGTGAAGATGAAGGGCGCCACAAGAAGATGATGTCAAGAAACGCCGATAAACGACGATCTTCAAATGGAAGTAGCAACCACCTCCGCGCCGAGGTATATATATACATTGAGCCTCTGGTGATACAAACTAACTGATTTGAATAAATATGTGTGTACTAACGCGCGACTCTCTTTCTTATTTTAGCCCTCGGCGGATCGTCAAACAATCGAGTACGCCGTCAAAGCGTGGCGCAACCAAGACGATGAAACCAGGAGAAACATGCACCATCCGGGTTGTCGACTTTGCAACCGCAAGTCAGCTGGAGCCCCGCAAGAACGCCACCAAGTTTATCAGCCAATGCGGAGCCATTGTTAGAGACAACGTCTCGATCACCGTCAGAGTGGAATGAGCCAAAGAAGGCACGAATTGATGGTTTCACTTTTGTCGATAAGAGAACAAAAAAAGATTGCTTCAAGAAGCTTATGGAACATTTCGTTCTACCTCCGGAATACAACAAATTCGATGAGGAGGGTAACAAGATTGAGGAAAACAAGGAGAGGAGGAGGCTAGTCAAACAGTTCGCTCTTCATAAGATGGCCGACGATTCGGAAATTCAAGCAAAATCTAGCCCGTGACTTTGTCAAGCAGAACAAGACTCGGTTTCAGAGGACAATATGAGAAAGCGAAAGATGATTGGCCAGAATTTGTGAAGCAAAAGAAATCGGAGCAGTTCATTCAAATATCGAAACAAAATAAGGAAAATGCGGCTAAGAAGGAGTACAATCATGTTATGGGGCCAGGAGGGTATCGCATTTGGGTGCCTAGGTTCGAGAAGATGGAGAACGAGCTGAGGCGCGAGGAATCCGTCCAGTGCACGGAGGATGGGACCCAAGGGCCAAAAGCTGGTGGTACGGGCATGGGGAACGCTCAACCCGGAGACAGGGGAGTGTGTATACCAGGGCAAATTAATTAAACCCACCCAAGCCCTTATTGACGGAATGAAGGATGCTCAACAGGGGAAGATCAAGTTCAACAGAGAGAACGACGCACCGACAAAAGCCCTCGGGAATCTCGAACACGGAGGACGTGTACGAGGCATGGGGCACATTCCGTGGAAAATAGGGTTCCCCGAGCGATGACCCGCACTGTTCTGAAGCCGTAAGAGAAAGATGGATCGAAGCAGATGTTGTGGCGCGGTTGGCATCGAAATGGAAGTGATGAAGAAAACCATGAGTGTACTAGTAGCCGAAAGAGATTCAGCTCGGGTGCAGCATGAAGATCATCCAGCGGATCTCGGAAGCCAGCAGCGGAGAAGCAGCGTGGCTTCCACGGAGGCCCCACCGGCTGGTGCAGATGCACCGACGATCGAAATTACTGCACCGGAGCCTCTGGTGGTCGAAATTACTGCACCGGAGCCTCCTCGCTACCCCGTGGACGATATAAAGGAGATGAAAGAATGTCATCTGTATTATCCTATCGGGAACATGTCCATGAAGGTAGCCATCGGCAGTGCTTTACCATGTTTACCTGGAGCACTCCACCACAACAACCCCATTAAAGATGGCTATGCTCGTGTCACGGTGGAGGACATAGTCCAAGGGTTTGAGGACACGGAGATTGAAATTGCTACACCAAGGGGAGAAAAGACTTGAGATGTCAAGCGCCATTACATTCTATGGCAAAAGAAGTTTATCAAGTTTCAGCGCGGCGCCAAGGACAACAAGTCCACCCCTACGGTGGTGGTGGTGGCGGTGGCGGCGGCGGTGGTGGTGGTGGTGGTGGCGGTTCACCTACACCTCCGTCACATCGGCCCGCCGCCCCTCATCCACAACGTCCGGCGGTGATCATCCGCCGCCCCAGTCCTCGTCCGCGGGTGATCCGCGCCGCCCCATCCACAACGTCCGGCGGTGATCATCCGCCGCCCCGATCCTCGTCCGCGGGTGATCGACGCCGCCCCCAATCCACCTACGGCAAAGAAGCGAAGAAGTCACGAGTATTAACCGGACCCTTATGTACCTAAGACCACAAAGGTACCGGAGCCATCATCAAGCCTCTCCCACAAGGCCTTGGGAACGAGTGCCGAGGAAGTCGACGCATGCTGCTGCTGATTTGGAGAAATGGAAGGCGGACTGCAAGAAGAAAAGAGAGCCCGAGCCCAAGCCAGTATTTTCGATGAGCAAAAGAAGTGGGCTAAGTCATTTTTGAGCACACCGTCCCAAGCCATGAAGAATCGCCTACCGACTATGCACGTGAACTTAAAAGGCAGGCACTCATGTTCAAGGAGAACAAAGAGCGGAGAAGGCGAAAGTATAAAAGCGGAAACAAGTTGCCCAGCTCGGGAACAAAGTAAACAATCGATTGCCCGCTTATAGTGGAAGCCTTCGTCCGGATGCCCCGAGATCATACAAGCTGCGGCAAGAGGATTAGTATGAACGAGTGCGGAGAACAAGCGGCCAACTTAGGTATTACTCTTCGTGAACTATTAGACCTTGATGAGTTGCAGTGAAGGAGGTAGTAATTACATATGTCAAGAATGGGCCTCTCGTCGAGCTGCGCAGAAAAGGATCTACGACCAAATGAAACGTCTGCTGAATTGGTACAAGGGTTACATAAAAATAAAACGCCAAAGAATATATTTATGCGGAAGTTAGACATGAGCATCACTTCAAACATTACTATGTACAAGTTGAACTGAGTGAATTGTTCCAGCTTTTCAATCTGCGCGAGCTCGACAAATCTATCATCGGTTGCTACGTTACGTAAGTGATTTATTAATTTCTACCCCATCTCGTTCATATTGCCTGCACTATATATATGTCCTAACTATATTGTTGTGTCCTCTATTATACATGCAGAATGAAGATTAAGGAATGCGAGTAAGGAACATCCATGATGTTGGGTTCATTGACCCACACATCGTTAATGATATTGTGTTGAAGCATTACCCCACCGACGTGGAGGCAGACACTGTGGCGTTTCTTACAAAGCAGGAACTCAAAAGTGATATTCTATTTCCTTACCATTTTGGGTGAGTGTTTTTGTCTTGAGCACATTCTCTTTTGTTTACTCCATGCATGGTATGTGGCGGCTAATCGATGAGTTATGCATGACGATGTGCATGTATCGTGTCCATGAGTTCCTTTGGATTTCGCTAGTAATTAAAGTTAACACCTCGTAATGTCTCGCCCACGACTCTCGGATAAGGATCCAAAGCTTTGGGCCGACATCGAAAAATGCTGCGAAGTAATTATTTTCATTCATTTGCGCCTATATCGATCGGCCTATTTCGTTCATTTCCTAATATCAAGTAACTAATAACTCTCTTGTTCATTTAGTTTTCTTTGCCTCGTAGGGTTTGGAGACGGTTCGTAGATACAAAGGTCGGTGAATTCAAAAAGAGCTAGAATTCAAAAGGGTAAAGACTAAGATCGGGGATATTCAGCCACCGTTGACCAATCTATGTGCATACTATGTTCGTGAGATGGTCCGAGATACACCTCTGGCGGGTTGATTCGAGTGATACCAATGCTAAGAGGAATAACCTCCGGTGGATGCTTAGTCCAGAAGCTCGCTTCCGACCACTTCAAGAGGAACTAGCTGGATGGTTCTGCAGGGAAGTCCTCCATCCTAAAGGAGAACACTATCACGAGGACGTAGAACTTTATATGGATTAAATCATGTATGGAAACTTGTTCAAAATTGTATATGGTCATCCGATGATATTGAATATATATTGTATATTCCTCTTGAATTTTTTTGGTTCTAATTTCAAATTTATTTGAAATTGTACATTCATATGCATGTATGTAGTACCGTAGAATATATGAAACTCCTTCAAAATTAAAATAAAGCACAAAAGAAATAAAACAATACAAATTAAGCAGAAAACAGGTTTAGGGGGGGGGCTAAAACCCTAAACTCTGGCGGCCTTTAGTCGCGGTTGGCGAAGAACGCGACTAAAGGTCCTCCCTCCGACAACCGCCTCGGCGCCCACGGGACGGGCCTTTAGTCGCGGTTCTTAAGCAGCCGCGACTAAAGGTGGTGGGCTTTAGTCGCTTTGTTGGTCGCGTTGCAAGAGCCGCGACTAATGGCAGTTGCGAACCGCGACCAAAGGCCTTTTTTCCACCAGTGAAGGCGGCGATGATGATGGCCGACAGCATGGCGAGGTAGACGATCCCCTCCAGGTTCTGCCCCATGAATCCATCGGACCTCGTCCTGGGGTAAAAGGATTGCAGCGCTGGGAGCTCGGTCCGGTTGAAGTGCAACGGGACTATATGATATATGATGATGATTTAAACATTGCACCGCTAGGGTTTCAGCAACACTATGTATGATCTAAACAATGCCCGAAAATATTTATTGGGGCATTTGTTTCAAACAAATTTGTTGAAAGATATTCCTAATAATTTAGTGCATGGGATATATACTGCTTTAATATTGTGTGCTCGATTGTTAGAGCATCTCCAACAGGCGCGGCAAAAGGCGCGCGCGTGCGGTAAAATTGCGATTTAGCGCGCGCCGGCTAATTCCGCGCGCTCCAGCGGTGACGGGAAATTACCGCGCGCGGGAGAAAGCGGCACGCGGCGCGCTAAAACTACTGGCGCCGCCACGCGCGCCTATAAATTGCCGCGCCCGCAACACGCACCGCACACAGCCACGCACACAGCCACGCGCCCTTCCCTCGCAAGCTCGCCGCTCGCCGCTCGCCGTTTCGCAGCTTTTTCCCCTCTCGCGCCACCACCGCGCCACCATGCCGCCGCGCCGCCGGGGTGCTTCGGGCTATCGCGGCGTCCGTGCACGCCCCAACGGCTGGTTCTCCGCCGAGATACGGTCCGGGGACGTGCAGCTCGGCCTCGGGAGCGCGACGAGGCGCCCACGATATGACGCGGCGGCGTGGCGCTGGACATGCCCCGTCGCAGATGAACTTCGGGACGTCTTCACGCGAAAGCAAGCGCGCAGCGTCGCCCCTCCGCCGCGCCTCATCACCGACATGGAGCGTGCCGACCACGCTTCGGCGGTAGCGCCGCCTCCTCGCCGCCGAGGAGGACGAAGCGAAGCCATGGCGGAGTGGCGCCGCCGCCACCGGAGGACGCCGCCGACAAGCACGCCTCTTTGGGCGGAGAGACGGCGAGGCGCCGCGGCGGAGCGGGCTGACCAGCGCGCGCGGAAGGCATTGGCGAACGCTTCCGCGAAATTGTTTCAGCAGGTGGGAGGTCGTTCTTCACGCGGGACGATGACCGTTGGGATGACATATGGCTCTCAACCTCGGACGACACCGACGAGGATGATGATGGTGATGATGATGGTAGCGACTTGGAGTCACTTTATCTATGCCGTATTAGTGCCTATCTATCTATGTATGTCGAACTATCTATCTATGTATGTTGAACTATCTATCTATCTATATGCATCATTTTTTTATCTATGAAAAAAAATGTTCGCTGGCTGTATTTTACCGCTTTGCTTGGAGAGCTGGCTTGCCGGGCGGATTTCTGCCTGACTCGCTGGAGCAAACGCCCCAAGCAGCGCCAAACCAAAGCGTTCAGCGTAGCGCCAAATCAGTTTTTTGCATCGCAATAGCTGCTGTTGGAGATGCTCTTATTATAGTTAACAAATATTCAAAGTTTTAGAAAATGTACATCAAATAATATAGTACTCCTCTACTCAAAATATAAGTCAACTTTTGGTCTAGATTAAGCCCAAAAAATATTCTACAGTACATTTTAAGATAGAGGGAGTAGTTATTAACATTTATAAATGTTTATTAACATATATATTTTTCAATACTAGTGTGACAAGAAAAGAAAGAGGCAGAACTATTGGACAAGTTGCCACCATAGATACTACCTCCGTTTCAGTTTACAAGTCCTACGCGTATACCTAGATTGCCAATTTGATCGCCTTAATATAAACTATATAACCCAAAAATTATATCTTTTAAAAATAGAACATCTAAAGTTTATATTGGTATACTTTTTGTAATATATGACTTGTATTAGGTTGGTCAAATTGACGACCTAGGGGTACGCGCACGCCCTGTAAACTAAGAGAGAGGTAGTAGCAAGTACTAGTGCACAATTACTCACGGTGATTGTGGTTGCGTGCAGGATGGATGGGATGCTGGATGTGTAGTATATCTGTATAGCACGTGGGGGCAGACACCAGACATCTCGCGTCTGCGTGTAATGAGCGGCGCGGAGGGACAGACACTGGTGGCTGACGTTTGGGATCTCGCGAAAGCGTGAGACGCTGTCTCAGGTACTTAAAACCTGTAAGACTCTCGGATGGATATGTGTCAATCTGTGTGGCGGAGCGTGCAAAGATAATCGCAGGAAGGAAATAAATACGTCCAGAAAACAGAATGTCTTGCAGATACGAACAGAAGAAGATCGAATCTTGGTTCTTTTTTTTGTCCGATCAGGAACGAGCATGCGGCAGAAAATATGGTGGACAAAATAAAGTGCGATCTAGTAGACAATTTTTTTTCAAACTAATCTAAACCAGCACTAATACTAGGATGAATGCAACCAAAAATTCAACTACGCAAATACTAGATGCTAAAATTGCTAAAGGCTAAAAAGGTAGGTTTAATGGATGAACTAATCTATATTTTTTGGCTTTTTCGTGGGTTTATAGGACAGAGAAATAAACTAAACTATGAAAACTGTAAATCTCTCACCGATGAACCTGAAAACTGATACCACTTGATGTGACGGCGGCCCGATCTTTCGATGAGAGTGGGGATAAATATCGATTTGGTGGATTTTGACCTTGACGATCCGGCTATACCGTACCCGATGATACGCCTCGACAATCGCTAAACCAATCTCCGATGGTTATTGACCTTGTCGTAGGCACGATCAACCTGAACAACGAGGTTCGAGTTCCTGCAAGCAACCGAAGAATAGGCAAGAACAAAGATGAATTGCAACTGAAATTGCGGATAATAAACTGAGCACACAATCTAGATGAAAAGTTGGGGTTTCACTGTGGATCTGACAACGGTAGTCTACACGTTTCGTAGATGCGAATTGTAGCAACAACTAGACAATACAATAAAACCCGAGTCTAAACCCTAAGTTGATGATGTCTATTTATTAAAGGAACGTGTCGCCGATGTCTCCTGGCTTGCAAACCCTGGCCGGCGTGCCGACGTAGACATGCGGAGGCCCACCTCTTTTGATTCCCTCGTACGTGGACTTGTGTGTACGCATGCACTATATTTCTGTACCACATGGGCTTGGGCCCCCATAGCATGCATGGTGCATGATGGATGTGTTCGGTTGCACCATGGTAGTACACATGCACGTATATGTTCACACATATGCCATGCATCTGTATATATATACATGTGTGCAATGTATGGATATAATCTCTCATTTTAACACGAGGCTTGTACTGGTCTCCAGCAATTCTGCATAAGATAAAAAATTGTATAGTATTTCTATTCACGTTAACAAAATAATAATTCACACAATTATTAATAGAAATCACCTGATTATTGTATGTGCAAACAATATTTTCGGTTGTATCTGTAGAGGACATGTTCACATCAGACCTGCGCCATATGATTCGGATTAAGTCCGGTGTACCGTGTTTTCACCATGGCCCAGGCTTCCCGAGCACCTTCTCGGCATGCTGATATCTTCCATAGCGCAAAACGGCGCCGAACTCCCTTGAATAAATTCACGAGTTCCTCCATACTTCCTGGATGAGAATCGGCCGGCCATAAACCCTTAGCAAGGTTCCTCATCGCCTTCTGAGCTCGCTCATGGACTTTGGACAACTCTTGTAGCAGGTCGCCTTGGAATCTGGACACTCCTCCTTCGGGCCGCCCAGTCAGCACACCTACAGAAGCAAACTTGCTAAATTTTCATCCGAGGACGTTACGAAAGTCGGGTTAAAGAGCATACTGAATATGCCGCCTTTCAGCTTTCTGTTCTCCTTCAAGACATCTGATAGTTGGGCTCTTACGTCCTTCAGTTCTTCGGCTTGTTTGATGTGTGCATCATGTAGTTTGTTCTTCTCATTAATGGTCCGTGTTAATACACGTTGACCAGCGGCTTCTTGCCCTCCGGCATGCTGTTTGTCCGCTTGAGCAGCCCTTAGCCTCTCCTCCAGCTGATCTGTCAGCCCTGTCAACAAAACAATACATAGTTAGAATTATTGTTGGTACAGAATAATGTTCTCCGGATATTGTGGTGCTTACCATCAGGTGCCCTCTTGGATTTCTTTAAATTTTCAAGTTCGGCGGTGGCAACAGTTAGCTTTGTTTGGCACTCTTCCAGCTCCTTGGATAAGGTGCTATTCCTCTCCGTGAGTACCTGATGGCGTAATGACCCTTAAATCAGTTGGACCAACTATTTCAAGGCTCGGGGGCTACTGGCATATGATTATTAAATCTACGCAAAAATTCTTACCCGCATATCCTTGGAAAGCTGGTGAGTAGCTCCATCAAGCCCATCCCGCGCAGCTCGGAGGTATGCATTCGCTAAGCTGAAGGCATTGAATGCCTCTTCGGTGAAATTTGGGTCACGCATAGCCGCCCTCTAGCGCCGATGGTTCATTTCACTCTCCACTTCGGAGTTGGTGACGGATACATTATTCGAATCTTCGAAGAGGGGACAATTCTGCATTTTACCCGTATCAACTCTAGCCCTGAAGGCAGGGTCCGGGGTCGGATTGGTGGACGCGTGCCCGGTGAGGTCTCTGGATACAGTCCGCAGAATGCTCTTCCTAAAGTATGGCGCAGTAAGGAGCGGTATGATTGCCATGGGGCATATTAAAAACCATACCTCTTCGATGAAGGCTCGGCAGTGTCGCCATCCGCCTTTCTCTTCGAAGACCCACCTCGCACAGGATCCGCCTGTTTAAGGGATGCCTCTGGTGCGGAGTGGAGGGACGAGCGCCGCCCCTTTAAAGCATGAAATAGGGTGGTGGGTGAAGCGCAGTGAGAAAACTCTTTTGGAGGAGACGTCTTCGGGGTACTTACGTGACAGGAAGGGAGAAGGCCGGGGTAATCGGCGGTAATGGCTGACGACAACATGTACCTAGGGTAGGGTCATAGGCTTGACCTAGGCACCCCTTCCAAGGACGTTACCTTAAAGTCAGAGGAGCTTAAAGGATAACAACATCCACTCGACCAGAGGCATTCCACTCGGAAGATTCAATTTCATTCGACCATGGAGTACACACTCGACCGCAACAAGAATCACTCGACGGCTAGAAGATCTACAGTCACTCTAGACGGCAACGGCCGTGCGTTTACTCTATAGCCTTAATGGTCATTCATGTATCTTTATTACTAGCGTTACCAGTAACGCCCTATCTTTATGTAACTTAAACCTTGTGTAATTGAGGGCCGGAGGGGCCTGGCAAACTCTATATAAGCCACCCCCTCCGCAGGAACAAGGGTTCGCACCCCCTGTAACTTCACGCATAATCCAATCGACCAAGCCTCCGGGCACCGAAACGTAGGGCTGTTACTTCCTCCGAGAAGGTCTTGAACTCGTAAATCTTGCATGCACAACCTCATCTTAGCTAGGATCTAGCCTCCTCATTCCTACCACCCATTCTACTACCAGACTTAGAACCACGACAGTTGGCGCCCACCGTGGGGCAGGTGTCTTAGCGACTTTTCGGTGAGGTTGCGATTTTCTCTGATTCCGATCATCATGGTTTCCGGTGGTGGATTGGCTGAGGGCCGCGAGATCCATCTCGACGCGCTCGTTTTTGTCGCCGACGACTCCTACTGGCTCCAAGAAGCAGCTCTCGACGTCAAGACGCTCCCCATCCGCGGGGCGACGCACTTTCGCGCCTGCGTCCGCGGCGTTCTTCTGCGGCAGCCGTCGACCCAATACCGGTCGGCTCCCGGGTATCATCACTCCCTGCAGTTCACCGGCGAAAGCGATTCGGTCGGTCGCGGCTTCAGCGATGGGTGAAACATGCGGTGGCACGCCAGCCGGCCACCCCACAAGTAGCGACAATCTAGCCCGACGAATCTCTCTATGGCCTGTTCGACCGGCTCCATCGAGACTCTTTCCGATTGCGACAGCAGCGACCCCGCGGCGGAAATCTTGGTGTGTCACATCCCTATAAGTGCATCTAGTGCCCCTTAGTGATTTTAGTGTATTGAAGACTTATAGGTTAAGGGACTAATGCATTTGTGAGTGTACACAGGTCTATAAGTCTATGAGGAGTTTGATATTTACAGAGAAAGTCGACCCCTAAAAATGAAGTTCTTCGACTGAAGACTTTGATATTCTGAAGACTTTCTGAAGACTTTGAAAGTGAAGAAATTGGTGTGACCTTGAAGACTTGGTATTCACTTGAGGAACATGAAGCGTGAAGACTTTTGTTTCCACAGTTTCATTTTCTCTTCCTTGAGTCATAGGAAACACCGTACTGTTAAAGGGGGTCGAGGAAATACTAAGAAAAAATTTCCATGTGATGCTCAACTCAAAATCCTACACCTACCAATCCGTTCGAGTGAAGCCTTTGAAAATCTCATACAGTTCAGTCACTTTCTTGAGGATGAGACGAAGTTCTTACAGTCTTGATGAATTTGTTCTAATCGAGGAGTTAGGAATTCGCCAGTGTAATTGCCTACACAAATGAGGAACATGATAGCCCCGAGGAATTTGAGAGTCAAATTTCCGACCGTTCTTTGTCTTCTTGCGCCACCTGTCCCAAAATATCTTATCCACCTAACGGTCATATCATTGAAGGGCATTTATGTCTTATCATGTCGGGCCGCTCCCTAGGCTATAAATAGCCGCCCCCCTACAACCACTAGTTGGTTGGCTGCTCTGAGAGAACTTGATACTTCTCATTTGAGAGCAACCCATCCTCCGAGGACTTTGAGCGAAAATCATCAAGTGAGGAAAACCCAAAACCAAACCCCTACAAACCCAAAGTGATTGAGCATCACTAAAGAAATTGATCCTGCATGAATCCGATGCTTGTTACCTTTGAAGACTGTGCTTCTTCCAGACGGTTAGGCGTCATGGTCTAGAGATCCAAGAGGAATTGTGGATTGCCGAGTGACCAAGTCTGTGAAGGTTTGGAATTCGCCTGAAGACTTACCACGAGTGATTGGACGAGGTCTGCGTGACCTTAGTTCAAGGAGAATACGGTGAGGACTGGGTGTCCTGAGCTGCGTGCTCAGCGACTGGGTGTCCGGGACTGTGTGTCCTCGAGTTTAAATACTCAGCCGCTCCAACCAGACGTACAACTGAGACAGCAGTTGGAACTGGTCTACGAAATCATTGCCTTCACCAACCTAACTGGTTCTATTTCCTTAACCCTTTCATTTCCTCATTACTGTGTTGAGTGTTTGTTCATATCTGTGTTTGAAGACTTTGACTGAAGACTTTCTCAATTTCCTTAGTTCAATTTCTTTAGTCTATTTGTCTTCATCTTGTGTTATCCTGTGATTACGCTTTCTGTACACTGGACTAGTCTTCATTTCATCATGATGACCATGCTTGTGTTCAGTTATGCTTACTTCTGAGTACTTATTCCGCTGCTAGTAGTTCTTCGCTAAGGAATTTCCTCACCGGCAAATTCCTCAGTGTAGAATTCATAAAAATCGCCTATTCACCCCCCTCTAGTCGATATAACGCACTTTCAATTGGTATCAGAGCAAGGTACTCCCTTGTTCTGTGTGATTCTGGTTTAACCGCCTGGAGTTTTAGTTATGTCGACCGCAGGTATGAAGAAAGTGACATGCCCTATCTTTGACGGTCATGATTATCCCAAGTGGAAGGCCATGATGAGGAAGTGCCTCATGGCAATGAACAGCGAGCTGTGGACCATCACTGAGATTGGTCTTACTTATCTATGCAAGATGGCGGACGCTGATGATATTCGCAAGTACACTCTACTTGATATCTTGGCGAAGGATATCAACTGTTCCTGCCTATCCAGAGATGAATTCAGGCGCATTATGCATCTTTGCAATGCGAAGCTTATCTGGGACCGAATCTCTGATGTCTATGAAGGTCATCGAACCCGTCATGATCCCTGGTTTGAGGACTTCAAGGAATCTCTCAAAACGATGACTTTCGAGCCAGAATCATCATCTTCTGCATCTTGTCTCATGGCAAACGGTGCTGAGGTAACCGAATGCTCCTCATCCGAGTTTTGTGACGATGAATCTGATAACGATGAATCTGATAATGATGAATCTGATGATGATATTGAAGGTTGTTATACCAAACTTGTTTGCATTGCCACTAAAGAACAAACAGCTTTGGAACAAGTTCAAAACATGCTAGACAAAAGTGATGATATGTTGGGTAAAGAAATGGATCAGTCAAAAGCATTGGGTGAATGTCTTCAGAGACTTCATTCCAAGTTTGACGCCCTTCAAGATCAACATAATACCCTCTTGACTGATCACGAGAAGCTTTCTTCTGAATCTCTTCAAAGAAAGCAAGATCTTGAGAAGCTAAGAGTGAGTTATGAGGATCTTCAGAAGGAGCGCGATTCATTACTAGCTCAACAAATCAGCGCTTCTCAGGAAGAATTTGTTCCTCCATGCTTAAAGTGCATTGAACGTGACTCTGCTAATTCTTCACCTGAATGTTCAAATGCTTCAACTGTTACAAATTCTTCACCTGCCTCTGCTATCACTAATTCCTCATCTGAGGACATTGCTAGTATCACTGAGAATGCAGGGCTGAAGGAATTGTACATGACAGTCATGTACAAAAGCCTCAAAGGGCATCAGACTCTTTGTGATGTGCTTAAAAAGCAGATCCTCAACAGAAACCCTAGGAAAGAGGGTATTGCCTTTGAGAGGAAACTCAATGCTGATGGAACATATTGGAAGCCTGAGCAGTACCCCAAAACCTCATGGGTTGCTGCAAAGGGACCTCCAGTTGATCCATCTAACTTATCTGGCTTTACATGTGAATCTCCTCATTCTTCTGATGAGTCATTTGACTCCAACTATAAACTGTTCAAAAATCAGAATGGTGAAGTATTTGCTAGATATGTTGGCACTAACTGCAGAAATGGTTCTCCTATGAAGAAAATCTGGGTTCCAAAGAAGAGCCTCGAAAGTCTTCAGGTGAATGTCCTCATGACACCACCTGTGAAGAACAGGAACCCCAGATCAAATTCTTCATATGGACCAAATTCCTCACATGGATCAAATTCCTCAAAAGGATCAAAGTCCTCATATGATTATCATCGTGCTAACAACTCTGTCTCGCAGGGTAGAGCTAAGGGCTATGAATATGTGCATTATTCTTCAAACCATTATGTTCATAAGTCCTCGAAGAATTTCTCTTCTTATTCATATGCTTACACTAACCCCTCTTATGTGAAACGAAATGGTTTGGCCTCTATGCCACCATTCTCGTATGGTGCTCGCAGAGTGATGAACTCTTTGCCACCCCTTCAGATGTGGGTGGTGAAGAAAAAGAACTAATCTCTTCGCATGGTCAGGTCTCGGGCGTGCTTTAACGTCCAAGAATTTTTGAGGACGACGACAAATTACGATAGGACGCAGCGAATCATGATGAAATGAACCTTCATTTCACACGCCCTAATCTTGCTATATCATTTATCGCTTGATGAAATTCATCTGATGAACTTGATATCATATTCTTCACAGATGAAGCATATGAGATTGTAAGCTACACTAATTCATCTGCAGGATGATCAACCCAAAGCTAGTGAGTGGGTCCTCGATAGTGGATGTACGAATCACATGACTGGTGACAAGAATCTATTGATGGATGCTCCCTTATCACCGTCACATCTAAAGCATATCATCTTTGCTGACAAAGGCAAAAGTCAGGTATTGGGTCTTGGTAAGGTTGCAATCTCTTAGGATAAACACATGGACAAAGTCATGCTTGTTGAGTCCTTAGGATACAACCTCATGTCAGTCTCAATGCTTTGTGATCTTGATATGGTTGTTGTCTTTGGCAAGTATCGCTGTGTTGTGATTATGGAAGTCGACAATTCCAAAGTCTTGAAGGCTTTAGGAGAGCAGACCAGTATATTGTTGATTTCTCTACAGGACCACAACCAGCCGTGTGTCTACTTGCAAAAGCTTCAGAAGGCTGGCTATGGCATCGACGACTTGGTCACGCAGGCATGAGGAATTTGCACACGCTTGCGAAAAAGAAGCATGTCATTGGCATTGAAAATGTCAAATTCCTCAAGGATCACTTATGCGGAGCCTGTGAAGCTGGAAAAATGACCAAGGCCAAGCATCCAGCGAAGACTATCATGACCACTACTCGTCCATTCGAATTGCTTCACATGGACCTCTTTGGACCTAATCATTACTCAGCAGTCACTAATGATGCATCTCTATATGGTTTTGTCATTGTTGATGATTACTCTCGATATACATGGGTACACATTGTTACTTACAAACATGAAGTGCAGGAAGTCTTCAAACGATTTTCCTCGAGGGCTTCAACCAACTTTGGTGTGAAGATCAAGCACATCAGAAGTGACAATGGAACTGAGTTCAAGAATTCCGGTCTTGATGACTATCTTGATGAACTTGGTATTTAGTTATCTGCTCCCTATACTCCTCAGCAAAATGGCGTCGTGGAGCGCAAGAACAGAACTCTTGTTGAGATGGCTCGCACTATGCTTGATGAATACAAAATGCCTCAGCGTTTTTGGATTGATGCAATTGATACTACGTGCCACATCATCAACAGAGTATATCTTCACAAATTCTTCAAGAAGACGGCCTATGAACTCCTCACTGACAAGAAACCCAATGTGAGTTATTTCAAAGTCTTCGGTGCTAAATGTTGGATTAGAGATCCTCACCACAATTCTAAATTTGCACCGAAAGCACATGAAGGTTTTATGCTTGGTTACGGAAAGGACTCGCACACCTCTGAGTCTTCAACATTGTTCTTCACAAGATTGTCGACATGTAGATGTGCGGTTCGATGAAACTAATGGCTCACAAAGAGAGCACCTACCTACGTGTTAGATGAACCAGCACCGAGGATACTATCAAGTTCAAGGAAACTAAGGATGTCATTCCTACTGAAGAATCTGCTGAAGAATTCATTCCAGTTCATGAAGAACGTCGAGTGATGCACTCAAGAAAATCTTGAGGAAAATGGTGCTGAAGAAAATGCTGATCAAATTCCTCAGCGACAACCAGCTCATCCTCGCGTTGCAAAATAAGTGCAAGTGGAGAAGATCATCGATGACATTAGAGCCCCAGGTCCTCTCACACGCTCAAAAACTTCACATTTATCTAACTTTTGTGGGCACTATGCTTTTGTCTCTATCACAAAGCCCACTAAGGTAGATGAAGCATTTCTGGAGCCGGAGTGGATTCAGGCTATGCAAGAATAATTACATCAGTTCGAGCTCAACAATGTCTGGGAACTGGTCAATCGTCCAGATCCTCGCAAGCATAATATCATTGGCACAAAGTGGATCTACCGCAACAAGCAAGATGAAAATAGCCTTGTGGTGAGGAATAAGGCACGACTGGTAGCTCAAGGCTACACACAGGTTGAAGGAATTGATTTCGATGAAACTTTTGCACCTGTTGCTAGACTTGAGGCTATTCGCATATTATTTGCTTATGCTAACCATCATGATATCATGTTATATCAAATGGATGTGAAAAGTGCATTCCTCAATGGTAAGCTTGAGGAAGAAGTATATGTTGCTCAACCCCCAGGTTTTGAAAATCCAAAGAATCCTAACAAAGTCTTCAGACTTAATAAGGCCCTCTATGGCCTCAAGTAGGCCCCTCGGGCGTGGTATGATACATTGAAGGAATTCTTCGTGAAGAATGGCTTCACACCCGGTTCACTCGACCATACTCTCTTTACTAAATCTTATGATGGTGAACTGTTTGTGTGCCAAATATATGTTGATGATATTATCTTTGGCTATACTGACCAACGTTATAGTGATGAATTTGCCTATATGATGAGTGAAGAATATCAAATGTCTATGATGGGAGAGTTGAAATTCTTCTTAGGTCTTCAAATTTGTCAATAGCGCAATGGCATATTCATATCTCAGGAGAAATACCTCAAAGATGTGCTGAGGAAATTCGGCATGCAAGATTGCAAAGGCATCAAAATTCCTATGCCCACAAATGGCCATCTATGCACTGATGAAAATGGTATTGACTTCGATCATAAGGTATACCGCTCCATGATTGGTTCTTTATTGTACTTATGTGCATCTAGGCCAGATATAATGCTTAGTGTTTGCATGTGTGCCCGATTTCAAGCTGCAGAAGGAATCACACCATAAGGCTGTGAAGCATATTCTTGATATCTAGCTCACACACCAACACTAGGATTATGGTACCCCAAGGGCTCTGCTTTTGATCTCATTGGATATTCGACTCGACTATCTTTGGTGATCATGTGGACCGCAAGTCAACATCGGCACTTGTCATTTCCTCGGACGATCTTTGGTCTGTTGGTCCTCGAAGAAACAAAACTACGTATCACTGTCTACTGCTGAAGCTGAATACATTGCTGCTGGCTCTTGCTGTGCTCAACTACTTTGGATGAAGCAAACCCCCAAGGACTATGGCGTCAACGTGAAGAATGTGCCTCTCCTCTGCGACAATGAGAGTGCCATCAAGATTGCTCACAACCCAGTTCAGCACTCGAAGACAAAGCACATTCAGATTCGTCATCATTTTCTTCGTGATCATGTGTTGAAGGGCGACATCTCCATCGAGCACGTGAAGACTGAAGAACAGCTAGCTGATATCTTCACTAAGCCCTTGGATGAGTAGAGATTTAGCAAGTTGCGGTGTGAGCTAAATATCTTAGAATCTTCGAATGTTCTTTGAAAGGGACACACATCCCAACACTTATGCAAAATTGATGACTTAGATGTGCAACACATGAAGAAATGTTTTTCTTCAATCAATGAAGAATAACACTCTAAGTGTGAGGAAATTAATGAAGAATTTGATTCTCAGAACCCTACGACAATTGTACGCGGTGTCTGAAATCATCGTTCTTATACGGTGGGTCACGCCACCACAAAAAGTTGAAAATCTTCAATTCGAGTTTTTTTTCTCAATTTTTGAAATTCTTCAGTTTTTCAAATTCTTCAACTTTGCAAAATCTTCACTGATTCCGTCGTTTTTCTTCATTGGCTATATATATAGTTTATGTCCTCTACATCATTCACTTATGGCTATTTCTTCAAGTTGCTTTTTCTGCTAAGAGAATGTGATCGGACCGTTCCCCCTCTATGCTATACTCAATCCAATCTATTCACAAATCTTCATGTGCGTTCTATTTGAAACTCGTTCAAAATCTTCACTGTGTCCTTGTCAGCTGAAGAAATTGCGAATGAAACTTTAAAACAAATCTTATCTAGATTTTCGGTTTTACCACTCAAACCGTTACGCATCCCACGATGCATTATTCTATTCACCCACGATCGTACACGATCTCAACTAAACAGTACGTGGGTGACACATGTCGCGAGAAGAAGAAAGGGCAGGGGCACGGTCGTCCCAAAATCTTCGGGCGAACAGTTTTTCACCGTGTCTATAAATACCCCTCTCCCCTTCCTCACTTCATTTACTCCGCTCGACCGCTCTCTCTCTCTCGAGCTCCTCAAACCCTAGCACCGCCGCTACTCCATCGTCGCCGGTGAGGAAGAGCTTCGCTGCCTCGACCTCGTCACCATCGTACTCGCACCGGTTGCGGAAATCTTCACTCCGCCGCCGCCGTAGCTGTCTCCCTCTACCAAGTTAGGGCATGGGAGATCTAACCTGACGAACTTCACATCTGTTCTTCTCAGTTCATCGTGTTCTTCACTTCGGGTAATTAAAAGTTACTTTTATTACTCACTTTCATTCTCAAACTTTCCTGAAAATCTTCAAAGGTGTTTATTCTTCAAATCTTCACACATATGAACACCTCACACATCATATGATCTTGAACTGTTTCTCTAAGCAATCATTTTCTTCAAGATTCCCTATTTGTGTGGATCTTCGATCTGTACAACTCTGGAACCTAAGACAAGAACGCTTAGTGAAATTCCTCAAGTTTCATCTGGTCAAATTCCTCAAAACTTGTTCTTTTCGAAAAACCTTCTGAGAACGCATATGACCTCTCCAAATTCCTCGCACCTATACTCTGTTCACAGGTACTCATGTTTGCTGCTGAATCACTAGGTTCTCATCAACTTAACTCATTTGCAGCGTTTCTCGAAGAAAAATTGCATACTTCTTCAGAGTGTTCAATTGTTCAAATTCCTCATCTGAAGAATATGGCAGACGGTAAGAAACCGCAGAAAGGAGGAAAGAAGCCTGAGGTCGTGACTGCTTTCGAGATCCCTGATGACATTTATAAGGACTATTGCACACATGATGAAGCCAAGTTTGGCAAAGAAAACAAAAATCAGCACAAGGTGCGCATACAGAGGATTGAACGGAGATGGGCAAGAGAATGGAGGGAATACAGATATGTTACTCCAAAGTACATGAAGAAATTCGCCTTCAAATCCTCCATGCCCAAGAGCTCCATTGGCACCTGGCCAAGTAGCTGATCCCACCAGCATCAATCTGGTGAGGACTTTCCTGAAGAATGGGCTAGGCGCCAAGCTAAATTGGCAAGACAAGCCAAGGAGGCAGTGAAGAAATTCAATGAGCATTCTGCCACTGCTGCTGCTGCTGAGACCTCGGTCAAACAAAGGAAATCCATGCCAAAGAAGCCTGCTCGTAAGCCAAGTGCTTCACCAACAGCGCCCTCACGGCCAAGTTCCTCCGCAATGCCCTCTCGGAAAATTCCTCACACTGCTACTGCTCCACCAAGTTCCTCAGCTGCTCCTTCATAGTCCTCAGCCCGTGTGCATCTGGCCACATGTCAAAGGACTACTGGTTTCTCGATTGCCTCTGGTGTTTCAGCGAGTTCCTCAGCTGCACCAATTTCCTCATCAGGCCCCACACTGTTGAAGACCAAAGCAACAGCTGGACGCGGTCCTCGGCCAAGTCCAAGGAAGAAACAGGTCACATTCCATGTGCCTTCTGATGATGAAGCTTCTGATGATGAACTTGCGGAAATCATCAGAGACAGACAAGTGAAGGCCGCTAGAGCCAGGGGTACATCTGTGCCTCTGCTTTTGGATCCGAGGAAGATCCTCGACTACATTGACCTCTGGCACAAGGATCCAAACACCCCTATGCCTGATTTTCATCTGACTCCTGGTCAAAGTCACATGCTGACCCATTTCATCACTCAAGAAAAATGGAAGTTTGAAAAGGCAAGAGAGATAAAGAGAGCGCAATACAGAAAGGAGAAGCTCCTGAAGAAAAATGTTGTCAGAATGACACCTGAGGAACTTCTCAAGGCTCAGTCTGAAATTCAAGCCCTCAGCAAAGACTTTGATGCCTACTGTGCTGATTGGCAAGGAGCCAAAGTGAGATTCGTCAATCTGACGAAGAAATTCACCAATGTTGCAGCCACATCGCAACAAGAAAATCTTTAGGCCGCAGACTCTGCTCAGCCTGCTGAAGAACATGCCAGCACCGCTGATGACTTTCAGCCTCTTGAAGAAAATACTAGTTCGAGGCTGATGACTCCATTCCAGCCATGAAGAAATTGCGGGGCATCCACTAGTGGTGCGCTGAAGAAATCTGAAGAGATCAGGCAGCTGCATTAGTTGCGCTGAAGAAAATCAACCAGATTCCTCGGCTCCTCCGCGCCTACACCAACTCCAATTCTTCCATCTGCCTTTGATGTGAAGAAGACCAAGGCTGCAGAGCGAGCTGCAGTGAAGAAAAGGAAGGCATCAGCTGCGTCAAATTCTTCGGCTGCGAAGAAAATGAAGCCAATGACCAGCTCACTCGAAAATCCAATTGATGTTGTTGCAATTTACTCCATGTCATCAAAGGAAATTGTTCCTTTTGGAGAAGACTATAAGATCCCAAGCGGATCTGATGAAGAAAATCATTCTGCTGGTTCGTCAGAGCAGCTCGATGAAGAAATTGAAGTGGACGCAATCCCTTCAACGCCAGTCATTTCCTCACCTATGCCTCAGTTTATAGCTGAAGAGGCTGGTGTTGAGGAAATTGAAGATGAAGATGTGGATATAGGATGCACCACACCTGTGATGAATGATGACTTTTGGGAAAGTCAGTATCCCAATACTCCTCTATTCACACCTATCCAACAGATTCCTCAGTCCCCGGCAACAACAGTTCAAATAGGCTCTGAAGAAACTCATCCCACTCCCTCTGTTCATGAAGAAATTCCAGCCACTAGTGCTGAAGAACCTGCTACTGCTGATCCTCAGCTTGCACAAGAAGAGGAACCAGAAATTACCCAGCTTGAAGAACCTGAGCTCGCGATTCCTGAGGTGGTACTGCAACTCACTAACACCCCTCTGCGAAAGCCAAAGAATCTGTTCTCAAGCAAACAGAAGTTCAAGGCTGAGGACTTCTTTTCCGAGCATGTATTCTTCACTGACTACAACCCCTATGACTCTGCTCGCATAAGGAAGAGGCGCTTCTGGACTGCTAATCAAGCCAACTTCTATTCCTCAGTGCTGTTTGACAAGGACAAAATCTTCGATCATGAACATATTCCTCACGTGGACATGGACTCTCTGCCATGCTTCGAGCCAGTCCTCAGTGTTCTTCACGATGCAGGACTACAAAATTTCTGCACTAACATTTGTGATTGGAATGAAGAACTCATTCTTCAGTTCTACGCGACACTGCATATCACTGGAGACGCTGAAGCTGTCAACTCATGGGTGTTGGATTGGATGACTGAAAACACTCACTACAAGGCACCGGCAACAGAATTGCTTCGTGTCCTTCCTCTCGATCCTCCCCATGACAGTGCACGTTGCATCTACAATGACCCTGAACTGACAAATCACTACATGCAAGTGCTCATGAAGCCTTTGAAGCCTGGGCAAGCCCCACCAACCAAATTCCTCGTCAAAGAATTACTCTATGTGCCTCGGACTGTCTATCGCATTCTGACAAAGACAATGAGTCCTATCAAAGGCCACGACTCAAATGATGAAGAAGTCGTTGGCATCATGAAGAATATGCTTTTCAACATCATTCATGGCGTTCCCATCAACTTCCATGATTTCTTGATGAGAACTCTGGCCAATGTTGCTATGTCACCATTCGAGCTGAAGCCCTATGCGCCTTGGATTATGAGATTCATCAGGGCAAGATCTTCACTGAATTACAAAGCTGACACTCTGAACCACGGTAGCTACTTGCCTCCCATTGAAGTTCTCAAACGGAAAGTTTCATCATCTGATGATAAAGGCAAGGCAACTGCTATGATCGATGAAGGCATTTGTCCATTGGATGGTCAATTTCGCCTGGCTACATCTTACTCTACCAATGACGACTCTGCCACACATGACTCTGCCGCAAATACCTCAGCCAAGCAAAATCCTCAAGCCACAGCACCCGGGGTGATGACTGACCGTGAGTTACTCCTCAGTCTTCATCAGAAGGTTGATCGCAATCACAAATGGGTAAAGCGTCAGTTTGGTGCACTTCTTCACAACATGACCTCAACACACAATGCAGTGAAGAAGAACCAATACTACCTTCATGAAACCTTCAACCGCACCTGGGCTGTCCTCACTCATGTTTATAGTGCTGAAGAACTGAAGACTATGGGTCTCAAGGAAGAATTTGACTGGTCTGCACCTCCTCCGAAGAAATTCAAGAGGGTCAAAGTTCCTCCACTGGTGGCCAGCTCTTATTCTTCATCGCGTGACACTGATGAGTATGAAGATCTGGACGACACTGCGGCAGGCCCTGCTACAACAAACAACCCCGACAATGCTGGTGCTCCTCCATCGACTTGAAATTCTTCAGGGGCGTTATTCCTCAGTTTCAATCCCTCTGGTCATTTGATTACAAAGGGGGAGAAATCTGAGTTAGTCTTCAAGCGGGTCTATATAAAGGGCGTTTAGTTTTAAGTTACAACTCTCGTTCTTCTGAAACTTTTATTTGGATCGAGTTGTAATCTTAAACCCGATGGTGCGCTGATACTTTTGTTGCATTATGCTCTGAAACTTTTGATGCTTTCGGCATGCTTATTCCTCGTTAATGACATTGCACGCATGCTGAATTTCATCAGGCACCATATTTCATCATGCATTTCAAATTCTTCATATTATATACCAAATGCGTGTATGAATTACAAGATATAGGGGGAGATCTCCATGATTCAACTCTTCAAATGTGCATTGCCTCAAACGCAAATTCCTCACTATGCACATCTTCAGGGGGAGTTCCTCTATATCTTGCAATCAAATTCCTCAATATTAGTATTTACACTTCATATGTTTATCCCCGTTGAAAAGTTAACCTATATTGTCATCAATCACCAAAAAGGGGGAGATTGTAAGTGCATCTAGTGCCCCTTAGTGATTTTGGTGTATTGAAGACTTATAGGTTAAGGGACTAATGCATTTGTGAGTGTACACAGGTCTATAAGTCTATGAGGAGTTTGATATTTACAGAGAAAGTTGACCGCTAAAAATGAAGTTCTTCGACTGAAGACTTTGATATTCTGAAGACTTTCTGAAGACTTTGAAAGTGAAGAAATTGGTGTGACATTGAAGACTTGGTATTCACTTGAGGAACATGAAGCGTGAAGACTTTTGTTTTTGTAGTTTCATTTTCTCTTTCTTGAGTCATAGGAAACACCGTACTGTTAAAGGGGGTCAAGGAAATACTAAGAAAAAATTTCCATGTGATGCTCAACTCAAAATCCTACACCTACCAATCCCTTCGAGTGAAGCCTTTGGAAATCTCATACAGTTCAGTCAATTTTTTGAAGGATGAGATGAAGTTCTTCAGTCCTTGATGAATTTATTCTAAGCGAGGAGTTAGGAATTCGCCGATGTGAATTGCCTACGATGAGGAACATGATAGCCCGAGGAATTTGAGAGTCAAATTTCCGACCGTTCTTTGTCTTCTTGCGCTAGTTGTCCCAAAATATCTTATCCACCTAACGGTCATATCATTGAAGGGCATTTATGTCTTATCATGTCGGGCTGCTCCTAGGCTATAAATAGCCGCCCCTACAACCACTAGTTGGTTGGCTGCTCGAAGAACTTGACACTTGTCATTTGAGAGTAACCCATCCTCCGAGGACTTTGAGCGAAAATCATCAATCGAGGAAAACCCAAAACCAAACCCTACAAACCCAAAGTGATTGAGCATCACTTAAGAAATTGATCCTCGTGGATCCGGCGCTTGGTACCTTTGAAGATCTGTGCTTCTTCCAGACGGTTAGGCGTCATGGTCTAGAAACATCAAGAGGAATTGTGGATTGCCGGGTAACCAAGTCTGTGAAGGTTTGGAAGTCGCTGAAGACTTACCACAGTGATTGGGAGTGCATGTGACCTTAGTTCAAGGAGAATCTGGTGAGGACTGGGTGTCCTAAGCTGCGTGCTTCGGCATTTGGGTGTCCGGACTGTGTGTCCTCGAGTTTAAATACTCAGCCGCTCAACCAGACGTACAAGCTGAGACATCAGTTGGAACTGGTCTACCAAATCATTGCCTTCACCAACCTAACTGGTTCTATTTCCTCAACCCTTTCATTTCCTCATTACTGTGTTGAGTGTTTGTTCATATCTGTGTTTGAAGACTTTGACTGAAGACTTTCTCAATTTCCTCAGTTCAATTTCTTTAGTCTGTTTGTCTTCGTCTTGTGTTATCCTGTGATTACGCTTTCTGTACTCTGTGCTAGTCTTCATTTCATCATGATGACCATGCTTGTATTCAGTTATGCTTACTTCTGAGTACTTATTCCGCTGCTAGTAGTTCTTCGCTAAGGAATTTCCTCACCGGCACATTCCTCAGTGTAGAATTCATAAAAATCGCCTATTCAACCCCCTCTAGTCGATATAACGCACTTTCAATCCCTAGCTTTTGGTAATGCATAGTGCTAGCATTTGGTGTTGCATCATGTTTAATTTTCAATTAAACTTGAAATGGGGATGTTCAAACCCTAGCAGATAATAATTTCAACTAGGTTCAAGTTTAAATCTTTTCAATGAACCCAAAATGCCCTTTGGAAAAGTTCATGATTTTTGATAAAGGTGAAAACCTCTGGCAAAAATGATGCACATATTTCTAGGCCATATCTGGACTCTTGAATTAAATCATCATGTATTTGAATTTGGGCATTTAATTGCTATAACAATTTTAAATGCTCAAATAACTCTGAAACTAAATGTGGGTTGTTGGAAATAATTCTACAGGTCCTCACAATTTATTTCAGGATTTTTAGATGTGGTTTAGTGTACTAAATCAAAGAAAACAAAAGGCAAATAGAAAACAGAAACAAAAATTAAAATACAGACAGAATTTTACCTGGAGCTTACCTGGCAACCCAACTGGCTGGCCCAGCCCACCGGGCCGAAGCGGCTGTCTTCAACCTCTGCTAGTAGGCAGAGGCGTGTCGACGCGCGCGCGCCTGAGGCCTCCACCTCCTTCCTGCCTGCCGCCTCCGCGACGCATCTGGACGACGCCACGCGCCACCCCGGTCCCTCTCTCCCACTCCCTCGCCCTTTCCCACCTCTGCTCCCTCTCCGCAACGCGCCCGAACACCCCGCTGCATGCCGACGAGCACCGCCGCAGCCACGACCATCCCCTAGCCCAACCACCATGACCAATAGCTATGCAAGGACGCGGAGCATCTCCTCGACGAGCCACGCAAGCCGGGTTTCACCGCAACACCACCATCGATGCCAACCTCGGGACTGCCGGCACTCTCCGTCAAATTCGTCGGCTTCGGACCGTCCCTGACCTCGCCGAGCGTCCCCTCGTAATCGCTGTGAGCCCCCGACCACTTACTCCCTGCTCACCTCGTCGAATTCCTGCCGCAGCCATCGATCCCCGTCGTGCCAGAAGCTCACCGCCACCCGGCCTTGTCAGCGTCGTGGCCTGAGCTCAAATGGGTCGCGCCCGTGCACCTTGCCGAGCTCCTGGTGACCCCAGGAGGCTGCGCAGCGCTTTAGTTCGCTCGCCGTGCTCCGCAACGCCATTTTTGCCGATGTCCAAACTCCGGCCACCGCCGCGAGCTCCGTTCCGGCAATCTCTGGCCACGCCAGCTCCATCCATCGCCACCTCTGGATGCGCCGCACCCCCAGCTACTTGTAGCTGCCAACCGCGTCCGAAACCGTCCCCTGCAGCGCCTTCCCGTGACGTCTCTGATACGTCTCCAACGTATCTATAATTTATGAAGCATTCATGCTATTTTATTATCTGTTTTGAATGATTATGGGCTTTATTATACACTTTTATATTACTTTTGGGACTAACCTATTAACGAAGGCCCAGCCCATATTCTTTGTTTTATTGCTGTTCGATATTTCAAGAAAAGGAATATCAAACGGAGTCCAAACGGAATGAAACCTTCGGCAGCGTGATTTTTTGGAAGAATATGACCCTGGAGACTTGGAGTTCATGTTAGAAGATCCTTGAGGCAGCCACGAGATAGGAGGGCGCGCCCCCCCTGTAGGGCGCGCCCCCCTGTCTTTTGGGCCCCTTGAGAACCTCCTGACCGACTTCTTTCGCCTATATAAGCCTACGTACCCTAAAAACATCAAATATCAGGATATATCGGGAGTTCCGCCGCCGCAAGCCTCTGTAGCCACCAAAAACCTCTCGGGAGCCCGTTCCGGCACCCTGCCGGAGGGGGAATCCATCACCGGTGGCCATCTTCATCATCCCGACGCTCTCCATGACAAGGAGGGAGTAGTTCACCCTCGGGGCTGAGGGTATGTACCAGTAGCAATGTGTTTGATCTCTCTCTCTCTCTTGTTCTCTCTATGGCACGATCTTGATGTATCGCGAGGTTTGCTATTATAGTTGGATCTTAGGATGTTTCTCCCCCTCTACTCTCTTGTGATGAATTGCGTTTCCCTCTTGAAGTTATCTTATTGGGTTGAGTCTTTATTTGAGAACACTTGATGTATGTCCTGTCATGTTTATCTGTGGTGACAATGGGATATCACGTGCCACTTGATGTATGTTTTGGTGACCAACTTGCGGGTTCCGCCCATGAACCTATTCATAGGGGTTGGCACATGTTTTCTTGACTCTCAAGTAGAAACTTTGGGGCACTCTTTGAAGTACTTTATGTTGGTTGGATGAATCTGAGATTGTGTGACGCATATCGTATAATCGTGCCCACAGATACTTGAGGTGACAATGGAGTATCTAGGTGACATTAGGGTTTTGGTTGATTTGTGTCTTATGGTGTTATTCTAGTACAAACTGTTCAATAGATTGATCCGAAAGAATAACTTTGAGGTGGTTTCGTACCCTACCATAATCTCTATGTTTGTTCTCCGCTATTAGTGGCTTTGGAGTGACTCTTTGTTGCATGTTGAGGGCTTGTTATATGATCTATCTATGTTATTATTGTATTGTTGAGAGAACTTGCACTAGTGAAAGTATGAACCCTAGGCCTTGTTTCCTATCATTGCAATACCGTTTACACTCACTTTTATCATTAGTTACCTTGCTGTTTTTATATTTTCAGATTACAAAAACCTATACCGTCCATATTGCACTTGTATCACCATCTCTTCGCCGAACTAGTGCACCTATACAATTTTCCATTGTATTGGGTGTGTTGGGGACACAAGATACTCTTTGTTATTTGGTTGCAGGGTTGTTTGAGAGATACCATCTTCATCCTACACCTCCTACGGATTGATAAACCTTAGGTCATCCACTTGAGGGAAATTTGCTACTGTCCTACAAACATGTGCACTTGCAGGCCCAACAACGTCTACAAGAAGAAGGTTGTGTAGTAGACATCAAGCTCTTTTCTGGCGCCGTTGCCAGGGAGGTGAGTGCTTGAAGGTATATCTTTAGATCTTGCAATCGAATCTTTTTGTTTCTTGTTTTATCACTAGTTTAGTTTATAAAAGAAAACTACAAAAAATGGAGTTAAGTTTGTCTCATACACTTCGTCTTTTTAATATCTTTCGTGAGTTTGATGGAAAGGAAAATTGTGGTCAAGTGCTAGAAGAAGAGTGCATTAAAATGCTTGGTATTAATGATGATTGCTCTAGTCATGATGAAAATATTTCTTATGAGCATGTCAACTTTTGTGGAGTGCATGTTTGCACGAACACACCAAATAGAGAAGATATTTATTGCAAGAGGCATAAGCATTTAGAAACTAAATGGTTGCAAGAAAGGCTAGATGTGAGTGCTGAAAATTTAAAATTCCTTTGTCGTACTTGTGAACTTTGCAATGAACGTGGTCATTTACATCTCCAATGCAAATTATTTCATGACCGAATCGTGTCCAAAATTGTGATGAGTTGATTTCCCTTGCACATTATAATGAACTTAGTTTGCTTTTGGGTTATGAAGAGTTGAAACGTTTAACTAAGCCTATTCCAGAATTTAATCTTAAGCATTTCCTTGATATTGATCTAGAAAAGATTTATATGTTTTGTGCGGAGAATTGCATTGAAAATCCTTATATTACCAATTACCTAAAGAAAAGAAAGCAAATAGAAGATTATGAGAATACTAATGAAAGTGAAGAGACTTCCCAATATCCTCCTATTATTTCTTATGATGAATCAGGTAACGAGGGGGAACTTTCTATTCAACCAATCTCGTCAATAAGGAGCTCAAAGAGGAAGGTTGAACCCACACATAATGTGAAAAATAAAAGGAAAAGAAGGGGCAACAAAGGTAAAAATGTATCCCTTCCAAATGATGTTGCTCCTACTACTCATTGTGATGATGATAATTGCTATACTATTGGTGCTATCCATACTATTAATGATGAGAGTGATTATGCTTATGATATGAAAAGTCCCAAGCTTGGGGAAGCTATGTTTGATGAGAATGACATATTTGAGAATATATTTGCTGAAATTAATGTTTGTCCCAAGCTTGGGGATGCTACGTTTAATGAAGATGATATTTTTAGCATCCCAAGTTTTGATATGCAAAGTTGTTATGATGATAGCATGCATCCTACCTATGATGACTATATTGATGAAAGTGGATTTGGAGAGGTCATGACTTTATTTAGTGATGAATCCACTATTTCGGAAGAGGTTCCAATCGATTATGATGAGAACGAAGTTGCTACTTATTATGATTATTGTGATGAAACTTATGCTATAAAAAGTAGTGATGATTATATTTACAAATCTTGTCATGATTATGATTACCCTTTTTCTGAACATTACTCTTTTAATGTGGAAACAATTTTTAGTGTTCAAGTCTCTTATGATACTCCCACTATTCCGAATGAGAAGAATTTTGCTTACGTAGAGAATAATAAATTTCCTATGCTTGTAGATCATGAAAATAATGCTTTAGGTGCTGGTTATATTGTTGAATTCATTCATGATGCTACTGAAAATTATTATGAGAGAGGAACATATGCTTGTAGGAAGTGCAATAATGTCAAGTTTCCTCTCTATGTGCTTCAAGTTTTGAACTTATGCTTGTTTTGTCTTCCTATGCTAGTTGATTATTGTTCCCATAAGTTGTATTCTCACAAAATCCCTATGCATAGGAAGTGGGTTAGACTTAACTGTGCTAGTCATATGATTCATAACGCTCCCGTTATGTTTCAATTCTTATCTTTTACGTGAGCATCATTGTCATCATCATGCCTAGCTACAAAGGCATTAAAGAAAAGCGCTTGTTGGGAGACAACCCAATATTTATACTTACTGTTTTTTGTGTCCAAATGATTATGCAACTGTAGTAATCATGTTTTATAGCTTTTTGTTTCAATAAAGTGCCAAGTAAGACCTTTAGGATGGTTTACGATGATAGTTGTGTTGATCCTGCTGAAAATCAGAAACTTTTGCACCCAGTAAATTAGTTTTCTTAATTCACAGAAACGTGATTATGATCTGATTCTTTTTGATATGGATTGGTACAGGAATTTCTGAGGACTTCCTAATTTTGTAGGAGTTTTGGTGTTCCATAAGTATACGTTTGATACAGATTACTACAGACTGTTCTGTTTTTGACAGATTCTGTTTTCGATGTGTTGTTTGCTTGATGAATCTATGAGTAGTATCGTAAGGTGTGAACCATAGATAAGTTGAATTAAAGTAGATATTAAACCAATATGAATTTAGAATGAGTTCATTACAGTACCTAAGTGGTTTTCTTATACTAACGGAGCTTACGAGTTTTCTGTTGAGTTTTGTGTTGTGGAGTTTTCAAGTTTTGAGTAAAGATTTGATGGACTATGGAATAAGGAGTGGAAAGAGCCTAATCTTGGGGATGCCCAAGGCACCCCAAGGTAATATTCAAGGACAACCAAGAGCCTAAGCTTGGGGATACCCCGGATGGCATCCCCTCTTTCGTCTTCGTTCATCAGTAACTTTACTTGGAGCTATATTTTTATTCACCACATGATATGTGTCTTGCTTGGAGCATCATTTTATTTTGTTAGTATTTGCTTGATGTTATTTAGAATAATGTTTTGCATCTTTATTTTCAATGAAAAAGTCAAGGATAGCCTTTGCCATGCTTATTTTGCTAGTATACATGTTGCTGTTTGAAAATAGAAAGTTTACCGCTGTTGCAAAAATTCCCTAGAAAATTCAGAGAATGACATAATGTTGAAACTTTTTGCATAATGAGCTCTGATAAATCTTCTACAGCTTAGTAGTTTTCTCATAATTTTTGGAGTTAGGGAAGTATTGTTACTCTTGCATTCTTTACAGACTATACTGTTTTGGCAGATTGCTGTTTTGTTTGCGTTGTTTGCATATGTTTGCTTGTTTAATGATTCTATTTGATGATAGGAGTATTAAATATGCAGAGACATTTAGTATGCATTGTTAATAATAATTTTAGCGATTTGTTACAGTAGAAAATGATAAGGTTTTGCATTGGTTTATACTAACCTATCTCACGAGTTCTTGTTGAGTTTGGTGTGGATGAAGCTTTTGATAAAAAGAGAAACCATGATATGAGAGGAATTAAGGAGACACAAAAGTTCAAGCTTGGGGATGCCCAAGGCACCCCAAGATAATATTTCAAGAAGTCTCAAGCATCTAAGCTTGGGGATGCCCCGTTAGGCACCCCACCTTTGTACTTCAACAACTATCGGTTAGTATCGGTTGAGCCTAAGTTTTTGCTTCTTCACATGAGTTGTGATATCCTTGCGATGTCTTTTTGTTTTGTTTTGCTTGCTATTTGAATACAATACCAAGATATGACATTCTTAATGAGAGGGAGTCTTCGCATAGTTACATAATTATTTAGCTACTCATTGATCTTCACTTATATCTTTTTGGAGTAGTTTGTCAGTTACTCGTGTGCTTCACTTATATCCTATGAGTAAATGGTTGAATGAGTTGATTGTCATAAATCTGAAATTATATATGTTTCATTTTCTTATCCCATGCAGAGTAATGACTTCACATCTAAGAAGTAGAGGTTGTAAATTTATTGAAGGTTAGCAAGCATCGTATTGGTCATTTGAACAATTCATGAAAGAATATTGAAGGAAGAGAGATTTCACATATAAATATACTATTGTAGACATCTTTTATAATTGGGAGCACTCATTTAGTATGACATGCTAAAGAGTTGATGTTGGACAAGGAAGACAACATAATAGTTTATGTTTTCCGACATCTCAGTTAAAGTATATTGTCATGGATCATTCAAACATGTTGAGCTTGCCTTTCCCCCTCATGCTAGCCAAATTCCTAGCACCAAGTAGAGATACTACTTGTTCTTCCAAATATCCTTAAACCCAGTTTTGCCATGAGAGTCCACCATACCTACCTATGGATTGAGTAAGATCCTTCAAGTAAGTTTTCATCGGTGCAAGCAATAAAAATTGCTCTCTAAATATGTCTGACTTATTAGTGCGGAGAAAATAAGCTTTGGACAATCTTGTTATGAAAGCAATAATTGATTGCTTGCAATCGCCACAACACCATTGAGTGAGCGTCATAGAATCCTCAAGGCATGAAGTAGAAGTTCTTCGAACCTTGATTGTGTGTGTTCGTGCCCACTCCAATAGAGTTTTTAAATGACGGACTGCATAATAAAGGTCCATATACACGGGGCAATATAAAGTGATGTTCTTTCGCATTAAGATTTTGTGTATCCAACCCGCGCATGACAACCTCTGCTTCCCTCTATGAAGGGCCTATCTTTTACTTTATGTCTTTTACTTTATGCAAGAGTCAAGGTGATCTTCACCTTTCCCTTTTCCATTTTATCCTTTGGCAAGCACTTTGTGTTGGGGTGATCCTGATATATATATCCAATTGGATGTAAGTTAGCATGAACTATTATTGTTGACATCACCCAAATGTGAATACGTTGGGAGGCAACACTATAAGCCCCTATCTTTCTCAGTGTTCGATTGAAACTCCATAACCATTAGTATTGCGTGAGTGTTAGAAATTGTAGAAGACTATATGATAGTTGAGTATGTGGAGTTTGTTATTCCTGAAAATAAGATGAATTGCAATTGTTTGATGACTGAGAATGAAGTTTGCTAGTTTTCAAGAAAGTTTATGGTCTATGCTTTGACATGTGAATTGCTTGTTACTTTATCGTGAGAAGTTTTATGAGATGAACTACTGTTATGACATATTATCATGCTAGAAAAGGTGATTGAAATTATCATTGATCAAACTTGTGCACCTTCTAGCATTCACACTTCATAAATTCTTTCTTTATCATTTACCTACTCGAGGACGAGTAGGAATTAAGCTTGGGGATGCTGATATGTCTCCAACGTATCTATAATTTATGAAGCATTCATGCTATTTTATTATCTGTTTTGAATGATTATGGGCTTTATTATACACTTTTATATTACTTTCGGGACTAACCTATTAACCGGAGGCCCAGCCCATATTGCTGTTTTATTGCCTGTTTCAGTATTTGGAAGAAAAGGAATATCAAACAGAGTCCAAACGGAATGAAACCTTCGGCAACGTGATTTTTTTGAAGAATATGACCCTGGAGACTTGGAGTTCATGTTAGAAGCTCCTCGAGGCAGCCACGAGATAGGAGGGCGCGCCCCCCTGTAGGGCGCGCCCCCTGTCTTTTGGGCCCCTCGAGAACCTCCCGACCGACTTCTTTCGCCTATATAAGCCTACGTACCCTAAAAACATCGAATATCAGGATAGATCGGGAGTTCCGCCGCCGCAAGCCTCTGTAGCCACCAAAAACCTCTCAGGAGCCCGTTCCGGCACCCTGCCGGAGGGGGAATCTATCACCGGTGGCCATCTTCATCATCCTGATGCTCTCCATGACGAGGAGGGAGTAGTTCACCCTCGGGGCTGAGGGTATGTACCAGTAGCTATGTGTTTGATCTCTCTCTCTCTCTCTCTCTCTCTCTCTCGTGTTCTCTCTATGGCACAATCTTGATGTATCGCGAGCTTTGCTATTATAGTTGGATCTTAGGATGTTTCTCCCCCCTCTACTCTCCTGTGATCAATTGAGTTTCCCTCTTCAAGTTATCTTATTGGATTGAGTCTTTATTTGAGAACACTTGATGTATGTCTTGTCGTGTTTATCTATGGTGACAATGGGATATCACGTGCCACTTGATGTATGTTTTGGTGACCAACTTGCGGGTTCCGCCCATGAACCTATGCATAGGGGTTGGCACACGTTTTCTTGACTCTCCGGTAGAAACTTTGGGGCACTCTTTGAAGTACTTTGTGTTGGTTGGATGAATCTGAGATTGTGTGACGCATATCGTATAATCATGCCCACGGATTCTTGAGGTGACAATGGAGTATCTAGGTGACATTAGGGTTTTGGTTGATTTGTGTCTTAAGGTGTTGAGGGAGTCCTGGACTAGGGGGTGTCCGGACAGCCGGACTATCGATATCCGCTGGACTCCAAGACTACGAAGATACAAGATTGAAGACTCCGGCTCGTGTCCGGAAGGTACTTTCCTTGGCGTGGAAGGCAAGCTTGGCGATACGGATATGTAGATCTCCTACCATTGTAACCGACTCTGTGTAACCCTAGCCCTCTCCGGTGTCTATATAAACCGGAGGGCTTTAGTCCGTAGGACAACATACATTACAACAATCATACCATAGGCTAGCTTCTAGGGTTTAGCCTCCTTGATCTCGTGGTAGATCTACTCTTGTACTACCCATATCATAAATATTAATCAAGCAGGACGTAGGGTTTTACCTCCATCGAGAGGGCCCGAACCTTGGTAAAACATCGTGTCCCTTGTCTCTTGTTACCATCCGCCTAGACGCACAGTTCGGGACCCCCTACCCGAGATCCGCCGGTTTTGATACCGACATTGGTGCTTTCATTGAGAGTTCCCCTGTGTCGTCACCGATAGAGCGGATGCCTCCACCCGTCTTCAAAGACGGTGTTTTCGCCGGAGGAGCCTTGGCCACCGGCCAAACTATCCGGCTTGGTGGTTTTCTCATGACCGCCTGTCCGGCCGCCGCTTCGGCAATGACTTCTCAAGTCGTCGGAAGCAATCTTCGCGTCAGCCCTAAAGCTGCCGAACAGATAGATCCAATAGAGCTCTCGTCTGTTAACGAGCTCTTGGATCGCATCGCCGCCCTGGGAGTCGCTACGGACTATAACTAGATTGGGCTTAAAACCGATCTGAGAGAGATTAACTCTCCCCAGGCCACCCACCACGTCGTAGTGGTAGAGGAGCAATGCGGCAATTCTTTGCCAGTGTTGAAAACAATTCATGTCCGGATTCCCGAACCCTCCATGCCGGATTCCCGCGGAGGGACGGACTTCGATCGAGCATTGAACTCAAGATCATGCATCGCCCGGACTCGCTGGATTGTCTCCAGCAAACCAAGCTTCAATTCGGAAGCCCTCGACCTTGAGCCCCAAGATGGGCAGGGATCCGGATTTTATTCCACCCACCGCCCGGACATATGCGATCTATCTCTAATCTGGCAAGAGCCTTGAAAGCAGTACATCATTCTTGGGCGATTCCTCCTGGTTATGGACAGGATAAAGGACTGCCGAGAGGAAAAGCGCAATCTCAATCTTACGCAATAACTGCGCAGACGGGGAATCTGAAGCGCCATTGATCGTCGCATGAATTACGCGCTTCACCGATCTGGCGGCCATAATCGAAAATCTTGTGCGATGGAAATTTTCGGAAAACCGAAAGTCAATTTTGGGATAATCCATTTAAACCCAGTCCGCAGCAAAAGCGCCTTACACTCCGCCCGGATGCAAAAACAAAAAACAAAAACCCGATAAGGAAGCGGAACCGTCTTTGGAGGGATGGCTCAATGGACCTGTAAACTTCATAGTACGAGAGGAGCCGTCCCAACACACAACCCGAGCATGTTGGATATTACGGCGGTGGCCAAAAGTGGTGAGAACTTCTAGCTCGAAACCACTCCTACAATACCAACACGGTGTCAGCAGTCTTGAGACCTTCGCATCAAACAATATGCGGCGAACAATCAGCGGACTCGCGAAGTCTACCAAGTAGCAACGGTAAACCCATGGAGCAACACAGCTATTACTTTCAGCGCCAGCGATGAGCCTAAATTCGAACAACGAGCACCGGCTGCCTTTGGTACTTAGTCCCATAGTGGATGGCTTTCGGTGACAAAAGTCCTCATGGACGGCGGCAGCGGACTAAACCTCATTCTGAGGAAACTCTCGAAAAATGGAAATCGATTGGAGCCGTATTGAGCGAAGCGATATAACCTTTAGAGGAATAATCCCTAGCCAGGAAGCGCGCTGCCTTTGGAAAAATCACACTCAATGTGGTGTTGGCTCTCCGGACAATTATAGATCCGAAGAAGTCACGTTCGGTGGCCTGTTCAGCAGCGGGTATCACGCTATATTAGAGGCGAGGCATTCACAATTTTCAAGCGATTACCTCATTACGGGTACATGAAGCTCAAAATGCCGGGCCCGGTGGAATAATCACTCTTGCTAGTGATCCGGACATAGCACTCAGCGCGAAAACAAGACAGCCGCACTAGCCCTCGAGGCACTATCAAAAGCCTTAGCGGCGAGAAGAACTCACCACGCTGTGCTCTCACGGTGAACAGGGACAATGTGATACTCGATAAAGATCCAAGTCCACCTCCTTCAAACCAGCAGATGAAATAATAAAATTCCAGGTCCACCGCGGACCCAACAAAGACGGCCTCCATCGGGCACAATTGAACCCAGCGTGAAGCGCCCCCTGCTTGAATTCCCGAGAAAATTGGGATATCTTCGCTTTGGCATCCTTGAGACATGCCGGAATCCCACGCAGTTGGCGAGAACACAGCCTAAACATCCTAAAAGTTTAAGCCGATCAAAAAGGCTCTTGGCGATTTTCGAACCCAAAAGACAGGCAATGGGAGAAGAGCTAGCCAAACTATTGGAAGCGGATTCATTAGAGATATCAAACATCCGGACTGGCTAGCAAATCTGGTGATGGTACCAAGAAGGATAAATCCTGGTGCCTCGTGTCGACTTTAAAGACCTCAATAAGGCTTGCCCAAAGGATCCTTTCCTCTCCCCGCATCGATCAAATTATCGATGCCACAGCGAACACGATTCATTGTGCTTCACGGGCGATACTCGGCTATCATCAAATCAAGATGGCGGAAGCGAATCAAGCCGCAGCGGCATTCATCACTCCATATGGACCATTCGCTTCAACACGATGCCCTTCGGACTTAAAAATGCGGCGCAACATATCAGCGCATGATTCAAACAAGTCTGGCCACCGGATCGGCAAAACAGTCGAGGCATCGTGAGCGGCGTGGTCGTCAAAACAAAACACGTCGAAACTCTAGTAGACGATTTGTGGCTCACATTCAAAAACCTCAGAGCATACGACATCAAGCTGAATCCGAAAAAATGCGTTTTCGGCGTACCAGCCGGAAAGCTGCTGGGCTTCATCGTATCCGGTAGAGGAATTGAAGCAAATCCGGCCAAAATCCGAGCTCTGTCACAGTTGGATATTCCAAAGGACCTCAAACAAATACAAAAATTAACAGGATGCGTGGCAGCCTTAAGCCGCTTTATCTCCCGTTTAGGAGAAAAGCGCTGCCCCTTTATCGCCTCCTCAGGCGCACCGAACACTTTGAGTGGACGGATGCTGCCACTGCCGGACTCGAAGAAATAAAGGCCATACTGGCAACAAATCCGGTCCTGGCTGCGCCCACTTTGGGCGAACCAATGTTATTATACATCGCAGCAACACATCAAGTTGTGAGCGCGGTCCTCGTCGTCGAACGAGAGACAGAAGGGCATAAATTCCCTCTTCAAAAACCAGTGTTTTATGTATCCACTGTGTTAACCCCCTGCAAATCCCGTTACCCGCACTATCAGAAGATAGCATATGCGGTGTTCATGATGTCTCGGAAGCTCCGGCACTACTTTCAAGAGTGTTTTATAACAGTGGCCTCTGAAGTACCACTCAAGGACATTATAAATAACCGCGATGCAACGGGCAGGATTGCAAAGTGGGCCACTGAGCTCTTGCCATTCGACATAACTTAAAAACCTCGACGAGCTATAAAGTCACAAGTTTTGGCTGACTTCGTCGCCGAATGGACTGAAGCCGAACTCCCTAAAATGCGGCGCATACTCAATGGACTATGCATTTAACGGCTCCAAAATGTTGGCGGATGGGGGCTGGCGTCGTATTGGCGCCCCAACCGGAGACCTGATCCGATATGTACTACAAATAATGTACACGGACTCCAACAATGCAGCGAATCGAGGCCTGTTACATGGTCTCCGGATGGCGGTCTCCATGGGCATTCAACGCCTAGAGGTGCTTGAGGATTCAAACCTGCAATATCCCAAATAAGCGGAGACTTTGGCGCCAAGGATCCGAAAATGGCAGCATATCATAGCGCTGTCACGAAAATTTCAACTTGGTTTGAAGGACTTGAATTCCATCACATAGCCGAGATAATAACCAAGCGGCCGGCGTTACGCGCGCATCGGTGCAAAACGTGATGCTGTCCTCAAATATCTTCTGGAGCGGCTCTTCAAGCCATCCGTGTTATGGGAAGAGGGCCCGTAGCGACAAACCGGAAAGAACGCATCAATCGATGATTCAGCAGACGGCATAACACCTTCATTACGCCATAATGGCGATAATCGCCGCGTGGACAGAACCTTTCTAGCCTACTTGCTTGGCGGGAACTTCCCAAGACCAAAAGCGAGGCCCGCTGCATAGTCCGCGATCAAAAGCCTACAAGGTCCATGAGGAGAACTTTATAAGAAAAGTACAACGAGTCCTTCAAAGGTGTATCTCCGAAGAAGAAGGCGAAACCTCTGGCTGAAATTCATGCGGACTAGGCGGACAACCACTTGCGGCCCGGGCCCTTGTAGGAAAGGCATTCCGTCTGAGATTTTATTGGCCGGCGGCCAGGCGAGACGCATAGGACTTGGTCAGCGATGCGTTGGTTGTCGACTCTTTGCTAATCGAGCCATATGCCACCCACGCCCTCAAAACCATACCCATTACGGCCGTTCGCGGTGCAGGGGCTTGACATGGTTGGACCCCTTAAAGGGGTAACCCACAAGCAAAGGTACCTATTGGTCATGGTTGATAAATTCACCAAATGGATAGAGGCCAAACCGGTCAAAACGGCAGAGTCCGGACCAGTGATAAACTTTATATCAGAGGTGGAGTCCCCCATAGCATCATCACCGACAACGGCACGAACTTCACAGCCGATGAGGTTAAGTCATGGTGCAAAAATATGGGCATCAAGCTCGACTATGATTCAGTTTATCACCCTCAAACCAACGGTCAAGTGGAAAGAGCAAACGGTCTAATAATGAGCGGCATTAAACCCAGACTAGTAAGGTCACTTACTAAATCAGACACACAATGGGTCGAGGAGCTCGACTCCATACTCTGGGGGCTGCGGACAACGCCCAACCGTACTACCGGATTCACACCATTTTTTATGGTATACGACGCAGAGGCAGTTTTGCCCTGTGACATTATTCATGACTCACCTCGAGTGCGCATGTATGAGGAAAGAGAAGCCAAGCTCAATCGGCAGGACAGCTTGGACACATTGGAGGAAGAACGTGACGTCGCGAAGGCTCGTTCCGCATTTTATCGGCAGCAGGCCCGAAGATATCAAAAGAGAAATGCGGCCAAGACTTACAGCGTTGGCGAACTAGTTCTCGCTGCGGACAAGAAAAGGACAAGCTCAAGCCTAAATGGGAGGGCCCTTCATTATCGATCAAGTCTTGACCGGTGGACATACCGTCTGAAATCGTCGGACAACCGACTCGAGCGAACCCATGGAGCGCAGCCCGCCTCAAGCGATTCTATGCCTAGCGCCGGACTAAGAGTTCGTCCCCTCCCCCCGTCCAAACTTTTACACTTCGGCTGTCTTTTTGTTTCTCTTTTTTATCCTTTTTTTTATTCGAAAGCCCTTACGGGCATATTTCCACATTATTTGCATACACATGATGTGCCATCCGCACTCACTATTCCTGGGGGCTTCTTTCACAGAAGCTTAATTATACGGGTTTCATACCCAACACATGTGTCAAGCTTCCACATGTACCTTTTACTCGCCATTATATGCATCGATATGACTTAAGTTTTGGCCAAGCTGGGTTGCTGGCTCTGTGCTTACCCCTCGTTCTGATTGTTCGGCTAGGAGGTAAAGGAGCACCACTGCGATTATTCTTGCGGGTCGGCGGATGTGTACCTCGGTGGGTGAAGCGAAAGCTAGCGTTCTATCTTAAGGGAATATTCGATCGGTGATTTAAAGATGAATTTTACCTATTTTATCTATCTGCCCCGGATGTTTCTGCTTTCTTTGCAGTCCGGACATGCACTTTATGGCATGCCTCCCGTGAAAGGAACCCTTAGCGGAACTATTCTCCTGGAAGATGTTTCTTAATAACCATGTAATATAACATAACTAGTTGGGCACTTATGCGATAAAGCACTAATGACCCCTACTTTGGTCTCCATGCATACCACGGTTGTGTCTCAACCAAAGAGGTATTCGGACACACTCCGGACACTAGGGTCCCGAGGTTGAAGCGAAAAGGTCGGCAAAGACAAACGATCTACAATCCGGCTAGAAGGCATTTCACATGTCACATTAAAGGATAACATACATTGTCAAATTTACTGATTGTATTCCTCCTCAATCCCGTCTAACAGGCTGTCTAGTTTACAGTCCCTTTGGGAAAATTTAGCAACCAACTCTACTTGGCTGTACACTAAACTCACAGGGATCTCCTTCCCATCGGGCCCCACTGGTCCAACTTCGGCCTTGTGGTTGGGATCCGCCTTCTTGTACCACGTCTTCACCATGGCCCAAGCCTCCCTGGCACCTTGACGGCAAGCAGAAATCTTCCACAAACGGAAGCGCTGCCGCACTCCCTGCAGCTTCTCCATAAGCTCCCGAGGCCCTCGGGTGGGGTGAGGCTGGCCATAAAGCACGAGCGACCTTTGCTCATTGCTTGCCGAACTTCGTTCGGCAGTTGCAACAGTTCGGGAAGTTGATCACCCGTTGATATGTGCATCTCCTCTGCAGGACGACCCGTGAGTATACCTACAAGACAAATCATGTCAAAGTACTTCCTCGCCGAACTCTTCTTTTCAAAGGAGTCCGCTCAAGCACTTACTATAAATGCCGCGACGAAGCCACTGATTCTCCTTAATGGAGCCGGACAGCTCGGCCTGAACACTTTTCAGCTCTTCTCCGAGCTTGGCATTGGCATCCTGGAGCTTGTTCCTTTCCTCCTGAACCCTATTCAGCACACTCTCGCCGGCCTTTAGCTGGCGCAGCAATGCTTGCCTGTCCGGATCTTGTCCGGCGGTACCTGCAATGTCATTATTAGACTTGCGCGCGCGCCGCACATCGCTGATGTTTATTAATGAAAATGTGTTACCAGGAGGGGTCTTTGCGTCTCCTCCTGCGGCAGCAAGTGCGGCCTCTAGTTGGGCCCTTGCAATCTTGCAGCTCCCGGGATAGCTGGGCGTTCTTCTCGGTAAGCGCCTGCATTTTCAAATGATCCTTAAATCAGTTTGCATAAACTACTTTAAGTCTTGGGGGCTACTGGTATATAACGATTGAAATTCCCTTACCCGTGTGTCTTTCACATACTGCTCCGTGGCTCTGGTAAAACCATCTTGAGCAGCACGGAGATGCGCGTCCCATGCGTTGAAGGCATCCAATGCCTCAGGGGAAAAGCATGCTTCACGAAATACTGTTTGGCGGCGCCTATGGTTCATGGCGCTCTCCACCTCGACTTGGTGGTGGCGATGCTGCCGGTATCCTCCGTTGGAGAAGGATCCGGCTCGCGTCTTGCGCTTGCCTCCCCCCTCGGGCGGGCGCTGGAGCCTGGCGGTGTTGGTCGGATCGGCAATTCCGGCGCTCGCGATCCGCGGCGCTTTTTCCTCAAAGATCATGAGCACTCGGCGCTTCCTCGGGCGCTGCTCTAAAAATTCGAATCTGAGCTATACCTTTGCGGCAGCGTTTTTATGCGCGCTGCGCTCCTTTTCCGCTTTGCTGGTTTGGGTGGCCTTTGTTGGTCAGCCGCCGCGGGCTCGGCTTCCCGCCGTAAAGGTGCTTCCTGCAAAATACCATCGTTCGCGAAGGCGAAATCTGAAGAAGAGATAGCGGTGTCCGGAATTGGTCGCGGTCACAGGAAGCGGACTTAGTCGGGAGTCCGTCGTGATGGCGACGAGCATTGTCTATGCTGAGCTGGTGATACACCCGTCGATCAGCTCCACCTCGATGTCGGGACCTCTTGGAGGCGGATCCGAGGACCCCTCGGATCCTCGGGTTGCGGGCGGGACTCACCATGTCCTCCATAGTCCGGCGTAGATCTGCGCCGAAGACATAATGTAAGCTTAAACTTGGCGTGGGTAGAGCCCTTCAAGGTGTTCACTTACCCATCCTCTAGGGTTGATCATGGAAAACCCATTCAAAGGGCTTGTTAGGAGGAAGTCCTCCTTCTCCCCCTTGTACAAGCGGACGGGATCTTTACAGATCCTCGGTTGAATCCGACCCTTTTGCGGCCGTGCGAGTAACATCGTCTTCCCGTTGAAATCCCACATGGGGTGGCCTCTGTATTATGGCGGCTGCACCCTAAGCTTGAGGCATGTCTCCATGACTCGATCATGGTCAAGCGGAATGAGCCATTAATCTTATCCGGCCCATCAAATAATGGGCGCTCTTGTCTTCCTCAATCGGGGCTCATGGGCGCCGGTGGCGCTTCTTCAAGGAGCAGCACTAAACTCCGGGAGGCTGATCCGGACTGGAGTGCAGCAGCGGGCGTCTCCTATATAAAACCACTCCGAGGGCCGGTCTTGGACGCCTTCTTAGGAGTGCGGATAGGTATCCGGTCTCGGCGATCGCCATATTTGGCGCCGCCCACTTGATATATGGACCCCTCATGAGAGCGAGTGCGAGGCAAAACAACCTCTTCCACAAAGCAAAATGGGGCTCGATGCCGGGAATAGCTATAAAGAGCTCGTGTATGCGATATGCAGCCTGAGGCGGGCGTGAGGTGGTGGGCTGGAGTCCGTAGAACTTGAAGCCAGCGGAGGAGCGGATGTATTAAATCCGAGCCCCTTATCGGATAGGGGACAAAGCACACCGCTCCCACTTATTGGGGCTTGGGGTGTCCTCCGCCTGCCTCCACCTTGATAAGTAACCAGTCCGGCCGATTTGGAACCATGAGGCGGAGGAGAAATCCCTCCGTTTGGAGCTTCACTAGCTCATGGTGCGAAATAGAGCACCTCCTCCAATTCCCCGGCGGTGGGCTTGGAGCGCGTGAAGAAGAGCCGCGTTGACGATCCATGGTGGAATGGATTTCTAGGTCGAGGCGCCGATGGAGTATCTGTGAGGGGAAGGCGGTGTGGTTTGGATCTGGATTCTTGCCTCTTTTATAGGCGGACGACTCGCACAATTAGGGGTGAAATGCAAAAGACACCTGGCTTTTCGCATTCGTGCGGACAGCGTGGAAGAGGGCCATTATTTGGCGTAGAAGCCGAGGAACACGATATTCAAGATGAAGCGAACACTATTCGGCGGTACATGGAATGTGAAGGAAAACCCGCCTTACAGCGCCGAAGACTATAAGCGCTTGGACTTATCGTCATTGAAGCCTGGTTAAAGAGACTCTTGAGGAGTCTGGACTAGGGGTGTCGGACAGCGGACTATCGATATCCGCCAGACTCCAAGACTACGAAGATACAAGATTGAAGACTCCGGCTCGTGTCCGGAAGGTACTTTCCTTGGCATGGAAGGCAAGCTTGGCGATACGGATATGTAGATCTCCTACCATTGTAACCGACTCTGTGTAACCCTAGCCCTCTCCGATGTCTATATAAACCGGAGGGCTTTAGTCCGTAGGACAACATACATTACAACAATCATACCATAGGCTAGCTTCTAGGGTTTAGCCGCCTTGATCTCGTGGTAGATCTACTCTTGTACTACCCATATCATCAATATTAATCAAGCAGGACATAGGGTTTTACCTCCATCGAGAGGGCCCGAACCTGGGTAAAACATCGTGTCCCTTGTCTCCTATTACCATCCGCCTAGACGCACAGTTCGGGACCCCCTACCCGAGATCCGCCGGTTTTGACACCGACAGGTGTTATTCTAGTACGAACTCTTTAATAGATTGATCCGAAAGAATAACTTTGAGGTGGTTTCGTACCATACCATAATCTCTGTGTTTGTTCTCCGCTATTAGTGGCTTTGGAGTGACTCTTTGTTGCATGTTGAGGGCTTGTTACATGATCTATCCATGTTATTATTGTTGAGAGAACTTGCACTAGTGAAAGTATGAACCCTAGGCCTTGTTTCCTATCATTGCAATACCATTTACGCTCACTTTTATCATTAGTTACCTTGCTGTTTTTATATTTTCAGATTACAAAAACCTATATCTACCGTCCATATTGCACTTGTATCACCATCTCTTCGCCGAACTAGTGCACCTATACAATTTGCCATTGTATTGGGTGTATTGGGGACACAAGAGACTCTTTGTTATTTGGTTGCAGGGTTGTTTGAGAGAGACCAGCTTCATCCTACGCCTCCTACGGATTGATAAACCTTAGGTCATCCACTTGAGGGAAATTTGCTACTGTCCTACAAACCTGTGCACTTGCAGGCACAACAACGTCTACAAGTAGAAGGTTGGGTAGTAGACATCAGTCTCCGTCGTTGGTTTTGGTCGCCGCCGGCCAAACTCCGGCGACTGCTAACGTGGCCGTCGTTAGGACTAACCCCCACCTAATTACCACCTCACTCCCACTAACCAGTGGGCCCTACCGCTCGGTCAAACCCAGCAGCGTGGGTTTTGACCGGGGTTAACTAATGGGTCACTGACCAGTGGGCCCCACTGGTCAGGTTTGACCCTGGTCAACCGCAGTTGACTTGCTGACATCATGCTTGCTCAATGCTGACGTAGTATTTGTTTTCTGGAGTTTAAAATAAATCAGTAATGATTTATTTATTCCAGAAAATGCCTAAAACTCCTAAAATTCATATAAATTCAACCGTAACTCTGAATGAAATAATTTATATATGAAATATGATCAGGAAAACCCAATCTGTTCATCTGTAGCATTTTCATGCATGTTAGAACAACTTATGACTACTGTTTAGGAAAATTCAATTAAATGGCATTTAAGAAATCACATACGGAGTTTTAATTTGAATCTTTGATTCAAACCAACTTCATTTAATCTGGTTTCTAGTTGCATTAGCTCAAACCACAACATATTGCCATGTCGCAGTCATGCATCATATTGTTGCATTGTATTGGTCGTGTTTCCTTTCTGTTATCGGTAATTGTTCCCCTTCAGTAGACGTGTTCTGGTGATGAGTTCGTTGACACCGATGAAGAACTATACTATCTTCAGAAGTGCCAGGCAAGCAAAACCCCCTTGTTCATTCCGATACAATCCCACTCTCTCGCTCCTACTCTCTTTTACTGCATTAGGACAACAACGATCCAACTATTACATGTTGCGGTAGTTGAACCCCTTTCCTCTGCATGACCTGTCATTGCCACAGTAAATAGATGAAACCCACTAGCATGAGTAGGAGTTGTTTGAGCCCTGATGTGCCTACTCATTCATGCTTGTTTGTCATGCATGCTACTGCTTAGAGTTGGGTCAGGTCTAATTCATCGGGGATGAATTGGAGGTGTGTGAATGTCGGTGTACTAAGGTAGGGGTACCTCAGTACCCCAACTTGTGCATGGGCAGTCGCAGCTCCCATGTTGGATCTACCACATGCTTGCGGAGACCATTCTGCTCCATATCGAGCCATTCAAGAACAAAGTGTACAAGGCGGAAGATCGAGACCCGGCAAGAGGAGCTTGCCGGGAAGGCCGTTCAGGCTCAAGATTACATCACTCACGCAAGGCCTGGCGAGAGGGCTCGCCGGGGAGACTAGAGGATTATATCACAGAAGACACGCCCGCGCTATCTCTGGCGTCGGCGAGGCCGAGGCGGCAAGTTCTGAGCCGACAAGCTCCGGGCCGGCAAGATCAAGACCCGGCAAGGTACTTTGGGAACTCGCTGTGTGCCGCCTCAGCTCATCTGCCCAGCGTCGCCTTAAGCCCTCTCCGAGCGCGTGGCGGATGGGCTGTGCTTGACATGGGGGTGCGGTGGCACTCCACGTGGTGGATTCATCGCCGTGGCGAGCGGAGGCAGCTAGGGCGGGAACTTTTGGGGTCGGCGGCGACGGGCATTAAATGCTCTTGTCCCCTCTGTCAAAAGTAGGTAGAAACCCTTTGTTCAAGCCTTTGTGGCTGCCTTTGTTCCCTTGCTTTCCAACTACCACCTCTTTTACGTTTTACCCCTTTCTCCTCGTTGACACTGTCGGTGACCCTTGCCCTATAAAGGAGGCCCATACTGCGTGGGGAGGTTCGGCTCATTTGCCACTCGGCTGGTTCGACTCACTCGACACACAACACCACCATACGCTCGCATTCTTGAGCAGGATCCAATACAACACAAAGCAGCAGTAGGGTATTACGCGACCATCGCGGCCGAAGCTGGGTAAAATCCGCCCAGCGCATCGCCTCGATCTGCTCTCCGCGCATCCTCCGCCCTCGTGCCGAACACGAAGGGCCCCGGCCCATAGGTGCTTTCGCGGTGGCGGCTCCCTCATCGCCGTCCCGGCCCCGACATCTTTGGCGCGCCAGGTAGGGGGCGTCGAGGTTGTGCGGACCTGATCCGGCGTTCGCGCGGCCGCGTTCTTCATCAACCTCTCCAGTTTCGTCAGCGACTTCGTCGACAACTGCGCCATGGCCCCGAAGCGCGAGCCGGTCGCGAACCCATCTCCATCTTCCCGCCGCCCGGAGCCAGCGGTGGGCGGGGAAACGCCGTCGAAAAAGTGGTTGCCGGCGAGGGCGCTCGCGGCGCCACCAGATCCAGGGACGGGACGGATGACCGCGCCTCGGCATCCGTGGATCCACGTCCATCTCGAGAACTGCAACGATCCAGCAGCGCCATACCACGGGAGGTGGTATCCGCTTCTTGGGCGGCGTACGGAGGCTCGCGGGATGTTCCGGACCCCGTCGAACACGCAAAGCGAAAGCGCGGGGCGAGACCCTGCTCCTTCTATCTGTTAGGAGTCGGCGCGTCCGCTCCCGCACCGCTTCGCTCCGCTTCCCTCCACTCCTGCGAAGCACTCACAAGCGCAAATGCTCCTCGACTTCCCTCGGCAGCGGACAAGGTCGGCGGAGGCTACCATCGAGCCTGGTCGCCGCCCAACAACGACCGTCTACACAGCGGCGGCCTCACGGCAGCGGCAAGCTGAAAAACGGCCGGCGGCAACAAGACCGCGGGGTGCAACCACCGTGCACTCCCGCCCGCAGGCGGAAAGCGCCGCCCGCGGAACAATGCCGACAACGGCTCCACGGCATCATCGGACCAGCGGGCTCGTCGGGATCAACGCCGAGTCCTCGGCGGCGGCGACAAAAAACGCAACGAACCACGATCGGCGCCGCCGAAGACTTCGGCGACAATCGGACGAGCTGGAAGCGCTGTCGGCAGCAGCGCCCGGAGAAGCGGCGACTTGCCGTACGCGGCTGGCTGCCCTGCGTTCACTCGTGAGCTGCGGCGCGTCCAGTGGCCCAGCATGAAGAATTTCAAGCCTGATGTACCGGAGAAGTATGATGGCAAGACGCACCCCTCGGAGTTCCTTAGTGTCTACACCATTGCGGTGCAGGCTGCGAAGCGCGACGAAGATTACGGCGAACTACTTCCGCTTCGTGCTTAGGCCAAGCGTTCGTTCTTGGCTTATGCACTTGCGGAAAACTCCATTTCTTCTTGGGCAGACCTTTGCCATCGGTTTGTTGGCGCCTTCGCTGGCGGCCACAAACCCCACGACGAGAAGCGATCTCCACATTTTGGCCCGAAGGAAGGAGAATCCTGCGCAAGTACATCCAACGCTTCGGCCGTGTGCGGCACAACATCACGGCGTCCACCCTACGCGGTTATCAGCGCGTTCCAGCGAAACGTCGCGTAACGCGCGCATCGCGTGAAGAGATGGCGATGATCAAGATCCGAGATGTCGTGAGCTCTATGCTCTGGCTGATAAATCGCCTGTGAAGAGGAGGAGGCTCCGGGGAGAATCTTGGGCGAGGAGGAAGCGACACCGACGACGCCGCTCCGGCAAAGAAGCGCCGGCAGCAGAATAATCAGAAGAAGAATAAGGAAGAGGTGCTTGCCGTCGAGAAGTCCGGCAAGGAGGCTCCCGCCAAGCGTGCACGGGCTGGCGATTCCGGCAAGGAGCCTGCCCCTGTAGCGGCAGCCGACAAGCAAGACGGCCCTGGCAAGCAATACTGCAAAATCCACCGCACCAAGGGCCACGATCTCTATAATTGCAAGCGCGTCGACTATCTCGTCGAGCAACAAAAAGCTAGTCACGAGCGCGACAAGGAGAGGGCCCAAGGTGGCGGAGAGAACCGAGCAAGCGGCCGTTCAATAGCGGGGGGCGCTTGGCAAGCCAAGCGGCGACAAGGTGATCGACCTTCCCGACGCGACAAGAATGAAGAAGGCGGCAGCGAAGACATGGAGGATGAAGATGATAGCGAGCAGGAGTTCGAAGGCCACGGAGGTCTGTGCGTCGGCGTGGTGGCGCCTCCTGCACACCTCCACGCCCGGCTAAAGCGGTGGGTGCGTGAGGTGAATGCAGCGAAACCGCCCGTCGAGTCCGCGAGCTCCTCAAATGGTCAACCGCCCATCATTTTTGATCTTGAGGATCACCCTGACCGCACCACAGCGGTCGGTGCTTGCCGATGCTGGTCTCGCCCACCATCCGCAACCTCAAGGTCACCAAGATGTTAGTTGTGGCGGGGCGGGCTGAACTTGATCTCCTCTGCTGTGATCAGAAACTCCAAATCCGGATGGCGAGCTCGAAGAGACCGGTTCTTTTCAAGGAATCAACCCGGGGCGGAGCAAGCCCAAGGGAAAGATCGCCTGCCGGTGACCTTTGGCGGGAGCTCAACCGGGATGGCGCATCACTTTCGGCGTTGCCGATATTCCGTTGCCATACTGGCGGAATACTCGGCCGTCCTGCCCTCGCCAAGTTCATGGCAGCTTCCCATTATGCGCCAGCGTACTCAAGATGCGGGGCGATAAGCGTCATCACTGTTCACGGCGACAAGAAAGATGCGCTTATCTGCACCGACAAGATCTACGGGAGCGGCGGCAGCGGCCGACAAGGATACACTTGCGCTGAAGCTCCGGGGAAGAAGGCGAAGAACCAAGTCCGGCAAGTGCTCGGGGCCCCTCCGGCAACCGCACCTCTTGGTCTGCGCTGCCGCCGAGGGCGTCGTCGAGCTCCACCGGCAAGAGTAAAAGGAATGGCTGCTCCGCGGCAACCAAGAAGGTGTCCGCCAAGGAGGGCGGCAGCGGTGGTACCTTCACCATCGATTGCCACGCAACGACAAATAGGAAGCGGCGCTCGTTGCCTTCCAGCAGGCGAATGTCGATGTGTTTGCATGGCAACCATCCGACATCCCGGTGTTCAGGAAGGTAATTGAGCACAAGCTTGCCGTTTGCCCTCATCTTGTGACCCATCAAGCAAAAAGTGAGGAAGCAAGCCGTGGGCGCCAATAATTCATCGCGAAGAAATCAAGAAGCTAGAGGCAGCAGGCCTGGTTAGAGTGTTATCCATCCGGCGTGGTTAGCGAACCCGATCGTCATCGCCAAAGCCAGCGGAAATGGAGGCTGTGTATAGACTTCACCGATGTGAATAAAGCATGTCCCAGGATCCATTCCCTTGCGGCGCATCGACCAGATTGTTGACTCCTTTGCGGATGTGAGCTACTCGCTTTCTTGATGCATACTCGGGCTATCACCAGATCTTTATGGCCAAGAGGATGAAGAAGCTGCATTTATCACTCCATGTGGCACCTATTGCTTCATCGCATGCCATTTGGACTGAAGAATGCAGGATCAACATTTGCAAGGGTAGTGTATACTGCTTTTGAGCCACAGATCCTGAAGCGTAGAGGCTTACATGGATGATATCGTGGTGAAGAGCAAAACAAGGATACACTGATTCAAGATTTGGAAGAGACATTTCAGAACCTGCGCAAGATACAGCTTAAGTTGAACCCCGAGAAGTGCGTATTTGGAGTGCCCTCCGGCAAGCTTCTCGGGTTCTTTGTGTCGCAGAGGGGGATTGAAGCCAACCCCGACAAGATTAAAGCCGTTGAGCAGATCGAGGCCCCGAAGCGAGTCAAGGATGTCAGAAGGCTCGCAGGTTGTGTGGCTGTCCTCAGTAGGTTCATTTCAAAGTCTGCATAGCGCGCCCTACCTTTCTTCAAAATCTTGAAGAAGGCAGGCCCCATGAAGTGGACTCCAGAAGCGGAGACAGCGCTGCAAGATTTGAAACGATACTGTCCTCCACCCCAATACTTGTCGCACCTAAACCACAAGAGAAGTTGCTGCTGTACCTAGCGGCAACCAACCAGAGTGGTTAGTGCTGCGCTAATGTGGAGAGGAGTCCAGCGAGGAGGCTACACCACCGGCAAGCGAGCCCAGCGACAAGCGAGGGGCTGCCCGACAAGCTCTGGTCCGGCAAGGACAACTCAGCGAGGAGCAGGGTGAGTCGCGGAAGAAGATGGTGCAGCGCCGGTATATTTTGTAAGCTCCCTTCTTGAGGGCGGATCAAGATACTACTGGTGTGCAAAAGTTGCTTCGGCCTCCTCATGGCCTCGAAAGCTGCGCCATTACTTCGAGCACACGAGATAACGATGGTCACTCGCTTCCCGCTGAAAAGGATATTGCACAACCCGGAAGCAACAGGCAGGATCGTTGAGTGGGCCTTTGGAGCTGTCGAGCTTTGGACTCAAGTTTGAAAGTACTTCAACCATCTGAGCAGGCTTTGGCAGAATTCATAGCGAATGGACTAGCGCGATGAAGAAATCCAAGAAACAAGTACACCCGTACAAGAAGCGACAAGTGAATGGGTAATGTACTTTGATGGTGCCTTCTCGCTGCAAGGCGCCGGTGCCGGCGTGGTGCTCATTGCGCCCACCGGAGAGCACCTCAAGTACGTTATCCAGATGCACTTCCCAAGGGAGCAAGCAACAAACAACACTGCTGAATATGAAGGTTTGCTCGCCGGTCTCAGGATTGCGGCCGAACTTGGGATTAGGAAGTTGATTGTGCGGGGAGATTCTCAGTTGGTGGTCCGGAAAGTTAACAAGAGTTACCAGAGCCCTTTGATGGAAGCTTATGTAGATGAGGTGAGGAAGCTTGAGGAGCGCTTTGAAGGCTTGCAGATGGAGCATGTCCCGAGAGCTCAGAATGAAATCGCAGATGGCCTTTCAAAGTGTGCCTCGATGAAGTTACTGTGGAACCGAGGACCTTCTTGCTCAAGCTGACTCAACCATCATCACGCCATCAATTGGGCAGTCCAAGAAAAGAAAGTTGGTCTCCGGCGACTACTTGCGGCGGGTCTCCCCGAGGCCGTCGCCAAAGTCCCCAAGATCAGCGGCGAGCAGCTGAGAACAGTTTGCTCCTGCGGATCCTCGGATCTGTCTGATTGAAGCAAGTGTTCCCGACAAGCCTCGTCGGCGAGCTTGCGGGGACCTTCAGCTCGGCGAGCGAGAGTCCTTGCCGTAGAAGCTCGAGGTTCCTTGGCGGCCCTCATGCCTTTAGTCCTTGCCGTCGAGCCCCAAGCTCCGGCATGGGCGCAACGATCGTCCGTTTCTTGCAAAGCTGGAGAACTTCCGACAACCGGAGGAAATAGAAAAGATAACGAACAGTCAAGTATGTACAGTTCATGGACAACAGGCTGCGAGAAGAAGGCTCAATGGTGTCGGTGAAGTGCATCTCCGGGGAAGATGGGCCGAAGCTGTTGGCGAGATACTACGGAGGCATATCGGCCACCACATTGGCGCAAAAGCGCTTGCGGGAAAGCTTTCGGCAAGGGTTCTTTGGCAAAAGCCCTCAAGATGCAAGCGCACTAGTAACCAAGTGTGAAGCGTGCGAGTTCCATGCAAAGCAAATTCATCGGCCAGCTCAAGCTCTCCAAACAATCCCTTTATCCTGGCCCTTCTCGGTGCAGGGGCTTGATATCCTCGGCCCCTTCCCCGCTGTCGGGGCTTTGAAATACTTATGCGTAGCAATCGACAAGTTCACAAAGTGGCGGAAGTGGAGCGATGAGAAAGGTGACAGCACAATCAGCGGTCAAGTTCTTGGTCGATTGTGTGCGTTTGGAATCCCTAACAGGATTATCACCGACAGCGGTACACAATTTACTAATCGCTGCGTTCATGCGATCGTCCAAGACCTTGGCGCCAAGAGTGCATTTAAGCACATTGCTCACCCAAGGAGCAGCGGTCAAGCGAAAGGGCTAATGCTGAAGTGCTCTTGCGGACTCAAGACAAGAACTTTCGACGAGCTGCGCGAGTGCGGAAGAAATTGGATAGAGGAGGCTGCGGCTCTTTGGTCAATCGAGCGACACCGTCGAGCCACGGATAGACACCTTTTGCTCTAGTCTATGGAGCGAAGCAGTTCTCCCCACGGAACTTCGTATCACGGATCTCCTCGAGTGCTCGCTTATGATGAGCTCGAGCAAAGCAAGCTGCGCCAAGATGGCGCATTGCTCCTTGAGGAAAGGGCGTCTCGAGCTCTTTGTCTGAGCTGCTCGATACCAGCAAGCCTTGCGCCCTTACCATAAGCCGCAAGGTCAAAGCCAGGAGTCTCGAGAAGCCGACCTTGTTCTTGGCGTGTTCAGTCCGCCAAGAATTCCAACAAGTTGGCCTTGAGGTGGGAAGGCCCTTATCGGGTGAGACAAGTCACGAGGCCCGCGCTGTCGCCTCGAGACGAAGAAGGCTTACGGTGAGCAACTCACGGAACATAGAGCATCTTCGCAAGTTTTACCCATAAAGCGCGGTTGCGCGACCGCTCCGGCAACCACCTTTTGTACAAAAGCTTTGCAGCGTTGCATGTAACCCTTTGTACAAAGCGGCGCGAGACCCGTGCATAATAAAGTTTACGTGTTTTTCGCTATTTGCCTTTTCCCATGCTTTTCTTTGATATTTGCATGAGTTATTTGGCATCTTTGTGCGACACACATGTCCGACAAGCAATATACGCCGAAAGGCCATAAGCTTTTTCCTTTTCCTCTTTCCTTGTTTCTTAAGCGGAAAAGCGTTCCTCGTGCACAAGTTTGCGGGGAAGGAAATGGAGGATAAACCAAGCCTGTTCAAGAAGAAAGCTTGCGGCGAATCGTGAATCCACAGCTAAGTTGTCGAGATTTGGCGGCTCAAAATTTTAAATTTTAAGTTGCCTTCCTTGAACAACCACACTTTGTATGGAAAACTTGTGCTCGGAGGAACCTACTCGTGGATAGCCGCACCCTTATCTTGTAAATCGAACACGCTCAGCGATTTAAGTGAGCTGCGACAGTGTTGCGCCCTTGTTTCGTTTCGAGTCCGCTCGAGCAAGCTAAGTGCGTCATGACGAGCCCGCAACAAGGTTGTTTGCGGTAAGACCTTGGCCCAGAGCTGCTTGAGTTCGACACTCAGCGCTTCGCGGCAAGGGCTCCTTGCGGCAAAACTCCTAAAGCATAAAGTTGAAGCATGCGAAGTTGAGGATCAAAACAAGGGAGATAGCACTGCATCTGCTGATCAAAATAAAGGTAATATCTTACAAGGAATAACTTGTCGCGATAACTAATGAGTTCATCTGTGCAGCAACAAAAAAAGAGATAAAGATAAAGGAGGCCTAGTCCACGCGGTCGCCCTCCATCCTGGAGATCTTGTTCACTTTGGCGATGATATGGGCGACCTGCTCCTTCAGAGCCTCCATGTTCGCGTCGGCCGGCAAGCTGCGAAGAACGTTGGCGAGGTTTATGCCGGGGTTGCGGTATCGATCTTCGTCAACCGCGCTCCATGGTTCCAGCGCTGGCCGGCGAGTCTCCTCGGCAAGTTCTTGCGAGGATCTTCTCCGCAATTTGCAAGGGCGGCGCGATCCCCGAAGAAAGGCGAGCTTGGCGTGTGGCGAGGTTTGGATCCGGGGAGTAGATGAGATGCTCGGCTTGGCGCCCAGCAACTCTGGTCGATGGCGGGCCTTGAAGATACCAAGTCCTCGGTCCATATCTCGGCGATCTGACGGAAATCCTCGGCTGCTTTGTTGGCGCCGGCCACCAAGGTTCGCTCCTCGCGGAGCTCCTCCTTCAACCTGGTTTCCCGATCCCGGGCAGCGTCAAGCGAGTCTCTCAGCGCAGAAACTTGTGACTCAAGACCCTCGATGGAGTCCTTGGCGGCCTTCAACTCGTCGCCCTTCTTGGAAAGGCACGCCTGGAGTTCCGAGTTGGTGTGGGCGTCCTTCTCGCGCTCCGTGTTGGCCGGCGACCTTCTCCTCGCTCGCCTTGCAACTCCTCCAGCTCGCGACCTTGGCGGCAAGCTCCTCCTTGGCGGATTCGCGGCAGCAGCAGCATCTTCGCCTCCTTGGTTCCCGCCAAGGGCCTGTTCCCGGCGGCAAGGTCTTCCTCATGAGCGTCGAGGTTGACCTTCCGCTGGATGAGTTCCCCTTCTCGCGGGACAGCTCCACCCGGCAAGCCGTTCTTGCTCTTGACCCGGCCTTCTCCAGCAACCACTCTTCATACTCCCGGCGAGTCGCTCCGCCTCTCCGCCGCCTTAGCGGAAACAGCCTGATTGGCGCTGAGCTCCGCCGCGCTTCTCCATCTCCTCGGCGGCCTTGGCGGCGAGGCCTCCGGAAGCGAGCCGCTGTCTGGCGGTAAGGGCCAGAGCTGGTGAAGCAGCTTCTCCTCCTCGGGCTCGCCCGCTCCCCCGGGTCCCTCGGCGATCTTCAAGCCCGCGGAGGCAAGGACCTCCCGTCAAAGGCCTCTCCCTCGCGGGAGCTCGCGGCGAGAACCCCGGCACTGGATGAAAGCGCGTTGGGGGCTTCAAGTAATGCCGGACCGCTCCTCTCCGGCGGAGGGTCGGTGACGGCGCAGCGCTTGATGCTCCCGCCGCCTCGGGCGGTGGTGCAGTCGCCATTCCCTCTCCGGCCGCTGAGTCTGCGGCCGTAGCGGTCTCGCTTTATCGGCCGGCGGCTCCGCCCGCGTCCTCGGCAACAGGCGTCGCCGCCGCCACCTGCCGTCCTCCTCCTCCTCAATAGCGACTTCCGTCTCCATCTGCTTTCGGGGAGGAGGAGGATCTAGAAAGAAGAAGAAAAAGCAAAAGAAGTTCAAAGCAAATATCCAAAAGAGACAAGCGCCAAGAAGACAAAGTTGCAGAACTCACCTTGGCGGACATCGTCAGCGGCGGGCTCTCTTGCCGGGGGACTATCCCTTGGCGGAGTGGCCGCCCTCGCCGAGCTGCTTCGCTCTTGGCGGGGTTCTCGCCCTTGGCGAGTACCCGCCCGTGGTGAGACGTTCTCCCTTGCCGGGAGTTCGACCTTAGCCAGGGGCGGCGGGGCTGCCCGGCTCCTCGAGGCGACCTCCGGATGCTCCTGCGCTGCGGCTCCATCTCTGCACAAGTCAAGACAGACCGTCAAGATATTAGCACAAGACCAAAACCTTCAAACCGCCCGTGAGCGAAGGTGCAGAACCAGGACTTCTGGTTGGGGGCTGCGGCTGAGGAACTACTCCTCGGAACAGCGCTTCGGGTCCGGCAAGCTTGGATCGGCTGCGTCCCGGTCGCCTCGGCGGAGTGAGTGAGTCGCGACCTCGACCACGGGCACCTTGGCTTTCTTCGCCGCCCGCTCGGTCAAGGTCCTGAAATCGATGCAAAAAACAAGATTAGCCTCAACAATAGTCAAGGCGAAATTTAAGAAGACGAAGATCTCGGGTACCACCCTGTTCCTCCTCGTCGTCTTCGCTCAAGCGGAGAAATCATCTGCACTTTGGGTCGCGTCGGCCTTGAGTGCAGGCGAAACCCTCTCGGGCGCTTGGCGGTCCTCGGGGCTGGGGGCTGCGAGACCCAGCCTGTGGCGGGACCCGAAGTGGTGAACCGCCCGCTCCGCTCGAAGACTCCTGTCCGCTCGGCGCCGACCTGCTGGCGCCTTTCTGTGTAACTTGAGCAGGTCGCTTCCGCCATGGCTGGTCGCCGGTCGCCCTCGGCGGCTCGACTCCCCGGGAGCTTGCGCTGCCAGCGAGCAGTAGTTGCAGGAGGCCTGCGTACTCGCTTCCGTCGCCGCCTTGCGGGCGCTTCAATGAAGCAGCAGCAGGGCTCGCCCGGCGGGAGGTTTCGGCAGCGAGAGAGTCGTCATTGTAAAGTCCGTGGACCCACCAGCGTCCTCGGCGGCCGCGGCACCCTCCTCCTCCTCCTCGCCGGCTGGCTCGCCAGGCCCAGCGCCCTGCGCTGCGACCCCTTTTCCTCTGGCGTCTCCGCTCCCTCCGATGCCTCCGCTCCTGCGGCGCCTCGGCTCCCTCGGCAGCACCACCTCTTGCAGCGGCCTCGGCCCGCGATTCGGGGATCCGGAGTGCCTCGAGGAGGGACCCGGCGCGTGCGGGAGGAAGTTGCAGCGATCTGCAGATCTCCGCCGCCTCCGCTTGGCGGGACTCCTATGCAGCCTCTGCCTCCTCGGGCGTCTGACGAGCAGCTCCTGCCGCTGCAGCTGCGGCGGCCTCTTAACCGAAGCTATGTCTGTGAGCTCTGGTCCGTGGTGTCCCGTGTCAGCCCGGGTCTCATTCTTGTTCTTCGCCACCTCCTCGAGGTGTCGAAGAAGTTGAGCGTCTATTGGCTCGGGCGGAATCCATGTGCGCTCCACGCCGTGCGAGTCGCCTTGGGCATCATAGCGAGGCGATCGAGCCGTCTTTGTTGCGAGAGGGCACCACCCGGGGAGGCCTGAACCACTCGGGATGGTCGGGTCATATCTGAAGAGTTCCGGACCATTCCCTCGGCTCAGCGTCGTGAAGTTAAAATTCAGCACTGGGCGCAGCCTCATTATATCCCTGCGCGCCCGTACTCCCGGGGCGGCCTTTTCCTGTCTTGGAGGGCAATCTGGCGGCGGAGGAAGTCGGCGCCCACCTGCGCAGCGGACAGCCCGCTTCTCGAGGCGAAGAATCCGGATGAGGCGGCGTCGAGCTTGATGTCGTCGAATCCAGCTCGCTCCGATCTCTGCCGCGCCCGATGGGCATTGTCTTGGCGGCGATGAAACTGCGGCTCGTCTTGACGATCAGCACCGATCTGCCGCCACTCTTCCCACTTGGCGGAGCTCCCGGCCGTCTGACCCCTTCAAGTTCAGACGGAAAACCCAAGAAATCCCTCCGGGAGGGGGGCAGACTCTGCTCTAGGAGTATAGAAGTGCTGAGCAGAGCTACATTTGGGTGTATCCTATGAAGTTTTCGCATATGTGCAAAACCGCCATTGTGAGGATGGCGTTGGGGTGAAATCAAGAAGGTGGAAGCCGTATGTGTTCATGATGTCACCGAAGAATTGAGAAAAAGGAGGACAAAGACGCGGTGGAAGAAGGCTGCGAAGAAATAGTACCCGCCGGGATAGTTGTCCATGGTGGCGGCGGATGGGCTCTGGTCGAGGATCGCCGTGGTCCTCTTGGCCCGAGCAGAAATACTTGCCCGAGTTCTTGCCGCCGAGCATGGCGGAAGGGCAACGTTCTCCCTCCGCATCTGGCGAGCTTTCCGCATCTCAGATTTCTCCTTTTGGTCTTCTCCGCTTTCCCTTCCCTTCACTGGTTTTGGGGCCATGGCGGGGGCGAGAAGGAGCGAAGAATCGGCGGCGCAGCAAGCGAAAAACAGCGGAGGAGATCACGGGGCGGGCGCAAAGAGGATCTCTGGAGGAGGAAGAAGAAGCAATGAAAGCGAAGGGGGAACGCGCCTACTCCTCTGTTTTATGGGGATGTGGAGGCGTTCCGCTCTCCTCGATAAAACGTGGGCACGTCCATCCTGACGCCGCAATCGGCAGCGTCTTTGTTCTTGTGAGGCGGCGAAGCGGAAGTGGACTCGGCACGCCCGTGGGCAGCGTGTGCCGTGCCTTTGTTTTGGGCCTGGCCCAACAGCGCTCGGCACCGTGTGTGGCCCGAGCCGGGGCTCTGTCGGTGTACTAAGGTAGGGTACCTCGGTACCCCAACTGTGTGCAGGCGATCGCAGCTCCAGCGGTGGATCTACCACATGCTTGCGGAGACCATTCTGCTCCATATCGAGCCATTCAAGAACAAAGTGTACAAGGCGAAGATCGAGACCCGGCAAGAGGAGCTTGCGGGAAGGCCGTTCGAGCTCAAGATTACATCACTCACGCAAGGCCTGGCGAAGGAGCTCGCCGGGGAGACTAGAAGATTATATCACGAAGACACGCCCGGCGCTACTCTGGCGTCAGCGAGGGCCGAGGCGGCAAATTCTGAGCCGACAAGCTCCGGGCCGGCAAGATCAAGACCCGGCAAGGTACTTGTCGGGAAACTCTGCTGTGTGCCCGCACTCCGGCTCATCTGCCTGCGTCGCCTTAACCCCTCTCGAGCGGCGTGGCGGATGGCTGTGCAGCATGGGGTGCGGTGGCACTCCGCAGTGGTGGATTCATCGCCCGTGGCGAGCGGAGAGCGCTAGGGCGGGAACTTTTGGGAATCGTCGGCGGCGGGCATTAAATGCTCTTGTCCCCTCTGTCAAAAGTAGGTAGAAACCCTTTGTTCAAGCCTTGTGGCTGCCTTGTTCCCTTTGTTCCAACTACCACCTCTTTTACGTTTTTACCCCTTTCTCCTACGTTGACACCTGTCGGTGACCCCTTGCCCTATAAAAGGAGGCCCATGCACAACGTAGGGGAGGTTCGGCTCATTTGCCACTCGGCTGGTTCGACTCACTCGACACACAACACCACCATACGGTCGCATTCTTGAGCAGGATCCAATACAACACAAAGCAGCAGTAGGGTATTACGCGACCATCGCGGCCCGAAGCTGGGTAAAAATCCGCCCCGCGCGCATCGCCTCGATCTGCTCTCCGCGCATCCTCCGCCCTCGTACCGAACACACGAAGGGGCCCCCCGGCCCCATAGGTGCTCGCGCGGCGGGCGGCTCCCTCCATCGCCGTCCCGCCCTCGACAGTGAACATGTCCTACTGTGTGTTAGCTAAGTGTGTGAACACGATTTGGTAAAGGTAGCGGTGAGAGGCCATGTAGGAGTACATGGTGGGTTGTCTCATTGAAGCCATCCTCAGGAACTGAGTTCTGTGTTTGTGATGCATGAATAACTACTACCACGCATTGGAATGCTTAAGTGCCCCTCTCGACTTATTAATCAACTCGATCTCTGTCCAGGAGTTGCAACTAGTTTCTGGTGTTTGTAGGTAGTGCTAGTAGTATACCAAGTGGCACCCGGTATAGGTGGGCTTTGGACAGACTAGGTGCAGTGGCATGGTGTACCAAGTGGCAGCCGGATGGTGGGCTTGGGAACCCTGCTCACATCGTTTGGGGCCGTGAGCGACACCCCGGCCGAATCTCCTTGCGGATGGAACCCGAATAGGCAATAAACCTAGACTAGAGACTTGTGTGGTTAGTCAGGTCGTGGCTGACACCCTCGCCAGGCTTCCGCTTGAAGGTTGCTAAGATACATGACGTGGACATGGCGGTAAGTGGCGAGAGCATGTGTGAATAAGTACACCCCTGCAGGGTTAATATGATCTATTCGAATAGCCGCGTCCGTGGTAAAGGACCTCTTGGTTGCCTATACAGATCATAGACATGTGAAAGTGGATACTCTAAAATACGCAAGATAAGCGTGAGTGCTATGGATGGCGGTCTCGTAGGGAGACGAGAGTGGATCCATAGTGGTGTATTGATATGGTGAAGGTGTGGACTCGTGTGCGCCACCTCAAAAGAGTTACTTGTAGTCGTAGTTCAGGTTAGCCACCGAGTCAAAGCTGGCTTGCTGCAGTTAAACCCCACCATTCCCTTTGTTGATAATGATGCATATGTAGTTAGTTCTAATGTAAGTCTTGCTGGGTACATTTGTACTCACGTTTGCTTAAATTATGTTTTGTAGAGAGACTTCAGTCTCACTAGTAGTAGTTCACCCTCGGCAGGATCTGGTAGTTAGTCAGGCTTCTCAGCCTTTTTCATTTGTAGATGTCTGTACTCAGACATGTTAAGCTTCCGCATGTGCTTTGACTTGTATGCTCTGAATGTTGGGTCATGCGACCCATGTTTGTAATATCTCGCTCCTCAGAGCCTATTGAATAAAATACTTGAGTTGTAGAGTCATGTTGTGATGCCATATTGTATTTGCACATACCGAGCATATTGTGTGTATGTTATTGAAATGCTTGGTATGTGTGGGATCTGACTATCTAGTTGTTTATCCTTGGTAGCCTCTCTTACCGGGAAATATCTCCTAGTGCTTCCACTGAGACGTGGTAGCTTGCTACTGCTCCGGATCACTTAGGCTGGCCGGCATGTGTCCTTCATTCCCGTGTCTGTCCCTTTGGGGAAATGCCACGCGGTGTCTACCGGAGTCCTGTTATCCTGCTACAGCCTGGATTCTCCAGAGTCGTGCTAGCCCAGCTGCTACAGCCCGGATTCACTCGCTGATGATTGACATGTTTGTTGCTGGGTCATGTATGCCTGTCCCTGTAAGTTAATGCCACTTTGGGTTCACGACTAGCCATGTTAGCCCAGGCTCCTTGTCATATGTATGTTAGCGACACTATCATATACGTGTACCAAAAGGCGCAAATGGTCCCGGGCCTGGTAAGGCGACACTCATGGGGATACCATGCGTGAGGCCGCAAAGGGATATGAGGTGTTACATGCTAGATCGGTGTGGCATTAAGTCAGGGTCCTGACAGCTTTGGTATCAGAGCCTGACTCCTGTAGGATTACTAAGCCAAATTGGTCGAAGTTGAGTCTAGAAATTCTTTAGTTATATAAGGGAATTGATTGTGGATGGGAACATAAGGCTCTTTTTACTCCTTATACCTTATACCCTTCTGATCTGAGTCATCCTATCTTTCCTACGGGGTTAAGGAACTAGGTTTTCTCTTCTTTCTATCAGTATCACGTGTTACTAATCCGTAGAATTATAAGATTGTTGGATTTAAGCCCCAGTTCAGTTTCTACTACTTCTGTGTATTCATAGTTGATCTTGGAACCTTGATATTATGATGATCGAGTGGTTATGCCACCATTTTTGCAGGATGTCTCAAATCCTTTGAGCATTTATAGCCGTTATGTTGTCTGAGTCATCCCAGGTTTCTAGACAATCTGATGCATTTGCAAAATCCTTTCCCTCTGGTTTCGATGTTCTTTTAGGCTAGGTTAACCACACTAAATCAGTGAGTCGAGGTACTCCATTGTCTCGACATATATGTTGGAGCTCTTATTATGACCATAGGTGTCTTAGGTGATCATTTAGTAATCTAGCCATATCTTGCCTCTAGTGTGATTATTCTGGCCATTATTCTCGAAAGCATCCCAATTTAGTTAGTAGGTATTCTACTCCTGGGTTTTGAACCCGAGATTCACCCTACCTACTTCATGTTGCTAGTGTTTGCTCGTTCCTTTAGGTTATTAGTAACCTTTGCGATACTCCTCAAGGTCCGTGGTATTTCCTTCTTCCAATACCATGAACTTCTTATGGCAGAAGTTCCTCGCTAAACCGAAAGATCACAACCAGGGTGCTCTTGACGAGTTCTCGATTCTATATTGTGACTCTGCCAGTTCAACCTTTCTGCATGGGTTATCCGGAAGAAATATGTTGAACTCGTTCGACATGCTAGTCCATGCATCACAACTCAAAAAATCATATGTTCTTTTGGGTTGTCCCTCTTTAGTTGTCTTTTGACCTCATCTATCAATTGATAGTCAAGAGTATGCGTGCATTCGTTCATCGATGCCTATTACTCTTGTGGTCCGTCAGGCCATTCTATTCGGGATGACTAGGAGAAACAAACTCCAGTACCTCTTCCATATCCGGGATTGGGTGAAAGTAGTTGTATTCCGCAGATCAAAATTCCAATCCAGCTTTTGAATCTGTTCTACCCTAAAGTATTACCGTCTTATGTCAAGAATGTCATGGGAATTGCACACCATCCTATGAACTCTTGATACAGTGATACTCTCTCCATCATTATTCATTTCTCGGTTCCTGTGTTGTTGCAACCGGAATGCCGACAAGTGAATAGTGAAATGGACACCAAGGGAGCCAGGCTTTGATGCGAGATCGATTCTTGTTCAAGTGCAGTCGGCGAAACGAGCACATAGAGAGGACTTGGAGAGATCGCCCGGGGGGGCGAGTTCATGTCTCAGGCCCAGAGTGCTTCAACAGAGCCATCTGGGCTGCAGAGATTCCTCCCAGCTCCAGGTTGGCGAATGGAGTCAGCAAGTTCACTGGTGATTCCAAGCCCGACACTTGGCTTGAGAATTACCGAGTGGTTGTGCAGATTGGTGGCGGCAATGATGAGGTATCCATGAAACATCTTCCTTTGATGTTAGAAGGTTCAACCAGAGCTTGGTTGAATCAGCTGGCCCCAGGCAGTATTTTCAGCTGGGAAGAGCTAGCCTGAGTGTTTGTCAGGACCTTTCAAGGTACTTGCAAACGACCAGCAGGGTTGGAAGAATTGCAACATTGTGTACAAAAGCCGAATGAGACTTTGAGGGATTATATCCAGAGGTGGACCACTTTGCACCACATAGTGGAAAATGTATCTAAGCAACAAGAAGTTTGAGCCTTCAAGGAGGGCATCTGGTATTGGGAGCTTAACCTGAAATTCGATTGGACAGGAGATATGACTCTAACCCGAATGATGGAAATAGCCACTCGGTATGCCAACAGAGAAGAAGAAGATCGGCTATGTAGTGGGAAAGGTAAACCAGTCGGCCAGGACACCGGAGGTGGTAATTCCAATCGGAAGCAGAAGCGCAAAGTTGAACCCGCTGGACCTAGTGAGACTACAGCCGTGATTCAAGGAAAGTTCAAGGGAAAACCTAAGGAGCCCTAGACCCCCAAAAAGGTAAAAGATCAAGCACGAAATGATGTGTTGGATCTGCCATGTCACATTCACACCAAGAAAGACGAAGAGGGAAACCTAGTTTATCCCAAGCATACCACTCGGCAATGTCGGCTCCTTATCCAGCAGTTCCGAGAGAAACAACCGAGTGAAAAAGAAAAGGAGTCTGATAAAGAAGAAGACAAAGAGGAAGATGATGGATTCCCCAATGTCAATTCTACTTTGGTGATTTTTGCTGACGTTGAAAGCAAAAGTCGACTGAAGGTCATCAACAGAGAAGTGAATATGGTTGCTTCGGCAATGACAACATACCTGAAGTGGTCACAAACAGCTATCACATTCGACCAATCAGATCATCCTGCACGCGTTGCCACTCCAGGGAGTGAAGCATTGGTAGTCGACCCCGTTGTTGGAGGCACTCGACTGACCAAAGAGTTGATGGATGGTCGCAGTGGCCTGAATATCCTTTACACTGAAACCTTGAAGGGGATGGGCATTCCGATGTCAAAGCTTAGTGAGAGCAACATGAGCTTCCACGGTGTTATCCCTTGAAAGAAAGCTGAATCACTCGGCCAAATCACTCTTGACGTGGTTTTCGGTGATTCGAAAAATTATCGTAAGGAAAAGTTGACATCTGAGGTGGTAGATTTCCAAAGTGCTTATCATGCCATTCTGGGCAGTCTTGCATATGCTCGTTTTATGGCTCGACCATGTTACGTGTACCTCAAGTTGAAGATGGTTGGTACCATAGGGGTGATCACAGTCACTGGCAATCAGCAGAAAGTAGAAGAGTGCCTTTAGAAGGGCTCAAAAATCGCTGATACACAAATGGCAACAGTTGAAATGCAAGAATACCAGAAGAATGCAGATCCGAGTGATTTGCTGCGGGCCAAGAAGCCTGCCACTGATTTTGCATTTCAGTCATCCGGTGAAACAAAGTCGGTTCACAATCACCCGACCGATCCCAATGTTGCTCTGTCTCATATCTCAACAACACTCGACAGCAAATAGGTAGAAGCGCTCATCCAGTTCCTCCGTGAGAACTGGGACATCTTTGCATGGAAACCTTCTAACATGCCTAGTGTACCCAGGGGACTGGTTGAGCACCGTTTGCGAGCCGATCTAAAAGTAAAACCCGTTAAGGAGTATCTCCGTTGGTCCATCGTCGAGAAGAGAAAGACAATTGGTGAGGAGGTGGCTCGGTTTCTGATACGTCTCCAACGTATCAATATTTTTTGATTGTTCCATGCTATTATATACCCCTTTTGGATATTTATGGGCTTTATTTTACACATTTATATCATTTTTGGGACTAACCTACAAACCGGAGGCCCAACCCGTATTGCTTTTTTTTGCCTATTTCAGTATTTCGAAGAAAAGGAATATCAAGCGAGTCAAGCGGAATGAAACCTTTGGGGCGTGATTTACGGAGCGAGCGTGATCGGAGGACTTGGAGTGCAAGTCAAGAAGCAGCCGAGGACTCCACGAGATAGGAGGCGCCCCCTATAAGGTCGCCCCTGTCTCGTGGGCCCCAGCGTCCTGCTGTACTTCTTCCTCCTATATAAGCCTCGTGCCCGAAAACATCCGAGGAGCCAATGAAACACAATTTTCACGCCGTAACCATACGTATCCACGAGATCTCATCTTGGAGCCTTCGTCGGCACTTTCTGCGGAGGGCAATCGACCATGGAGGCTTCTACATCAACATCCTTGCCCCTCGATGAGTTGTGAGTAGTTTACCACTGACCTTGGGTCCATAGTTATTAGCTAGATGGCTTCTTCTCTCTTTTTGGATCTCAATACAATGTTCTCCCCCTCTCTTGTGGAGATCTATTCGATGTAAACTCTTTTTGCGGTGTGTTTGTCGAGATCCGATGAATTGTGGGTTTATGATCAAGTTTATCTATGAATAATATTTGAATCTTCTTTGAATTCTTTTATGTATGATTGAGTTATCTTTGCAAGTCTCTTCGAATTATCAGTTTGGTTTGGCCTACTAGATTGATCTTTCTTGCCATGGGAGAAGTGCTTAGCTTTGGGTTCAATCTTGCGGTGTCCTTTCCCAATGACAGCAGGGGCAGCAAGGCACGTATTGTATTGTTGCCATCGAGGATAACAAGATGGGGTTTATATCATATTGATTGAGTTTATCCCTCTACATCATGTCATCTTGCTTAATGCGTTACCATGTTCTTTATGAACTTAATACTCTAGATGCAGGCAGGAGTCAGTCGATGTGTGGAGTAATAGTAGTAGATGCAGGCAGGAGTCGGTCTACTTGTCACGGACGTGATGCCTATATACATGATCATGCCTAGATAATCTCATAATTATTCGCTTTTCTATCAATTGCTCGTGAGTAATTTGTTCACCCACCATAATACTTATGCTATCTTGAGAGAAGACACTAGTGAAACCTATGGCCCCCGGGTCTATCTCTTATCATATTTGCTTCCAATCTACTTTTATTTGCATCCTTACTTTTTGCATCTATATTATAAAATACCAAAAATATATTTATCTTATCTTACTATCTTTATTAGATCTCACTTTTGCAAGTGGTCGTGAAGGGATTGACAACCCATTTATTGCGTTGGTTGCGAGTTCTTTGTTTGTTTGTGTAGGTGCGTGGGACTTTTGAGGAGCCTCCTACTGGATTGATACCTTGGTCTCAAAAACTGAGGGAAATACTCACGGTACTATTGCTGCATCACCCTTTCCTCTTCAAGGAAAACCATCGCAAGCTCAAGACGTAGCAAGAAGGATTTCTGGCGCCGTTGCGGGGGAGGTCTTCGCTCAAGTCAAGACATACCAAGTACCCATCACAAACTCATCTCCCTCGCATTTACATTATTTGCCATTTGCCTCTCGTTTTCCTCCCCCCACTTCACCCTTGCCGTTTTATTCGCCCTCTCTTTCCCAATCTTCTCTTCTCTCTTTTGCTTGCCCTTTCGTTTGCTCGTTTGGTTGGATTAGATGCTTATTTATTGCTAGACAGAGAACCTAAGATCTATGGATCCTCATCCAGCTTGCTAATCTTTTAAGAGATCAATTATGATGAACCAATTGCTAGTGAGTTTTGTGCACTAGATTATCTTTATGAAGTTTTGCTTGAAATCGGTGAATCTGAAAATTGTGATGAAATACTTTATGAAGTGATTCACGATAGACCTTTGAATAAAAGCATGATTGCAATGATTTTACTATAAATTCTCTTGATATCAATTATGCTAATAATATGCAAAACCCTAAGCTTGGGGATGCTAGTTTAGCTATGCCTACTACTTGTTGCAATGATCATGGTGGAGTGATTCTTCTTATGATTTTGAAAATTTATTTAAGCCCCATGATGAATATGAGATTGATAATAGTATTTTCAATAATATTGAAAGTGGGTTTGGAAGAGTGTCGACTTTATATCCCACATATTTGGAGTATGTTGAATCTTATGATATTTTTGATAAAAGTGGGTTTGGAGAGTTCATGACTTTAGTTAATGTTAATCCCACTATCTTGGAAGAGTGTCAACTTTGCATGCATGTGGATCGTGTTGAGAATATGTTTTGTGATAGCTATATTGTTGAATTTGCTTATGATATTACATGTAATTATTATGAGATAGGAAAATGTGGTTGTAGAAATTTTCATGTTACTAAATTATCTCTCGTCATGTTGAGATTGCTATCGTCTCTTTGTTCTTCCTTGCATATGCTACTTTTTGCTTGCCTTGATAATTTGTTTGCTTACAAGATGCCTATGCATAGGAAGTATGTTGGACTTAAGTATGTTTGTCACATGTTTTATGATGCTCTCTTTGTGCTTCAATTCTTGTCTTTCATGTGAGCATTATTGAAATCTCAATGCCTAGCTAAAAAGGCTTTAAAGAAAAGCGCTTGTTGGGAGGCAACCCAATATTTTTCCGGGCAGTTATGTAATAAATCTTGCTTCTACCTTCTATTTAGATATGTTCTTATCTTTTAATTAGATGTAATAAATATTGCTTCTACCCAAGTAGAACCTATAGGATAACCTATGATGATAGTTGATATGATTCTGCTGAAAAACAGAAACTTTGTGCGCACGAATGTAGTTTTGTTAAATCACAGAAACGTGCTTTTGCATTGATTCTTTTTGTTTATGATCAATAAACAAATTGTACAGGATGTCCTATTTTTGTAGGAATTTTAGAGTTCAGAAGTTTGCGTTAATTCTGATTACTCTGACTGTTACTGTTTTTGACAGATTCTTTTTTCGTGTGTTGTTGGTTATTCCGATGCATCTATGGTAGTAAAATAGTTTATAAACCATAGAGAAGTTGGAATACAGTAGGTTTAACACCAAAATAAATAAGGAATGAGTTCATTACATGTGACAGTCTGATTTTTGGCCCTTTCTTTTTCTTTTGTTTTTCCGAGGTTTTTGCCTGAGTTTTCTTTCTCCGTTGCTTTGTGGTGTGGAAACTGAAGAGGATGCCCTCTTCTTTGCTTCCAGAGTGGCTTTCCATTCCCAAATCTTTCCCTAGACCCTGTCATTTCCATCCTAGCCCAAATCCCAATATTATTTTTATTGGGAATATTCCTTTTCTATTAAAGGAATAACTCAAATTGCCCTAGGTTGTGAAGCAACCTATATTTCCATCACTCCTAAAATTCCCAAATAATTCTCATAAATTGTTTGGGTCATATCTTGATCAAATATGGCAAAACTTTTCATTGCCATGTTCAAAAATAATTCTCCAATAATTCATTTCCTCTTCTACCCTGAATGGCACTTTGTGAAGGAAGTGTCATTTATATTTCTCCTATTGACTCCCAACCTTTTTGGGCATGTTTATATGTCCAAACAATTGCCTCATGCACAAGTTCAAATTTATTTGCCTAGTAAATCTTCCTCAGTGAATTTTCAAAGTTTCTGTCCAATAGAAAGCTTTGTGAAGGAAGTAGTAGCTAGGAGTACCCAAATGAGTTGAACTTTTGCACACTCGTTAATGGGCTCATATTAACTCCCTCAACACAATTGAAGCCCCATCCAATCATCTATGTGAGCACAAGAGCAAATCTTTGTTTACGGCAATATTTTGGGTTGTGAAGCAAGTATATTTTATATTGCTTAAAAATCTGATAAATTTTGGTCCATTAAGGAGGTGATAAGCCTGGCCGAACCGAGCAATTGGACTATATAGCTTTAACACTTTCACTTAGCCATAGGAGTTTGACGGTGGGGCTACTATATATCCCCTGGTACTTCCGCGTTCACCCGAATATGGTGCGCTTTGTACATGACCGGGAAATCGGTCCTTCATTAATGCGGAGGAATCGTGAAGATTCCGCTGAGTCATCGAGTGGTTGACCAGTCTCGCGCTATATCATGACAATCATTTTTCGGCTTTCTCTACTGACGTGCTCGTCCAGATGAACTAGGGCACAATTGCAGTAGTTCTCCCGGTGCCACCTTAGTCGATGGAGCGGATCGTAAGGTAGCAAAACACGGGAGCCGGGCAAACCCAACTATTGACCAAAGACATGATTCGGAGCTGATGCGTATAAGGCCAAACTTCATGGCGTAACACTCCCTAAGGCATTCATACTTTTACAACATATACTCTTTGAGTAATGCCCTCGATAATGAGCCCTGAGTTTCCAGGTACATGCATTAGTCTGGCGTGATGCAATGAAGCAACAAGAGACATTAAAAAGAAGGTTTACGCAGGGTCTTAATCTAAAAAGAAACCTTTGAGCGGGGCCCTGCTGCACGTGTGCGCCTTTGTCTCCGTTGTGCCGTATCCTGGAAGGGTGTAGCACGATGATCATCTGTAAAAAAGGAAAAACCCAGGTGAAAGACTTCGTGCGAAAAGTTGGTTATTCTTAACGAACCATGAAAATGCAATCTGTTATTGTATTAATAGGGTCAAGCCGAACTATGGGCTTTTTTACATGCGGGCAGCCCCTAGCACCACCTATGGGGTTATATCCATAGACCCAAGCTCAGGTCTGTCTGGGCTGTTACGACCAGTGTTGCGCCGGACTCGTCTAACCGTGTCCGTGGTCTTGACGAACGATCATTTATTCTGGTTGGAGAGGCTGTTTAGTGTTCGGCTGCTAGAGCCGCCACGTATTCTTCCGCACGTAGGGAACACTCTGTATTTCCGCTAACTGTGATGACACCACGTGGACCGGGCATCTTGAGTTTAAGATAGGCGTAGTGTGGTACTGCGTTAAAACGAGCGAAGGACATTCTTCCCAGTAGTGCGTGATAGCCGCTTCGGAATGGTGCAATGTCGAAGATTAATTCTCGCTTCTCAAGTTGTCGGGAGAACCAAATACAACCTCTAGTACTAGAGAGCCTGTGCAGTGGGCCCCTATGCCTGGTATTACTCCTTTAAAGGTAGTATTACTTTGGTTGATTCTTGACGGGTCTATCCCCATTTTGCAGACAGTGTCCTGATATATCAGATTAAGACTACTGCCAACGTTCATAAGGACTCGGGCAAGATGGTATCCGTCAATTATTGGGTCGAGCACCAAGGCAGCCGATCCTCCATGCCGGATACTAGTCGGATGATCCCTGTGATCAAAAGTGATCGGGCAGGCCGACCAAGGATTGAACTTGAGGCTGACGGGCTCTACAGCGTATATGTCTCAGGGTGCGCATTTGTGCCTTCTATTTGGTATGTGAGTTGCGTAAATCATATTCACTGTTTTGACTTCTGGTGGGAATTTTTCTATCCCTAGTGTTAATTTGGCGAGGCTAGCGAGGAGTCTGGATTAGGGGTGTCAGGATAGCGAACTATTACCTTTGGCGGACTCTGGACTATGAAGATACAAGATTGAAGACTTAGTCCGTGTCGGATGGGACTTTCCTTAGCGTGGAAGGCAAGCTTGGCGATCGGATATGTAGATCTCCTACCATTTTAACCGACTCTGTGTAACCCTAACCCTCTTGATTGCCTATATAAACGGAGGGTTTTAGTCCGTAATAACGAACAACAATCATACCATAGGCTAGCTTCTAGGGTTTAGCCTCTTTGATCTCGTGGTAGATCTACTCTTGTACTACCCATATCAGCAATATTAATCAAGCAGGAGTAGGGTTTTACCTCCATCGAGAGGGCGAACACAGGTAAAAACATCGTGTCCCTTGTCTCTGTTACCATCCGTCTAGGCCTTACAGTTCGGGACCCCCTACCCGAGATCCGCCGGTTCTGACACCGACATTGGTGCTTTCATTGAGAGTTCCTCTGTGCCCTCGCCGTCAGGAAGGATGCCTCATCCAAGCTTTAAAGACGGCACTCTTGCTAAAAGAGCTTTGGCTATCGGCCAAACTCTCCGGCTAGGCGGTTTCCTTATGACCGCCAGTTCGGCTGCCACGCCGATGATGACTTCTCGAGTCATCGAAAGCAAGCTTCATGTTAACTTCGGAACTTCGCCGGCGGTTAGATCGATGGAGCTCTCTTCCTTAAGCGAACTCTTGGATCGCGCCGCTGCCACAGGAGTTGCTACATACTCTGATCAGATTGGGCCTAAACCCGACACGAGAGAGATTAACTCTCCCGGGTTACCCTGCGTTCTTTGTGGTAAAGGAACAATCTGGCGACCCTTCTTCTATCTTAAGGACTAGCTATGTCCGGGTTCCCGATCCTCCATGCGGTTCAGCGGAGGAGGACCTCCTCAAGCCACGAACCCAAAGTCGGGCGGCGGGCTAGATTCATTGGACAACATCCAAGAACCCAAGCTTCCATGTTCGGAAACTTCTTGGCCCCTGAGTCTTAGATTGGACGGGGTTCCGAATTTAATTCCACCCGCCCACCCAAGCATAAGCGATCTATCCCAAATCCGGCAAGAGCCCGCAGAAACAGTACACCATTACTGGGCCAGATTCCTCCTGGTTATGAACAGGATAAAGGACTGCCGTGAGGAGGACGCGATTTCATTCTTCTGCAATAATTACACAGACAAGGGAATCCTCAATGCCGTAAGCCATCGTGAAATCACATGCTTTGCTGACTTGGCGTCCATAGTACGAAAGTACTATGCGATGGAAAGTGCCTTGAAAACTGAAATCAAATTTGGGACAATCCGTACTGAATACAACCCAGCCGAAATAAAGGGTGCATTATCACCAGGCATCTGGGTTAAACACCAAAAAGCAAAACCCTCTATAGGGCATGGGCTGTACATGAAGGATGGCTCAATGGACCTGCAAAATTCATAGTCTGAGGCGCCACTCCAACTCAAAGCCTCGAGCATGTTGGATACTATGGCGGGTGGCCAAAAGTGGCGAAAACTTCTAACTCCAGACCACCAGCCCAAGGATACGATGCGATATTAACGGTCTTGAGACTTTCGCATCAAATAATATCTGAAGCGAACACTCCGCAGCCCTGCCGAAGTCTACCAGGTAGCAACAATAAACCCATGGAGTGACATGACTATTACCTTTAATGCCAGTGACGAACCTAAATTCCGAACAGCCCGAGCACCAACCGCATTGGTCCTCAGTCCAATAGATTCAGACATGTCTGCCAAACCATATCGGCAAAATAGTGGAGACATACATAGACGATGTGGTCGTCAAAACCAAGCACGTCGAAACTCTAGTAGACGATTTGAGGCTCGCGTTCGATAATCTCCGAACATATGACATTAAGCAACCCCGGAAAAATCGTTTTGCGTACCGGCGGAAAGCTCTTGGGCTTCATTGTATCCGGTAGAGGAATTGAAGCAAACCCAGCCAAGATCCGAGCTCTGTCACAATTGGATATCCCAAAGGACCTCAAACAAATACAAAAATTGACGGGATGCATGGGGGCTCTAAGCCGCTTTATCTCTTGTTGAGGAGAAAAGGCATTACCTCTTTATCGCCTCCTCCGACACACCGAACACTTCGAGTGGACGGATGCCGCCACGGCCGGACTCGAAGAAATAAAAGCAATATTGGCAACAAACCCGGTCATGGCCACGCCCAACATGGGCGAACCAATGCTATTATATATCACGGCAACTCATCAAGTTGTGGCGCGATGCTTTCGTTGTCAAGCGAAAGCAGACGGACACAAGTTCCCCCTTCAAAAACCAGTTTACTACATGTCCACTGTCCTAACTCCATGCAAGTCACGGTACCCGCACTATCAAAAGATAGCGTACGCGATGTTCATGGCATCCCGGAAGCTGCGACACTACTTTCAAGAGTGTTCGATAATAGTAGCCTTCGAAGTACCTCTTAACGACATTATAAACAACGCGGCCGCGGCGGGTCGGATTGCCTAATGGTCCATTGAGCTCCTCCGTTCGACATAACCTATAAGCCACGGTGAGCTATTAAGTCACAAGTTTTGGCCGACTTAAATGCCGAATGGACTGGCCGAACTCCCTAAAAATCTGCGCATATTCCAAGCTGGATAATACACTTCGACGGCTCCAAAATTTTGGTTGGTCTGGGGGCTGGCATCGTTTTCACGTCCCCAACAGGAGATACGGTTCAATACATACTCCAGATAATGTATACGGACTCCAACAAGCGGCGAATCTGAGGCCCTTCTACATGGCCTCTGGATGGTAGTCTCCATGGGCATTCAGCGCCTAGAGGTCTTGTGAGGATTGAACCTCGCGATATCCCAAATAAATGGAACTTGATGCCAAGGATCCGAAAATGGCAGCTTATTGCAGCGCCGTCCTAAAAATGTCATTTCGGTTTGAAGGGCTTGAATTTCACCATATATCACTGGGATAACAACCAGGCAGCGGAGCGTGTTAGCGCGCATTGGCGCAAGAAGCGTGCCGTCCCTCCCAACATCTTCCTAGAGGCTGTTCAAGCCATCCGTATTATGGGAGGAATCCGGAAATAACAACCCGTACCCAACGCCTTTAGCGACACGAACATTACGACACAATTGGTGGTTACGCCAGCGAAGTAACATCTTCAGCCCACGTAATAATGGCGGTCATTGCCCGTGGGCGAGAACCATTCCTAGCCTACCTAACCGGTAGGAACTTCGAGGACCAAAAGCGAGGCCCGCTGCATAATCACGGTGATCTAAAGCCTATAAGGTCCATGAGGAGAGCTTTACAAGAAAAGCACAACGGAGTCCTTCAAGGTGTATCTCTGAAGAGGAAGGGTGGAATCTTACGGCTGAAATTCATGCGAACTTCGGCGGGCACCACCTGGCCGGGCCCTTGTAGGCAAGGCCTTCCGTGCAGGATTTTATTGGCAGCGGCGAGGCGGAATCTCGGGACTTAGTTCAGCGATCGTCGGTTGCGGCTCTTTGCTAATCAAAGCCACATGCCACCCCGCCCTCAAAACTATACCCATAACTTTGGCCCTTAGCAGTGCAGGGGCTTGACATGGTTGGACCCCTTAAAGGAGGAACCCACAAGCAAAAATACCTACTGGTCATGGTGGATAAATTCACCAAATAGATAGAGGCCAAGCTGAAGGAAATATGCCCTAGAGGCAATAATAAAGTTATTATTTATTTCCTTATTTCATGATAAATGTTTATTATTCATGCTAGAATTGTATTAACCGGAAACATGATACATGTGTGAATACATAGACAAACATAACGTCACTAGTATGCCTCTACTTGACTAGCTCATTAATCAAAGATGGTTATGTTTCCTAACCATAGACATGTGTTGTCATTTGATTAATGGGATCACATCATTAGGAGAATGATGTGATTGACATGACCCATTCCGTTAGCCTAGCACTTGATCGTTTAGTATGTTGCTATTGCTTTCTTCATGACTTATACATGTTTCTATAACTATGAGATTATGCAACTCCGTTTACGGAGGAACACTTTGGGTGCTACCAAATGTCTAGCGTAAGCTGGGTGATTATAAAGAGTACTACAGGTGTCTCGAAGATACATGTTGGGTTGGCGTATTGCGAGATTAGGTTTTGTCCTCCGATTGTGGGAGAGGTATCTCTAGGCCCTCTCGGTAATGCACATCACTATAATCCTTGCAAGCAATGTAGCTAATGAGTTAGTTAAGGAATGATGCATTACGTAATGAGTAAAGAGACTTGCGATAGCAGATTGAACTAGGTATTGGATACCAGCGATGAATCTCGGGCAAGTAACATACCGATGGCAAAGGAACAAAGTATGTTGTTATGCGATTTGACCGATAAAGATCTTCGTAGAATATGTAGGAGCCAATATGGGCATCAGGTTCGCTATTGGTTAATGACCAAGAATAGTTCTAGGTCATGTCTACATAGTTCTCGAACCCTTAGGGTCCATGCGGCAAGGTTTCGATTACAGTTATATTATGAGTTTATGAATTTTGATGTACGAAGGAGTTGGAGACCGGATGAGATCGGGGACATGACGAGCAGTCTTGAAATGGTCGAGGCGTAAAGATCGATATATTGGGCGACTATATTCAGAGTTGGAAAGGTTCCAAGTGATTGGGTATTTTTGAATCTGGGAGAGTTACGAGGAATTAGCAGGGAGTATATGGGCCTTATTGGGCCATCACAGGGAATAGAGGAGAGAGGCCAAAAGGAAGGGCGTCGCCCCTGGTCGGGTGGACAAGGCGCAGACCCCTTTCCTTCTTCCTCTCCCCTCTTTCCCCTTCTCCTACTCCAACAAGGGAGGTGGAATCCTACTAGGACTAGGAGTCCTAGTAGGACTCCACACTGGCGCGCCCCTCCTAGGGCGGCCTCCTCCCCCTTGCTCCTTTATATCTGAGGCAGGGGCACCCCATGACACACAAGTTGATCTTCAAGATGGTTCCTTAGCCGTGTGCGGTGCCCCCTCCACCATAGTCCACATCGATAACATCGTAGTGATGCTTAAGCGAAGCCTGCTGACGATAGAACATCAAGATCGTCTGCTTGCTGTCGTCTTGTGGAACTCATCGGCACTTTGCTAGATTGGAGTCAGGGATGCGTCATCGAGCTGAGCGTGTGCTGAACTTCGGAGGTGCCGTGCGTTCGGTACTTGGATCGGTCGGATCGTCAAGGCGTATGACTACATCAACGCGTTGTCATGGCGCTTCGCTTCACGGTCTCACGAGTGCGTGGACAATACTCTCCCCTCTCGTTGCTATGCCATCACCATGATCTTGCGTGTGCGTAGGAATTTTTTAAATTACTCGTTCCCCAGCGATGGCATCCGAGCCTGGTTTTATGTGTAGATGTCATATGCGAGTAGAACACAAGTGAGTTGTGGGCGATACAAGTCATCTTGCTTACCGGCATGTCATACTTTGGTTGGCGGTATTGTGACATGAAGAGGCCGGACCGACATTACACATCTGTGAGACTGGTTTCACCGTTCTGAGCACTCGTGCTTAAAGGTGGCTGGCGGGTGTCTGTCTCTCTCACTTTAGCTGAATCGAGTGTGGCTCGCCGGTCCTTGCGAAGGTTAAAACAGCACTAACCAGCGAACTATCGTTGTGGTTTTGATCGTAGGTAGAACGAGTTCTTGCTAAAGCTCGTAGCAGCCATGTAAAATTTGCAACAACAAAGTAGAGGGCGTCTAATTTGTTTTTGCGAGGGCATGTTAATGATGTGATATGGTCAAGGCGTGATGCTATATTTTATTGTATGAGATGATCATGTTTTGTAACCGAAGTTATCGACAACTGGCGAGGAGCCATATGGTTATTAAGCTTTATTGTATGAAATGCAAAGCGCCCTATAATTGCTTTAATTTATCACTAAGCGGTAGCGATAGTCGTAGAAGCAATAGATGGGCGTAGCGACAACGATACTACGATGGAGATCAAGGTGTTGCTCGGTGGCGATGGTGATCACGATGGTGCTTTGAAGATGGAATCACAAGCACAAGATGATGATGGCCATATCATATCACTTATATTGATTGCATGTGATGTTTATCCTTTATGCATCTTATCTTTCTTTGATTGTGGTAGCATTTTAAGATGATCTCTCACTAATTATCAAAGTGTTCTCCACAGTATGCCTTTATTGCGAAAGTTCTTTGTCTTTGAGACACTGCGTGATGATCGGGTGTGATAGGCTCTCGTTCAAATACAGCGGGTGCAAAACAGTTGCACTGCGCGGAATACTCAGAGTTAAACTTGGCGAGCCTAGCATATCTGAGATATGGCCTCGGAACACGGAGACCGAAAGGTCGAGCGTGAATCATATAGTAGATATGATCAACATAGTGATGTTCACCGTTGAAACTACTCCATCTCCGTGATGATGCACATGGTGTAGTTGATATGGATCACGTAATCACTTAAGATTAGAGGATGTCTATCTAAGTGGGAGTTCTTAAGTAATATGATTAATTGAACTTTAATTTATCATGAACTTAGTCTGATAGTATTTTGCAAATTATGTTATAGATCAATAGCTCGCATTGTTGCTTTCATATGTTTATTTTGATATGTTCCTAGAAAAGCGTGTTAAAAGATGTTAGTAGCAATGATGCGGATTGGATCCGTGATCGAGGTTTATCCTCATTGTTGCATAGAAGAATTATGTCCTTGATGCACGCTGGGTGACAAACCTATAGCGAGGAAGCGGAATCTGAGCGTCATGAATGTTTGGCTAAGCTCAATATAATGACTACTTGATAGTTTAGTGCCTTTATCGATTGTCAAAACCGGCGGATCTCGGGTAGGGGTCCCGAGCGTGCGTCTAGGCGGATGGTAACAGCGAGACAAGGGACACAATGTTTTTCGAGTTGGGCCCTCTCGATGGAGGTAAAACCCTCGTCTGCTTGATTAATATTGATGATGTGGGTAGTACAAGAGTAGATCTACCACGAGATCAAGGAGGCTAAACCTAGAAGCTAGCCTATGGTATGATTGTTGTAATGTATGTTGTCCTCGGACTAAAGCCCTCCGGTTTATATAGACAGGAGAGGCTAGGAGTTACCAGTCGGTTACAATGGTAGGAGATCTACATATCCGTATCGCCAAGCTTGCCTTCCACGGCAAGGAAAGTACCTTCGGACACGAGCGAGTCTTCAATCTTCTATCTTCGTAGTCTTGGAGTCCGGCGGATAATGATAGTCCGGCTGTCCGGACACCCCTAGTCGAGGACTCCTTCAATAGCCTGAACCGGTCTTCAATGGCGATAAGTCCGGCGTGCATAATGTTCGGCATTGCAAGGCGGGTTCCTCCTGAATAATCGAGAGAAGATGATGAACACCAGGATAGTGTCGGCTCTGCAAAAACAATTTCCACATCCACCGTAGAGAATAAAACATATACACTAGCTCAATCTGCTGACGTATTATGCGGGGTGACATCACACCGCTACCAAGCCCTTTCTTTGAATCGTTTTTTATTATTCCACCTCAGCACGTTTAGCAAAGCGGTTTCCTTGCACGTCTTGTCGAGCGGAGATCGTGTCCCTTTATTCAGGATCCTCATCAATACGTGCGTGGGTAACCCAACCGTTCCGTCGCCCGCCTCCTCTATCGAAGGGAATCCTAAGCAGTCACGGAGGCGGCCCTTGGTATTTCCCTTTATAAGAGGACTAAGGCATGTCCTTGTTCTTCAATCTACGCATCGAATCTTTCCTCCGCTCCCGGTTCCAACACCGAGCTTGATTCGAGAGCTTGGATCCTCAACCATGTCGGCTCCGACCTCGGGGCGGTGGATGCCCTCCTCCGTCACGGAGGAGGACATAATGAAGTTGCGTGAGGCCAAGTGCACAGCCTCTGAGGTTTCACACAGGTTGCTGCCCAGGGGCAGGCCGTGCAGCGAGGATTAGGCTTCAGCGGATCCCTTCATGAGAGGCTCTGTTCTACTACGGGCTGGACTTTCCGACTTGGCTCCATGATCCATCCTCCACATCTCCGCATTCATTATCGTCTGCGAGCCTTCCTCGCGTCATTCCCCACTTTGGCCTATGGCTGAAGACCTTTAAGGTGGAGCGAAGATGATCGGGCGTCAAGCGGAGTCTTGTGAAGGCGACCGTAAGCAAAAGGTCGATGCCCGTGGCCGAGGTTCCTTCAAGAGGAACTTCGGACTGTGGCAGCAGAGTGGTTCTACATCACGCTCGAGGGCGCAGCCAAAAGCCGCCGCCCTTATTCCGCTCGGGACCTCGCGTCAAGCGATGTCGTGGGTCGACCAAAGGGCTCAGCGGGGGCCGTCAGGGGCGTTCCTTCAGCTGCGGGGCGGATTCGAGACCTCCAAGCGAGGAGATCGACCTGATCAAGGTGATGTAGGTTATGCTAATCGGGCATCTTCCGCCACTGCAAGCGCCGTCCTCTCCGTCTATGGGAGTACAATCCGGAGGACCTCGTATTCTCCAACATTTTATGGGTCGTCACCCACGGAGATGTACAAGCTGTTCTTGGACGCGGTGGCGTGTCGGATTGACCGAGATCAGGCCTAAGCGCGATCGCTCGGATACTCGAATAAATAACTTCGAGTCGGACATTCTATTTATATGCCTTTCAAAGTTCGTCTCGACCCGTTGTTCTTTCTGAGGAATGGGTGGCGTGATCAAAGGCTGATAAGGTGTCGGCCCCCCTCCCAAAGACCGCCTTTGGAGCCGTGCTGGTCGAATGTTGGAGGTTGTGCCTGACGAGAGCGGCGGAAATAAAGGAGCTAATACTTAGCAGAAAGCGGCGAAGAAGGAGGAACCAGAACCCTTCCCTTGAGAGGAGAAGGACCGCCTCCGAAGATCCGGAGGCCAAAGCCCTAAGCATGGGAAGAAATCCTCACGGGGTCGGCGTCGGGAGAATCGGAGAGCGCAATCATCGCCGAAGGACCAGCTCTCAACGAGCCGTGAGTATGAAAGGAAGTTAATCGATGAAAGTACCTTCATTTGTGCTACATGGGTAACGAAATATTTATATTGCAGTTCGGATCTGCAGCCTTCTCGGAATGAGTTCATCTTGAGGACCTTCTTAGGAGATGATGGAAGCGATCGCCTCCATCTGCAGCGCGCCGCCAGAGATGAAGCGGCGAACCGAAGTGTCGTCTCGGGCGTCCCGAGTCGGAGGGCGAGTTCGGCACCCACGAGTCGGCGGGAGGCGAAGAATGCAGCGAGAGGCGTCCATTTGAAGATCACCGCGTTAATCGTATGGTGATTGGAAGGATTTAAATCGTTGGCGGAGTTGCATAATCGCCATGAGCTTCTTTGGTGGGATTTGAGGTATCTGAAAATGGCGCACCCCTTTGTCTTTTAACAGTTTGCATATAAAAATGTGCCTGTATAGATAGTAGCCCTGAGACTCGGTAGGTTGTCGGGAGCGACAGCGTCTTGAGGATCAAATCTAAAAATGAATTCCGTCGTTCCTATGCGGTGGCGGATGGTCGAGGCTAGCCGGACTAGTGATTTTGCGAGTTAGCTCGGCAACAACGTGGCGAGATGAGGACATCGCACTTGTCAGCGAGGCGACTTGACGAGTCGCAGGTAAAATATTTCTCCGCACCGCATTATTGAGTGGGTCAAAGCCGCCTACGATAAGTTATATGCTATTTATCTGAGCAGTCTGCTTCTTTGTGGAAACCTTGGGCGAACTTGCTCTAGCTAAGGAGCAAGCCGAAGAGTGATATAGCTGCCTCAAAGGCGGGCGAGAGTGAAAGCGAAAAGGTGGCGCTGCGAAGCGAGGCGGAGGTGGCGAATTGGCCCGACAGTAAGGATGCTACCGACCACAATGAGGCTCTTGAAAGGCGCTTATCGGGCGGGAAGACTGAAGAAGGCCACCCGAAGCCAAGGATGCCGCTCTGCAATCTGAGCTATGAAGGAGGAGCTGCATGGCCCGGAGAAATCGCGGTGGCAAGCCTTTTATGATCGTCGCCGGTTTATGGATGCAAAATGCGCTCAATTTGGTTGTGGAGTTGGAGGATCCGTATATGGACTTGGCTGCGAGTGCGGCCGATGCGTTTAAACGCCGGAGCCAAGGGATCCACGAGGCGAAGAGTTATATTGGTCTCAATTCCTGATCCGGATCGCCCTCTTCGTGACGGACGGTTGGCGAATGGGCGAACTAAATAGATTGTCGGACTAGCCATGGCCGACGCCGTGGCCCATATGCGGCGAGAGAGGTCCAAGCGACGAGCTACTTTGGCTTCTGCAGCAATTCCTTGGGGCGGTGCCGCATATCAAGGAGATAAGCGGTCGGCTGCATCGGTAGCGGATGGCTCGGCCCATGTGAAAGCGCGATGTCGGAGATGGGCGCCACCGCTATTCTTTGCCGAGGTTGGATGAAAACGGTTCCTGCGAGCACTATTTCGGGGAGGTTATGCGTGGCGCTTCGTGTAATAAAGTCGCGATGCTCGAAGAATGTAACGTTCAATTGAGCGCATTAACTTGTAGATCAATGATTATGGTATGACTGCTTTTATACTTGTGCTTCCAAGTAGTAAAACTTCTCTGTCTTGACCGTTCGTATACTTGTGTATAACACGAAAGATGCGGTCTTGACTAGCCCCTCGCACAAGGTCTTTGGGGTGTTACATAAAAATAGCGTTTTCACATAATCCGGCGTCTCGGTCCTATTATAAGGAGGTGGTAGCGTGGCGAGCAGAAGCAATCCGGACTATAATGCTTTATCTCTTTCACTTAGCGAGTGGAGCTCGAGGTGGGGACTCGATATAGCCTGGTGGCCCGCACCTCTCGGTCGAAGTGCGTAAGTGCTGACGAAGCGGTCCGCCGTCCAGCGAAATTCTAAACATTCCAAATGTCGTCGAGTGGTTGACGGTCTCTCATTGTATCATGACGATCGGTTTTCGGCTTTCTCTCTTGAGGTGCTCGCCCGGCGAGCAGGGGCACTGTCGCGATAGTTCTCCACAGTGCGCGTTAGCGATGATCTGAGCGTAAGGCAGCAAAACACGAGGGCGGGCAAACCCAACATTTGACCAAAGACATGATTGAGCTGATGCATATAATGCCTAACTTCGAGGCGCGAACACTCCCTAAGGTGTTGGTCTTTGTAATAATAGGCGAGAATGATGCCCTAAGCCCTAGTGTCGAATGCGGGCATGGTCTTCAGCGGCGATGCCAAAGCGTCGAGGCTCGCTGGCTATAAGAAGAAGCCAAGGAGAATAACAACAAGAGGCGATAAAAAAGGTTTCTGAGGTCTTAATCGAAAAGAATCCTCACGCCGGGTCCCTCTTGCGTCTGCGCCTGTGTCTCCGTTGCGCCGTTATCTTGGACGGGTATGCACATCGCTCATCTGTAGAAACAGGGGAACTTTTAGTTTTAAAACAATTTGTGCGGAAAATATGTAGAATAAAGAATAAGAAATATAAGTAATTTAGGCAGAATTTGCATGAACCCGCGGTTGTTTGTGCATGCAGCCCCCCGTGAAGGGGTATGCGGCTAGGGAGCCCCTAGCCTACTGACACCGGACTCGTCTATCCAAGTCCGGGGTCTTGAAATGACCCTCGCACTGAAATGATGCCATGCGGACCGGGCATCTTGAGTGTAAGAGCATGTCTCGGTATAGCATTGAAGCGGACAAAAGCCTTACGTCCCAAGAGTGCTTGATATTCACTTTCAAATGGGGCGATGTGAAAAATTAATTTTTCACATCGATAATTGTTCGATGATCGAACACGACTTCTAACAATATGGAGCACATGCACTTGGCGTAAGGGCTGGCGTTACTCCTCTGAAGGAGTGCGGCTGTTTCGGATTTTGGCGGGGTTTATCCCATCCTCACGGACTGTTACGGGATCTGACGGGTTTAAGTCCTGCCTCCGTCCATTAGGACACGAGTAAGTGTAATCCGTCTATTATGGGATTCACTATCGAAGTCCGTCCGCATTTGAGCAACTTACGGAATAGTCAAGTGGTGAAAGTGATTGGTTTGATGTCAATCTCTATAGTCTTTGGGTTGGACCGTCTGAAGCTCTTTTGGAAAGTGCGCACTATTTCTCGTATTATCACATGAAGTGAGTTCTTTGCTTTAACCTTGTGGGAAAGTCTTTTGTTTTCGGTGCTCTGTTTGGCGGGGTTTGTCCTCTTAAGCAGCGCGTCTAGCCCCTTGTGTTCGACATTTAGTCGGCGGACTGTTTAAAAACAAAAATCCTGTGGGTGTGATTTGCGAGCCTTAGAAGTCTTGTGGATTTGACATATCAACCCAAAATCTTCTTTAATTTGGACAATTAAATCCTTGTCATCCTTTAGAGGCTGTGTTTTGTTATTGGGCCGTGGTTATTAAATCCGGCGTTATTTGCCGCGCTCTTTGGGCTTTTCTCTTTATTAAGTATTTGCTCTTTTACTGCGCCGTGATTTTCCGTTCCATCTCTTATCTCGGATGTACTTGGGTATTTGGTGCTGCATCTTGCTAACCAATTTGTCCTCGCCCTTACGAAGCTGGTCATGAGGCTTGTTAGTGCGGACATTGTCTCGGCTTTTCTTGACCGAGGTGCACAGCAAGCCATTCGTCTCGGACATTGTGCTTGAAAGCTGCTAAAGGCTTGGCGTCCGGACAGTCGACTATTTGGTTCTTTTTGGTAAGGAACCTGTTCCAGAATTTCTGCGCTGACTCTCCGGGCTGTTGAGTTATATGACTTAGATCATCTGCATCCGGAGGCCGGACATAAGTCCCTTGAAAATTTGCACTAAACGCATCCTCGAGCTCTTCCCAACTTCCAACAGTATTTTCTGGGAGCCTTTTAAGCCAATGACGGGCTGGGCCTTTGAGCTTGAGTGGTAAATATTTTATGGCGTGGAGATCGTCTCCTCTGGCCATATGTATGTGTAGTATATAATCTTCTATCCAGACTCCAGGGTCTGTTGTTCCATCGTAGGCCTCTATGTTGATGGGTTTAAATCCTGCTGGGAATTTATGGTCCAGCACCTCATCGATGAAACATAAGCGGGTGTCTTGGCGCCCTGTATTTGTGTGTGCGTTATCGCCGGACACTTGACGTGTTACCTTGCTTCTTGGGGCCTTCTCCTTTGGCCCATAAATGGACTGGCTGGGCCATCTACCCTTCAGAGTTAGTTGGTGGACTTATGTGTCGCGCTTTCATAATTGGCCTGTCCTCGGCGTCTATCAACCAGTAGTCCTTTATTTTTAGGCGGTGGGCTCTATGGCCTCCCGTCCAGTCGATAACAGCTTGCGCGGGTAGCTCTTTGATTGGTGGTCATTGCCATACTTATCTGCGGTGTTGAGCACTTTGCTCCATCTCATTACGAGTGTGTCTTCGCTGTTTTGAGCTTCGTTTTTCCTTCTTGAGGATTCTTGCAGTCTTGTGAGTCTTTTCGAAGGTTCTTATTCTCTGGCGGCGTGTCGGGCATATAGTCGTCTGGACTATTGTCTTGGCGGGGCTTGGATTGGTTATCTGATTCATCGTGTTGGACGGTTGCTTACGTGCATGTTAAATGCGTCGATTGTGAGCCCTGCCGTATAAGCGGGCTCGTTAGGGCGTTGTTGTCGTCGGCGGGACTTAAGCGGCATTTCTTGCCGTCGCTTTGGTCGTTTATCGTGGGGTTCTTCTGCCGTGGCCCGTTGGTCCTCGTTATCGCTCCTTTGGGGTATCCACCATATATATGTCATGCGACAAGGTGGTCTTGTTGTCTGTATAAGCTCTGTTTTTGTTACGTCTCGGCATAAGTCGTCTATTCCGTCGATGTCTTGAATCGTAATCTAGCATGTCGGTTAGATCGTCGGCGATGGTTCTGAAGTGGGTGGTGGGTGGGATCTGAATTTCTTAAATCGTCGAACCCCAACCATCACGGCCATAGTCGGCGGGACTCTCTTGATAACGAGAGATGTTTTAGTGAATTCAGGATGTCGCACAAATCGAGTATTGAAAGATGTCGCGGTGAATTCCATAACCGGCCCAATCCGGATCGATTGGTAGGGCGGGAGTTGAGTCGGCGAGTCGGCGCCTCGGAATCACGGGTTTCGCGAGGACAAGATCGGTGTTCGGCTCCATCGCGCGAGTCTTTGAAGCCCAGGCGGCGTCTATCCACGTCCTCGATGTAGGCGTCGGCTCGGACTAACGGCTGAAGCGGATCCGGGTGCGGCCACGAGTCTGACCGGTGGTAGAGCTAGATCATGCCGTCGTCCACAGTCTGGTGGCGCTTCGGCTGCGGCTTCGGGTCCGTTGAAGACCAAGTCTCCACGGACATCGGCCGTGAAGTTTAAACTTCGAATCGACTGGCGGCGAGCGTAGCTTCGATCTGCTCCGGATGGCCAAGGAATTGGCCCTTGATGCGAAACCGCCCGAATCTGAGATCTGTCGGGAGAAAAGTCTCACCTAGGACAGCGTTGTTGGTTGAAGATGCCATCAAGCCTATCGGTGGCGACATAGAGAACTCTCAATGAAAGCACCAATGTCGGTGTCAAAACCGGCGGATCTCGGGTAGGGGTCCCGAACTGTGCGTCTAGGCGGATGGTAACGGGAGACAAGGGACACAATGTTTTTACCCAGGTTGGGCCCTCTCGATGGAGGTAAAACCCTCGTCTGCTTGATTAATATTGATGATGTGGGTAGTACAAGAGTAGATCTACCACGAGATCAAGGAGGCTAAACCCTAGAAGCTAGCGTATGGTATGATTGTTGTAATGTATGTTGTCCTCTGGACTAAAGCCCTCTGGTTTATATAGACACGAAGAAGGCTAGGGTTACCTGAGTCGGTTAGAATGGTAGGAGATCTACATATCCGTATCGTAAGCTTGCCTTCACGCCAAGGAAAGTACCTTGGGACACGAGCGAGTCTTCAATCTTCTATCTTCGTAGTCTTGGAGTCTGGCGGATAATGATAGTACGGCTGTCCGGACACCCCCTAGTCCAGGACTCCCTTAATGGATTTTCGGAATCACTTGGTTATGAATCATTTGATGCTTGCGAACCGTGCCTTTTGGGCAAGATGACTAAAACTCCGTTCTCCGGAACAATGGAACAAGCTATTGACTTATTGGAAATAATACATACCGATGTATGCAATCCAATGAGTGTTGATGCTCGTGGCAAGTATCATTATTTTCTGACCTTCACAAGATGATTTGAGTAGATATGGGTATATCTACTTGATGAAACATAAGTGCAGAAATAGTTAAAGGTTCAAAAGAATTTGAGTGAAGTGGAAAATCATCGTAACAAGAAAATAAAGTTTCTGCGATCTGATCGCGGAGACGAATATTTGAAGTTACGAGTTTGGTCTTCAATTAAAACAATGTGGAATAGTTTCACAGCTCTTGCCACCTGGAACACCACAATGTAATGGTGTGTCCGAATGTCCTAATCGTACTTTACTATATATGGTGCGATCTATGATATCTCTTATCAGTTTACCACTATGGTTTTGGGGTTATGCATTAGAGATAGCTGCATTCACGTTTAATAGGGCACCATCAAAATCCGTTGAGACGACACCGTATGAACTATGGTTTAGCAGTAAACCTAAGCTGTCGTTTCTTAAAGTTTGGAGTTACGATGCTTATATGAAAAGGCTTTCAACTTGATAGCTCGAACCCAAATCGAGAAGTGCATCTTCATAGAATACCCAAAGGAGGCTGTTGGGTACACCTTCTATCACAGATCGAGGGCAAAACATTTGTTGCTAGAATGGATCCTTTCTAGAAGGAGTTTCTCTCGAAAGAAGTGAGTGGGAGGAAAGTAGAAGCTTGATAAGGTAATTTGTACCTTCTCCCGAATTGGAAAGTAGTTCATCACGAAATCAGTTCGATGATTCCTACACCAATTAGTGAGAAGCTAATGATGATGATCATGAAACTTGGATCAAGTTACTACAAAACCTTGTAGGTCTTCCAAAGTCTGATCCGCACGAGTGATGCGGTAATCCTTTTCGGAAGTCATGTTACTAGACCATGATGAACCTCACGAACTATGAGGAAGCGGTGATGAGCCTAGATTCCATAAAATGGCTTGAGACCATGAAATCGAGATGGGATCCATGTATGAGAACAAAGTGTGGACTTTGGTGGACTTGCCCGATGATCGGCAAACCATAGAAAAATAAATGGGTCTTCAAGAGGAAGGCGGATGTTGATAGTAGTGTTACTATCTACAAAGCTCGACTTATGCATAAAAGGTTTTTGACAAGTTCAAGGTGTTGACTACAATGAGATTTTCTCAACTGTAGCGATGCTTAGGTCTCTCCGAATCATGTTAGCAATTGCCACAATTTATGAAATCTGGCAAATGGATGTCAAAACTGCATTCCTTAATGGTTTTCTTAAAGAAGAGTTGTATATGATGCAACCAGAAGGTTTTGTCAATCCTAAAGGTGCTAACAAAATATGCAAGCTCCAGCAATCCATCTATGGACTGGTGCAAGCATCTCGGAGTTGGAATATACGCTTTGATAAGTTGATCAAAGCATATGGTTTTATATAGACTTGCGATGAAGCCTGTATTTACAAGAAAGTAATTGGGAGCACTACAACATTTCTGATAAGTATATGTGAATGACATATTGTTGATCGGAAATAATGTAGAATTATACGCAAAGCATAAAGGAGTGTTGAAAGGAGTTTTTTAAAAGAAAGACCTCGACAAAGCTACTTACATATTTAGCATCAAGATCTATTGAGATAGATCAAGGCGGTTGATAAGATTTTCAATGAGTACATACTGACAAGATTTTGAAGTAGTTCAAAATGTGATCAAAGAAAAGTTCTTGCTGTGTTGCAAGGTATGAAATTGAGTAAGACTCAAATCCCGACCACAGCAGAAAATAGAAAAGAGAATGAAAGTCATTCCCTATGCCTCAGTCATAGGTTCTATAAAGTATGTTATGTAATATATCAGGCCTATTGTATACCTTGCTCTAAATTTGGCAAGGGAGTACAATAGTGATCTAGGAGTAGATCACTGAACATTGGTCAAGAATATCCTTAGTGAGGACTAAGGAAATATTTCTCGATTATGGAGGTGATAAAAGAGCCCGTCGTAAAGAGTTACATCGGTACAAGCTTTTACACCGGTCCAGATGACTCTAAGTCTCAATCTGGATACATATTGAAAGTGGGAGCAATTAGATAGAGTAGCTCCGTACAGAGCATTGTAGACATAGTATATTTGCAAAATACATACGGCTCTGAATGTGACAGACCCGTTGACTAAGCTTCTCTCACGAGCAAAACATGATCACACCTTAGTACTCTTTGGGTGTTAATCACATAAGCGATGTGAACTAGATTATTGACTCTAGTAAACCCTTGGGTGTTGGTCACATGACAATGTGAACTATGGGAGTTAATCATATACAAATATGAACATTGGTGTTAAATCACATGGCGATGTGAACTAGATTATTAACTCTAGTGCAAGTGGGAGACTGAAGGAAATATGCCCTAGAGGCAATAATAAAGTTATTATTTATTTCCTTATTTCATGATAAATGTTTATTATTCATGCTAGAATTGTATTAACCGGAAACATGATACATGTGTGAATACATAGACAAACATAACGTCACTAGTATGCCTATACTTGACTAGCTCGTTAATCAAAGATGGTTATGTTTCCTAACCATAGACATGTGTTGTCATTTGATTAACGGGATCACATCATTAGGAGAATGATGTGATTGACATGACCCATTCCGTTAGCCTAGCACTTGATCGTTTAGTACGTTGCTATTGCTTTCTTCATGACTTATACATGTTCTGTAACTATGAGATTATGCAACTCCGTTTACGGAGGAACACTTTGGGTGCTACCAAGCGTCACAAAATGGCTGGGTGATTATAAAGGGCACTGAGGTGTCTCAGAAGGTACATGTTGGGTTGGCGTATTGAGATTAGGTTTTGTCCTCCGATTGTCGGAGAGGTATCTCTGGGCCCTCTCGGTAATGCACATCACTATAAGCCTTGCAAGCAATGTAGCTAATGAGTTAGTTCGGAATGATGCATTACATAGCGAGTAAAGAGACTTGCGGTAATGAGATTGAACTAGGTATTGGATACGAAGCGATCGAATCTCGGGCAAGTAACATACCGATGACAAAGGGAACAAAGTATGTTGTTATGCGGTTTGACCGATAAAGATCTTCGTAGAATATGTAGGAGCCAATATGGGCATCAGGTTCCTCTATTGGTTATTGACCAAGAATAGTTGTAGGTCATGTCTACATAGTTCTTGAACCGTAAGTCCTTGCAACAAGGTTTCGATGCGGTTATATTATGAGTTTATGAGTTTTGATGTACGAAGGAGTTGAGTCCGGATGAGATCGGGGACATGACGAGAGTCTCGAAATGGTCGAGGCGTAAAGATCGATATATTGAACGACTATATTGGAGTTTGGAAAGGTTCAGTGATTAGTGTATTTTTGATGCTGGGAGAGTTACGAGGAATTCGCCGGGAGTATATGGGCCTTATTGGGCCATACGGGAATAGAGAGAGAGGCCAAAGAAGGAGGCCTGCGCCCCTCTGGTCGGGTGGACAAGGCGCAGCCCCTTTCCTTCTTCCTCTCCCCTCTTTCCTTCTCCTACTCAACAAGGAGGTGGTATCCTACTAGGACTAGGGGAGTCCTAGTAGGACTCCCACTGGCGCGCCCCTCCTAGGGCGGCCTCCTCCCCCTTGCTCCTTTATATCTGAGGGGGGGCACCCCATGAAACACAAGTTGATCTTCAAGATCGTTCCTTAGCCGTGTCGGTGCCCCCTCCACCATAGTCCACCTCGATAATATCGTGGCGGTGCTTGGCGAAGCCTGCGTGATAGAACATCAAGATCCGCCCGTCGTCTTGTGGAACTCATCGACACTTTCTTTGGATCGGGTCAGGGATCGTCCTCGAGCTGAGCGTGTCTTGAACTTCGGAGGTGTAAATGCGTTCGGTACTTGGATCGGTCGGATCGTGAAATCGTCGACTACATCAACAGCGTTGTCATAGCGCTTCGCTTCGGTCTCGAGGGTACGGACAATACTATCCTCTTGTTGCTATGCTATCACCATGATCTTGCGTTTGCGTAGGAATTTTTATGAAATTATTCGTTCCCCAACACAAACCTGTTAAGGCGGCGAATCGGACCAGTGATAGACTTCATATCGGGGTTGTACATCGTTCTGGCGTCCCCATAGCATCATCATGACAGCGACCACGAACTTCGGCCGGCGAGGTCAAACTACGGTGCAAAAACATGGGCATCAAGCTCGACTATGCTTCAATCTATCACCCTCAAACTAATGGTCAAGTTGAGCGAGCAAATGGTCTAATCATGAGCAGCATCAAACCCAGATTAGTGCGGTCCCTCAAGGAATCTAACATGAATTTGGGTAGAGGGCTCGACTCCGTACTCACGGGGCTGCGGACCCTCGAATCGCACCACGGTTTACACCATTCTTTATGGTATATGGCGCGAAGGCGAGTTCGCCTGCGACATAATTCATGACTCACCTCGCGTGCGCATTTACAAAGAAAGAAGCCGAGCTCGATCGGCAAGACAGTTGGATGCATTGGAGGAGGGCGTGGCGTGGCAAAAGCCGTTCGCATTCTATCAACGACAAGCTCGAAGATACCAGCGGAGAAATGCGGGCCAAAACTATAGCGTTGGCAAGTTAGTTCTCATATGGGACAAGAAAAAGGACAAACTAAAGCCCAAATGGGAAGGCCCCTTTATCATTGACCAAGTCCTAACCGGTGGAGCATACCGTCTGCGAGATGCATCGGATAATCGACTCGAGTCGAACCCATGGAACACAACCAGTCTCCGAAGATTCTATGCCTAGCGCCGGATTCTGAGTTCGTCTCCTTCCTCTGTCTATATTTTACATATTAGCTGTCTTCTGTTTCTCTCCTTCTCCCTCCTTTTCTATTACAGCCTTTGAAAGCTTGTTCGCGCATTGTTACTTTTTACTTGAGCGCTATCACGCTCATTATACACAGGGGCTTCTTTATGAAGCTTATTTATAAGGGCTCCATGCCCAACACATATGTCCTGAGTTCGCATGTACCTTTTATTCACCATTTTATGCATCGATATGACTTAAGTTTGGCCAAGCTGGGTTGCTTGGCTCTGTGCTACCCTCGTTCGATTGTTGGCTAGGTTGTAAAGGAGCACCTCTGCGATTATTCTTGCGGGTCGGCGGATGTGTACCTCAGGTGGGTGAAGCGGCTAAGCGTTCTTAAGGAATATTGGTCGGTGAACAAAAGGCGATTTAAAACCTATTTTACGGCCGGATGTTTTTCTGCTTTTTCACAATCCGGACATGCACTTTAGGGCATGCCTCGAGAAAGGAACCACTAACGGAACTATTCTCCTGGAAGATGTTTCTTACTAACCATGTAATATAACATAACTAGTTGGGCACTTTCGTCGATAAAGCACTAATGACCCTACGCTTGGTCTCCGCATGCCGGTTCTTATATAACGCGAGGTATTCGGACACACTCCGGACTATTGGGTCGAGGTTGAGCGAAAAAGTGCGCTATGACAAGCGATCTACAATCGGCTAGAAGGCATTTTCATGTCATCTTAAATTACATAGTCAATTCATTGATTGTATTCCTCTTCAATGCCATCGATAGGCTGTCTAGTTCTGATCCTCTTGGGAATACTTTGTGGCCAACTCTACTTGGCTGTACACTAAGCTCACGAGGATCTCCTTCCCGCCGAACCCACAGTCCGACCTTGGCCATGTGGTTTGGGTCACCTTCGTGTACCGCATCTTCACCATGGCCCGAGCCTCCTGGCGCCTTGATGGAGGCGATATCTTCCATAATTGGAAGCGCCGCGCGCTCACAAACCTCTCTACAAGCTCTCAAGGCCTTGAGCAGGGGGGCAGAGATAGCCACAAGGCACAGGCGGCGTCTTTCATCACTGCCGCTTTCGTTAAATGCGATTGCAAGAGCTTCGGGAAGAAGGTGACCCGTAGAAGCCGGGCATTTCCTTTGCAGAGACGGCTTGTGAGCATACCCTCTGAGACATAACTCTATTAGTCGACTTCCTCGCCGAACTCTTTTTCAAAGTTTGTTCAAGCACTTACTAAAAATGCCGCGTCGAAGCCGCCGATTCTCCTTAGCGGAGTCAGAAAGCTGGGCACGAACATCCTTTAGTTCCTCACCCAGCTGGGTGTGGGCATCTTGGAGATTTTTTTTCTCTTGCCTCACCCTTGTAAGCACATTCTCGCTGCCCTTTAACCGGCGCATGAGCTGTTGCTTGTCCGGATCTATCCCAGCGCCATCTGCAATATTATTGTCAGACTTATACACACGCCGCACTTCACAATTTACTTATCTTTTGAAGCATATATTACCAGAGGGGGTCTCTTTGGCTTCCCTCGCTGTGGCTAGTGCGACCTCAAGTTGGGCTTTGCACTCCTCCAGCTCCTAGGATAGTTGTGTATTCTTTTCTGTAAGATCCTGCACAATAAATGATCCTTAAATCAGTTATTCTAACTATTTGAAGTCTCGGGGGCTACTGGCATATGTAACTATCAAATTTTCTCACCCGTATGTCTTTTACATACTGCTCCGTGGCTCTGGCTAGACTATTTTGAGCGGCATGGAGGTGCACATCTCCCGAATTAAAGGCATCCAATGCCTCAGGGGAAAACATGCATCACGAAAGCGCGGCGGCGCCTATGATTCATGGCACTCTCCACCTCGGTGGTGGCGGATAACTGTCGACATCCTCATCGGAGGAGCATCGGCCTTGCGCCTCGTGTTCGCTTCCACTTACGGACTGGCTTTGGAGCTGGCGGCGGAGATTGATTGGCAACCTCTCCGGATCTGATCTGGCGCTCTTCTTCTTGAAAAAACACGGCGTTAGTATGTCTCCGGGAATAAAGCCGGGAGTAGGTGACTACGCCATACCGTTCTTATTTGGAGTTTCGATCCGGACCGCACTTCTTTTGCTTTCTTTGGCTGTGCTGCCTTGTTGGCTAGCCGCTTGTGAGCTTGGCCTTCCGCCTCAAGGCGCCCCTGCAACGCCATCGGTATCTGGTGATCAAAAATAAGCACGGATGGGTCATTTTTAAAGTATTGGGACTTTGGTCTCAATTACAGTGGTGGAAGTATTAAAGGTGTCGGCCGTATCTTGACCAAGGCATTATCGATGCTCAGTTGGTGAAATACCCCATCAATGAGCTCCACCGATATGTCCGTATCCTCTTGGGCGGCCGGATCAAGGAACCGTTCCGGATCCTCGGGTTGTGGAGGCGGGCTGTTTATATCCCTTACGGCCTGGCGCAATTCCTGCGTCGAAATCACAAAATGAGATACTTGACTATGGGAATATGGATTGGATGGGCAAAACGAAATGTCCGCTTACCCAGCTTGGAGGATTGTACATAGAAAATCCGTCATGTGGATTAATGCGGAGAAATTCCTCCTCTTCTCCTTTGTACAATGCGGACAAGATCTCGTCGGATCGGCCGATCCGGCCTCTGACCCCGGCGGGTGGCATCATCCTCCCGTTGAAGTCCCACATGGGGTGGCCTCTATCTTTGGGCGGCTACCCCCGCATAATGCATGTGGCCATGACCCGATCATGGTCGATCCGGAATGAGCTAACAACCTTATTCGGCTCATCGGGTAAGGGCGTCCTGTCATTTTCCTTGAGGGCTCGTGGGCGCCGCAGGCATTTCTTCAAAGGCGTTATTGAACTTCGGGGATGCCCGTCTGAGCAGGGTCGGAAGGGACATCTTCTATATAAAACCATTCCGAAGGCCAGTCTTCGGACGCCTTCTTCGGGGTTCCAGATAGATATCCGGTCCCAGCGATGCGCCATAGTTCGGCTCCGCCCACTTGATATATTGACCCCTCTTGAGAATGGGGCACAAGGCAGAATAGCTTCTTCCACAGCGCAAAATGAGCCTCGATGCCTAGAAACAGCTCGCAAAGGGCCACGAATCCCATAATATGCAAAATGGAGGCAGGTAAGGTTGTCTGTTGGAGGGCGTAGAACTCCAGGGAGCCGGAGAGCGGATGAATTGGAAATCTGAGCCCTCTTATCAAATAAGAGGCAAAGGCATACCAGCTCTCCTTTAGAGAGTGGGGCTGCTCTCACTTGCTTTCCGCCCTTATAGGTGGCGAGTCGCTCGACAGGAACCATGAAGGCTGGGGAAAAATCCCTTGGTTTGGGCGCCACTAGCTCCTTTGTCTTGGGCCGGAGCATCTCTCCCAATCTCGGGTTGAGGGCTGGGAGGCGAGAGGAGGATCGCGCCGTTGTCCATGATGGAATGTATTTACATCGAGATCGCTTTGATGAATGCTGTGAAGGAGGATGGTGTGATTAGGATCTAGATCCTCGTCTCTTTTATAGGCAGCTCATTTACGCGAGTTAGGGGTAAATGTAAAAATACCACGGCTTTTCGCATTCGTTCAACACGTGGAAGATGACCATTATTGGGCATTGAAGCGAGAGCACAATATTCACGAGGAAGCGGGCGGCTATTCAGCGGTACACAGGATTTGGAGAAGAACCCGCCGTGCAATGCGAAGACAATCTGGCCCGGACTCGCCGCCATTGAAGCCTGGTTAGGAGACTCTTGAGGAGTCTGGATTAGGGGTGTCCAGGATACCGAACTATCACCCTTGGCGGACTCTGGACTATGAAGATACGATTGAAGACTTCGTCCGTGTCGGATGGGACTTTCCTTGGCGTGGAAGGCAAGCTTGGCGTCTGGATATGTAGATCTCCTACCATTGTAACCGACTCTATGTAGCGCTAACCCTCTTGGTGCTTATATAAACGGGGGTTTTAGTCCGTAGGACGAATAACAATCATACCATAGGCTAGCTTCTAGGGTTTAGCCTCTTTGATCTCGTGGTAGATCTACTCTTGTACTACCCATATCAGCAATATTAATCAAGCAGGAGTAGGGTTTTACCTCCATCGAGAGGGCCCGAACCTAGGTAAAAACATCGTGTCCCTTGTCTCCTGTTACCATCCGCCTAGACGCACAGTTCGGGACCCCCTACCCGAGATCCGCCGGTTTTGACACCGACACTAACCCTCGTCTTCACTTGGCGTCTCCCTCCCTTTGTGTTCGGCGTTTAGCTTGCCGGCCTGCTTGAAAACCCAACATTCTCTGTGGGTGTGATTTGCAGGTTTTTCGGGGGTGCCATGAATCTGACATAATCTGTCTAGAATCTCATTTAGGTTGGACGGTCCATCTCTGCTGCCTTTAAATGTCTTTCTCCATTGACCGAGTCGAGAGCCCCTGAATCCGGCGTTGAACGCCGTGTTATCTGGGCTGTCTTCATTATTTTGATGCTTATTTTTATTGCGTCACGACTTCCCGTTGCCATCCCTGACTTTGGATGTGCCTGGGTCGCTGGTGCCGCTATGGGCTAGCCAACTGTCCTCGCCCGCACAAAAAGCGGGTCATAAAACTGTTAGGGCTGCCATTGTCCTCGGCTTTTCTAGCAGGGTGTGCAACAAGCCATTCATCCCGAACACTATGCTTGAAAGCCGCTAAGGCTTGGCATCCGAAGTCGATGATTTGATTCTTCTTAGTGAAATCTGTTCCAAAGCTTACGGGCTGACTCTCGGGTTGTTGGATTGTGTGACTTAAATAAATGCACGCATCGGTCGGACATAGGTCCCTTGAAAATTGGCCTGAAAGCATCCTCAAGTCCTCCCAACTTCCAATTGAGTTTTCGGGAGGCTTTTAACCAATCCGAGCTGGTCCTTTCAACTTGAGGGCAGGTATTTTATGGCGTGGAGATCATCTCTGCGAGCCATGTGGATGTGAAGGATAAAGTCCTCATCAGACCGAGTGCAATCGTTCGCCCGTATGCCTCTATATTCACGGGTTTAAATACTTACGGGAATTCATGATCCACACCTCATCGGTGAAGCACAGGGGTGTCGCGGCACCCTGTATTGGATGTGTCATGGCATCTTTGTCGGCGGTTGTTGTGTTGGTGTTGATTCGAGCGGTATTGATCAATATGATCGTTTTGGAGGCTATGATCTGCTTGGCGAACGCGTTTCCTAGGTCCATAGATGGACCTGGCGCCAACTTTTTGTCAGGAGCTCCGTCGTCGTTTGCTGACTTGTGTGCGGCATCATTAGCCGCCCTGTCACGGCCACGGGGTGGTCGGTCCGGCTGATCTATCGTTTTATTTTTTGGCTGGATGGGCTCTATAGCCTCGTCATCGAATTCGGGCAGCAGCTTGCTCTTTGGATAGCTCTTTGTGTGGCGATCACCGCCGTATTTTTCTTCAGTGTCGAGCACTTTATTCCATCTGTGATTGAGCGTATCCTGCGCGGCCTTAAGCCTTTGCTTCTGCTTCTTCAAGCTCCTCGCGGTGGTAATAAGCCTTCTATGGAGGTTCTCTTGTTCCAAGTTTTTTTTAGGGATGATGAGTGCATCGTCGTCCGAACTCTTCTCCTCTCCGGAGACAGGTTGATGAATTTTACCCTCGGTATCACCGTGATCGGATATGGACTCCAGACTATGTTCACCGTTCCCTGACCCATCCTGCTCCATCGCTGGGTCCATGGGGTCGTTGTTTCCTTTGGAGTCGACCGGGGTATTATTCTTTCTTGCACTATTATCGCTGTTTTTACTGTGGCGGGATTTAGAGCGGCGCCTACATCATCGCTTTGGTGCCTTCTCAAGGGGATTATTCTCCGTTGCATCATTGCCATCGCCTTCTTTTGGCACATCCACCATATATATATATAATATATCATATGATGAGGTGGCAGTCCAGCGCCCAGTGGGCAGTGGTTCTTGTTCTTCTCCTGCATCGTCGTCCATACCGTCGATGTCTTCGGAATCGAAGTCAAGCATGTCGGTTAAGTCATAGACAGTGGCTATTAAGTGGGTGGTGGGTGGGGAACTAATTTCTTCATCGTCCTCTTCCCACTCACGTCGGACATGGTTGACCAGAGCCTCTGCCGAAGAGATGAAACTCAATGAATTTAGCGAGGTCGCCCAAGGGCAAGTGTTGAAAATATCATGAGTAAACTCATGATCGGTTCCCAATCAGATTCGATGAAGCACAGATGCCGCGTGGTTGAACTGTGGTCGGAGAGGAGAGCGAGTCGAGGTCGATGACAAACCTTATCTGAGATGAAGCCGGTGTTACGGCTCTACTCGCTCTTGAGTGTCTTGGCCTTCGTGGCGGGGTCCATCCACCCGTCCTTGGATGGCACGATCTACTCCAGATTGAGGGCCGGGGGCAGCCGCAGGTGTGATATCCCGAACACTATCCGATGGAAAATCTAAGTCATGTTCGTCGTGACTGTTCGGCGCACCTGACATGGGCTCGAATCCGTCGAAGATCAAGTCTCTGCGGATGTCGGTAGTATAGTTGAAGCTTCCAAACCTGACCTAATGGCCAGGGGCGTAGCTATCAATCTGCTTTAGGTGGCCAAGCGAGTTGTCCCGTAGTACGAATCTGCCGAATACAAAATTTGTCAGGGGAGGAAAACCTCACTCCAGATCGCATCGTTGAAGATGATCGAAGAAGCCATCAAGCCTTATCGTGATGGCACAATGGAACTCTCAATGAAAGCACCAATATCGGTGTCAAAACCGCGGATCTCGGGTAGGGGTCCCGAACTATGCATCTAAGGCTAATGGTAGCAGGGAGGCGGGGACATGATGTTTACCCTAGTTGGACCCTCTCGATGGAGGTAATACCCTACTTGCTGCTTGATTGATCTTGATGATATGAGTATTACAAGAGTTGATCTACCCGCGAGATCGTAGAGGCTAAACCCTAGGAGCTAGCCTATGATTATGATTGTTGTTGTCCTCGGACTAAACTCTCTGTTTATATAGACACGGAGGGCTAGGGTTACCAGTCGATTCTGAGAGAAGGAGATCTACATATCTGAATATCCAAGCTTGCCTTCCACGCAAGGAGAGTCCCACGGGACAGGGGCGAAGTCTTCAATCTTGTATCTTCATAGTCCGACAGTCCGGCCAAAGTATATAGTCCGGCTGTCCGAGGACCCCCTAATCCATGACTCCCTCACCTACTGTCATCCTCACCATGTACAGTCATCTCCTTATTCGTCTCGGTTGTTTACCATGTTGACAACACGGAGGCAGCGCTTGCAGAGTGAACCAAAGGCGGAGGGCGATGGTGAGGCCTCGGGACAGGAGCAGACGGGACCGGGAAGAGGCGCAAAGTTTTGGTGCGATGTGTCCATGATCGTCGCGTGGCGGCACAGCCAGCCGTGGGAGGCGGGAGGCGGGAGTAGGTGGTCCCTTGGCGCGGTTTGGCTTTGGTGGCTCGAGGAAGAAGAGACTAGAGAAACACGACAGGCGTTGAATGTCAATCAGCGGTCAGGTTAGCTGTCGTTTGTTGACTAAGCGGACACCAAGTAGCATACTTTTTATATATAGGAAGAAAAAGAAAAACTTGGCTCATTGGCACGATAACATTCGAAAGCTGTGACCGTTCGATCTTGTGCCAACTAAAGCTGCGAGGAAAATCGTCCGTCTGTCGTCCTCCTCGAGGAATGTTACGCCACATAAGTGACTAGCACCATTGGTTTTCAACCGAGAGGTCTTGGGTTTGAGTCCCAGGAACTCTCAATTTTGTCCTCCTTTCTTCCTCGCAAAAAAGGGAAAGAAAACCGAAGACTTGGTAAGGCGTACAGAACAAGCTAGTGTACCAGTAAAGAGAGGTTGCCGAGTTTTAGAAAAAAGTGAGATGTGCTCCTGTAGCTGGTTCGAATACAAACCTAGACTATGACTATATATGGTGCTATGCTACTCTGAAGTAATAAAGGCCGACATATACAGCGTTAAGCTTCTCCTCTTCTCTACTTACTACGCCTAGCATCGGAAGCTCGGCATGACAACCATGTCCATTGGCTGCTCGTCCACCGCTCTTCAGCGACAACAACTAGATATCGCCAAGTAGCCACGTACCATCGCTGTGGGTCTCATCACACCCAGGGGATCGCACCATAACCGATTGCTCGCCATAAACCCGCTGCGTTGGTGTGGTGCCACTTCGCGCAAATCATGCGAGTCATCCGTTGCGTCTCAACCACAATCCTCAACCACTGGTGAGTCTTCTACAAATGCGAATCATGGGGTAATAATATGTCTAAGTGTTGTTACTGCTTTGCTTTAGAGTTGCTGATTTTTTTAATAGTTTGGTTGATGATCTTCCAATTTGATTAAATGCGAAAGGGAAGATTCGTGTGATTTGTATTTAGGAAGTTTTGATGTGGGGAATGAAACTCGCTGATTATTTGGTTAGCGAGGAATCCCAATACCAGCAGGTTGGGATGTTGGACAAATGGCGAAGGAATGGCGAGAAGAGGAAGATCACGAGTAGAAGGTTAAAGATGCATTTCCTCGATCATGGCCAACAACAACCACGAATGGCCTTGACGCAATGAGGAGATGAAAAGCTTGTGAAGATAATGGGCAAAATCGATGTGCTCTGTAGGATGATTGTCTCTTTATTTGCGGTGTATGTAGCACTCGTGATGTATTGATGGCTATGACATGAGCACTTTGCTAAAACTAGTAATGAATGAGAGCACATGTAGCGAGGTGGCGTAGTGTTGTGAACATCTAATGATTTCTATTAATGGAAATCGGGGTATCCTTTGCTCATAAATAAATAAATAGCGAGAGGCTACTGTCGGGTCAGCTTTGTTCTCACTCGAAGGCGTCGAGCAAACTGCAGTCCAACAACAAACTATGTCATCAAATTCAAGTTTCACAGCCAAATCTGAGTACAACTAAACAACAATGTCATCATGTTTTAGTTGTCATACAATCACCAAACACAAATCAGCATACATAACAAGTGATGTTCTCACAGCAAAATACTAAACAACATGTTCATCAGGTTTCAGTTGTCATAGCAAACACAATTTCACATAGTAGATAAAAAACATCTTCTGACAGGCAAATATGAGAAAAGCAATGTAATCATCATCCGCAGCAGTAGCGTCAACATCTTCGTCTTGTGTATCAGTCTGAATCGTAATTCTCCATGGTGTCATCTTCTTCTTCATCCTCAGCGTCCTCGAACGTTGGCTTCTTCATGATCAAATCTTGTATGTCCACAGCATGACAGCCAATCTTTTCGCTGGCATCATTGACGTGATGGTTCTCAAAGATATTAGGAACATATGTGTTATCTTGTACATCAGGAGCAGTGTAAGCATCATCTTGTTGTGCAACTTCATTAAACGAATTCCTCTGCACAAACCTTTGCAATACTCTCCAGTCATCGCTACGTGAAATGTGTCTTCGAAGAAAAATATCTATGTTGCTTGATTTGCCAAAATAAAAGGCTCGCTGATGCAGTACGCCTTGACATTGATGGATTTGAAATAATCATCAGCTACGGGTTTTTGCGATCTGGAAGCGAGGTTATACCAACAGCATGCCTGTGAGAACCACACACGATGATCCTCAGCTGGAGATATATTGCAACTGAACAATGTTTGTTATGTTAGCATACATTTGAGTTGTCTCTTTGTCATCACGTATTAGTGCTAATGATGGCGCTGTTTTGTGTCTTCCTACCTTACGCCTCGTGAGGGTGTTCTAGTGCACATCTCCAACAATGCAAGATTCATAATGTCTTACAGGAGTATCGGGACCCATTGCTAGTGAGTAAAGGCATCATCAACTGCCTGCCCATCCTCCACATCTTCTTAACCTATGGTTAGAAAATAGACAAGCTGATCATCTTATGTACTCAATATATTAAAAAAACTGACAGTGCAATTCAAAAGCTTACATGGCTCTTGAACCATTTCGCAAATCCTACCATAACCAGTTTGTCAATGTTTTCTAGGATTATGTGGCAGTAACTCCTTTTTGTAGATGCTGCACAACATAGTGATCGCGTCAAACATCTAAATATATAAGAATGTGCTACAAGTTTAGTAGATTACGATGTATAAGCTGCAGTACTGCACTTACTTGATATAAGGTAGTATCTTAGGACAATTATTCAACACATACCAAACCATTTGTTCGAATATTTAGGTTTGTCCTCTTGTCGACTCTTCCTGTAACTTTCGAAGCTGAATAATCAGCGTTGAGCGGGATTGTCTTCACCGACATCTTTGCTAAGCTGATCAAATGTTTCAATGTATTTTGAGTAGAATGTCAGCAACTTACATGCAATGTAGGCCTCTGCAATGGAACCCTGGGTCTAGCTCTATTCTAACACTAGAAAAAAAGACACATTCATAACATTTTGGGCCGAACGAAACATTTTTCTGTCATACATATGACACTTCTATAGCGATAATTGTGATAAAACCGGTATCATCATAGATGTCTTTGGGCTCCTACTTCTATGACAAAAATCATGACAGAAAATGGGCTTTTCATCTGGGCGGGTAGGAGGCATAGCGCATGACATTCTTTGGGCTGTCCATGATGGAAAAAACAAGTGGTAGAAGCGAGGGAGAATTTTTGGGAGTTCAGGATTCACGGTGGGTGGTGAGGGCGGCGATGTCGCGTTTCTCTTGTACGTAT